>CM020181.1:2804339-2878428 GCA_009805545.1 Oryza longistaminata
AGCCCCACCTTAGGACCGACGGTCACGCAGATGCTCAATGTTAGACGTCGTTCAGGCACTTGACATGTGGGGCCTATCTTAGGACATGCTCAATGTGATTGTAGAAACATAATGTCTTTTGGATTTTTGATTAGGAACCGACTAGTACAGGGTAGTAAAGTCAAAGAGTTCTCTGGTTTACAATTTTGTACCCAAAAATGCAAAATGCTATACACACTAGCAAACATTCCACTCCCACATGACTGTTGTAGCAATTTCCCTGTTGGAGACCGATCCCCTCAGGGACCCGCCTCTACAAGGATGGGGGCGCGTTGAAATTCTCACCCGCGGGGCTACGGGGACGGTCCCGATATTATGCGAGGCTAGGGTCTGGGTAAGAATCTCCTCTGTCGGTGACCTGTGGGGCTGAAATATGATATATGGCTCATTAGATTCAAGCCCATATAACCCACTGGATGGAAGTATCTATAGAATAGCAAACCCTATCCAATCTCGTGAAGCAGTTGCCACCCATCTCATTTGTTTTCCCGTATGCTTAGCGACGCGACCCCTAAATTGCGCAACACAATGCACAATGCATCCTCTCCCCGTAGCTCCATCATGACTAGCGAGTTTGCGGCTTGCGCCCGCACCATGCCGTGACGTTGGTCGACGCTATCAATGACACACATTACTTTTTTCTCCTCCATCCCTCCGTCCGGACGAAGCACATGGGATTGGGATGGGTGGGGGCAAACGTGTCTGTACACCAAGTTGTGGCATAGTACTACACTAGCACATGTAGCCACCATCCATCTCTTTAGCTTTGGACCAACTAAAAGATGCCGCAATTATGCAGCCCGTAGTCCAGTCCCGTCCCCACTCCACACCCTACCACCGTGTTGCACGATCCGTCCATCAATGCGCATCGATGCGATCGTTCGTGCACGCACGCACGCATGTTGTCCTCGTGCCAAATGCCATGGCCCAGAGACGAGAGAAAAAACAACGACCTCAAGACATGCAGTTCGTCCCAGTCCCACCAAACCAAAGGGCCGAACCCTGGTTAAATAATGGCCAGCCAGCGCAGTGCAGCGCCACCGCACCACACCACTACCACTGCGGCATCACCAATCGGCAATCGCAGAGCAAAAGCATCGGGAGGAGCAAGCTACTAGTAGTACTAGTCAAAGAAATCAACAGCTTGATTGACCATGGCCGCCGCCGCCCCCTCGCGAGTCTCCGTCAGGGCCGCGGCGCCCGGGCAAGCGGGGGGCTTCGCCAAGATCCGGCCGCAGGTGGTGGGGGCAGCGGCGGCGAGGTCGGCCGGCGTGAGCGGCCGCAGGGCGAGGAGCGTTCGGGCGTCGCTGTTCTCGCCGAAGCCGGCGGCGCCCAAGGACGCGAGGCCGGCCAAGGTGCAGGAGATGTTCGTGTACGAGATCAACGAGCGCGACCGCGAGAGCCCCGCCTACCTCCGCCTCAGCGCCAAGCAGACGGAGAACGCCCTCGGCGATCTCGTCCCCTTCACCAACAAGGTTCGCTACCTAGTAGTCCCCTAGCTTCTTCTTCATCCTCCGCTCGGTCGCGGCTGTGCTGAGAGCTGTTCCCCCTGCTTGGCCTCTGGTTCTTGCAGCTGTACAGCGGAAGCCTGGACAAGCGGCTGGGGATCTCGGCGGGGATCTGCATCCTGATCCAGCACGTGCCGGAGCGCAACGGCGACCGATACGAGGCCATCTACAGCTTCTACTTCGGCGACTACGGCCACATCTCCGTGCAGGGCCCGTACCTGACATACGAGGAGTCGTACCTCGCCGTCACCGGCGGCTCCGGCGTCTTCGAGGGCGCCTACGGCCAGGTCAAGCTCAACCAGATCGTCTTCCCCTTCAAGATCTTCTACACCTTCTACCTCAAGGGCATCCCCGACCTGCCGCGGGAGCTGCTCTGCACGCCCGTCCCGCCGTCCCCGACCGTCGAGCCAACGCCGGCCGCCAAGGCCACCGAGCCCCACGCCTGCCTCAACAACTTCACCAACTAGCTCAACCCGCGCTGTACATCACTTCCAAGTTCCAATTGCTACTGTTACTACTCTGCCAATAATTGATGATCGAGCTGCCTGATTAGTCTAGTGTTAATTGCGACATGTGCGGTGTGTATCGTATCACTGATGAGGAAGAGGAATCGAGGACGAGATATTTGTTTCCTCCCTGCGATGAGCCGATGAACTGATCCGAACAAGAGGCTTCTTGGTAGTAGGTGGATTGGAATATCGAAATGATATGATTGTGATCCGCAGCTACAACGACCGCCACTACGGAGAGCTCATGCTATTTGTTTGTTTGTTTTTGTACCAGTGCTCAAATATGTACTCCAGCTCATGTCCATGTGTATGTTTTGCTGCTATTATTTTTTTCTCCTGAAAATAAAATATATAAACAACGCGCATTGGCATGATGTGAATTGGAAACCACGGGCCTATTCACTTTGTTGAAAAAAAAAACTTACCAAATTTTGGCAAATTGGCAGCAAACTAAATGTAGCCATTTTTTTTAACAACTTTACTAAAATTTGGTAAGGTTGAAAATGACATCAGAGTGAACAGCCCCACCTTAGGACCGACGGTCACGCAGATGCTCAATGTTAGACGTCGTTCAGGCACTTGACATGTGGGGCCTATCTTAGGACATGCTCAATGTGATTGTAGAAACATAATGTCTTTTGGATTTTTGATTAGGAACCGACTAGTACAGGGTAGTAAAGTCAAAGAGTTCTCTGGTTTACAATTTTGTACCCAAAAATGCAAAATGCTATACACACTAGCAAACATTCCACTCCCACATGACTGTTGTAGCAATTTCCCTGTTGGAGACCGATCCCCTCAGGGACCCGCCTCTACAAGGATGGGGGCGCGTTGAAATTCTCACCCGCGGGGCTACGGGGATGGTCCCGATATTATGCGAGGCTAGGGTCTGGGTGAGAATCTCCTCTGTCGGTGACCTGTGGGGCTGAAATATGATATATGGCTCATTAGATTCAAGCCCATATAACCCACTGGATGGAAGTATCTATAGAATAGCAAACCCTATCCAATCTCGTGAAGCAGTTGCCACCCATCTCATTTGTTTTCCCGTATGCTTAGCGACGCGACCCCTAAATTGCGCAACACAATGCACAATGCATCCTCTCCCCGTAGCTCCATCATGACTAGCGAGTTTGCGGCTTGCGCCCGCACCATGCCGTGACGTTGGTCGACGCTATCAATGACACACATTACTTTTTTCTCCTCCATCCCTCCGTCCGGACGAAGCACCACCCTGTCTGCACCATCGCTCTCGGCCATAGGAGCCCGCGATGTCTCCCCCATCCCACCGGCCACAGGTGCTTCGTGGCATCCCCTTCCTCTCCGGCTGCCTCCCACATTATCTTTTATCTTCCTTCGGTTGCAGGTTGCTAGTTCACATGTTGTTTTTCTTTCCCTATGGCCACCATCACCGGGTGCGCGGGGCCCTAGAGGGGCAGGGGCGGGGATCGAATTCACCCCAATCCTTGCTCCGAGGTGGGGCCGGGTGAACCCACAATCTAGTGGGGACGGAGCCGTTTCTGTCCAACTCACCCTCGCCCCGCCTCGCAAACCCTACGCACAACGATGATGTACGGGGGCGGACACAAGATAAAAATTGAACCAGGGGTACATAGCGCAGGCATATTGTGTTTGTACCAATATTGAGTGACATGGTGACAAATGAGGAAGGGATTACATTGAATCACAACTTGATAACTAATGAGAAGGGCTTTAGGATTTAGGCACACAAAGTAATAACTAGCCGACTAGGGCGTGGCAGGAAAGATCCGCCATGACATGCGACATGACCTGGTGGATAAGGAGATACACTGCTCTTCTTGGTCGGAGAGTAGTGGAAGGAAGTACCCTAGGTCGCCAGCGTCCATGAGTGGCGACTCATCCAGCGTCTAGACGACCACTTTTTGGACGTGCTCCTCCTCCGTAGGTGATAGTAGACTGCGTGTAAGCGCAAGAATTTTTGGTGGGCGTAGGACGCATCAATTTCTCGCTTCCCCATCTTGATTTGCCGTTGATGGCAGATAAGATTGAGGGGATGGGAGCAAATGGTTCGAGTCTTGGCAACTATGCCTCGACGTAGGCATAGAGATTGTGAGAGAAGTAATGAAAACTGATGAGTCGGGGTCTTCTTCTCAAATGGCGTAAAGACCCATACATCATACACCTAAGGATATACATCTCGAGGACATATCCAGTGAAAACGAGCTAAGTGTTGGAAACTCGTGAAAATAGTACCTAAAAGTTTCATAAATTCATGAAAAAAAATACTAGAGATAGGTGTAGATATGAAATACTATCTCACCAAATGTCAACTCCAAACTCAACTTCGTTTAAGAGAAATAAAAAAGACAAATTTCGGGTGAATAGTGTCTTGTTACTATTCACCTGAAATTTGTTTTTTTTACTTCTAAATTAAGTTGAGTTTGAACTTGAGATTTGGCGAGAATGTATTTTATATTTACACCTATCTCTAATGTTTTTTTTCATGAATTTACAAAACTTTTAGGTATGATTTTGACGAGTTTCCAACCCTTAGCTCGTTTTCACTGGATATGTCCCCATACATCTCACAGTGCGCCATCAGAAATGGTGCGCCTGGGCTTGGGGTTAGGCTAGAGAACAACAAAAGCCACTTGATCTACAATGCAAGTGACCTTACAAGTAGCTTATAGTGGGACCCACCATAACATTTTTTCCTTTTCACTTTCCCTCCCCTCTCTCTCCCAATCAAGATCCCCTCCTCGCCGTCGGCCTCAAGCTCCTCGCCATCGACCTCAAGCTTTGGATGTGCCGAGCTTTCTTTCCTCCCTCTCTCTCTTAAAGAACATGTGTCTCACTTTGGTTACTTGGTCTTGGGTTGGTCACGGGAAATACTGATGTGGCTGAGAATCTTCTACGTGTTAGCCCGAGGCTGAGTGACACGTAAGCCCACTGTGAATGGCCTTGGCTAAATGCTGAATCCGTCACTGATGATGTTCGTGGCGTCAGCAACTTGCGGAACGTCAATCTCCGTGGGCTGCAGCCTCCACTCCTCCAGGGCTGCAGCGTGAACCTACAAACTCGCACATGACATGTATGTTCATTTTTATCCAATGATTAGACACTACAGTATGCTCTATAAATTACGGTTTTTGATGTCACAGTATCTATAATTTGTTTAATGTAGCCTGATTAGTTCTAAAAATGGAATTTGACATTGTTGCGTGCATTTGTTTTACTTGACAAGTCTGATCAAACAAAATTTTCTCGTACGTCGTGGTTGTAACAGTTCAGATAGGACATGATGTTCAGCTGTTGGGATGTTTATGGCCCTCGGTTATCAGAGAAGCTTAACTGTGGAAAAGAACACTATTGACAGGGGCGGAGCTACAATGTGGTCCCTGTGGTCCATGGACCACCATAGAAAGCTGGCCCAAGGCCCATTACCCCTATTCATTTCTTCAGAAAAAATATCGGTAGGCCATCGTTTTTTCGCTGAAGACATGGCGTCGCTTCGTTTTTTTCGCCGCAACCCGCAGGACGCCGCATCGACGCGCCTCTTCGCCTCCGGCCTTCGGTGTGATCGCGAGCAATATTGAGGGGCGACAGCGGCGGGCGGCAACCAGCAAGGCAGGCAGGCAACAACGGCGTCAGCGTCAGGCCATCCATCGGCACGGCAAGCAGCAGGCCAGCCGCCAGTAGGTTCTTATCTCCCCCATTATCCCTCGTTTCTCTTCTCTCCTTTCTCCTCTATTTTAATTTAGGTTAGCAGCCAGCAGCCATTAGGACTAACCCTAGGTATTTTGATTTAGGTTCAATTTTATTTTGATTTTAGGATTTTGAATAGTATTGGTATGTAAATTGATATAATCAACACTTTTATGGCCAAAGGCATAAACCTAACAAAAAGTAGTACTATTTTCTTCTTCAATTATCGTGGATGTGTAAGTTACATTTAAGTAATTTTTAGACTTGTTTATCTTAAAATGTTTATAAGGCATTTATTGTTTGACCTGAATGCGTTTGATAAATTTTATCTAGAGTATTAAAAAAAATTATGTTGTGTTGGACCACCCTACCTTAAAATCCTAGCTACGCCACTGGCTATTGAGTAATAATATAGCGATAAGAACTGATCGTAGGTGCTCATGCCACCTGAAAAGCGTAAACAAATTAACTTGGTTGAAAACTGAACATATGCAAAACAACTCATGAGAATATTGAGATCTGATGAATCAAGAAACATATGCAAAAACAAACAACTGATAAGCCTCACGCCGTTACGCACTGTGCTGCTCTGCCATTTCGGTTGCACGGCGGTCGGATGGATGAGCTGTATAGCAGGGTTGTTTATACCATTAGCAAAAAACACGACTTGTACAAATTGAAGAAGCCATGTAGGCTTCCGGATCATGAAGCATTAGGCCCCTTGACTTGAAGGAAAACCATAGTAATTATGTAGGATTCCAATTGTGTTAGGATTTTTTCTTACATAACCCCTTAAAACAAAGAATTAAAAGCTATTGGTCCTATGAAATTCCTAAGAAATATCTTAATCTATACAAGTTTTGGATGACTTTCAACATGAGGTCCAATCTTATAAAAAATTTTATATGAGTCTATCTATTTCATATAATTCTTACGTTTTTTCATGTGGTTTAATCATACGATCATTCCTATATTTTTTTCTTTTTTTAAAAATTTTATGTTTTTTCTATTTTTTCGTTTTCTCAATAGGAGTTAGGCAAGTTTAATTAGAAAATATATACGATGGGCAAGTTTTGTAGATGAGTACATTTTAATATCCTTGATTTAGAACATGAAATTGCTGATCTGGATGCTACTGTCTTTTGTCTTTTGGTTTTTATAGCACACAGCAACTAATAAACCGGGTGGGGTACCGTGCGATTGGATAAGGCATACCAGCTTACATCCCGATCGATCTTGTACTATTAGTTCTAAAATCATTATGTACTATTTCAGTGACATACTGTACTCGGGATTTCGGAGCTGGGTATTCAAGATTTTTTTAAAATATAATGTTTGTGTCATTAGTGAAAAACATGCAATTTTTTAATTAAAGTAGTGACAAACTATAGAGAATATAGTAGAAAAATAATTATTTTATTGTTTTCAGATGATTTTGAAAGCATAAAAGATGTATTTCTCAAAAGCAGGGTTAGCCTGTGGGAAAAACAGCTAACAGAGTGTGAGAAAGATAAGGGAGTTCATGGGAATCGAACGCACTAGCTAACTGCATACACAAGGGAAGATATATGTACTAGGGTGTAGTTAGTTCTTAAAAAAAAAAAGCCAAAATTTACTAGAGGGCACTTAAGGTGGTGCTTGGGAAGGAGGGACTAAATTTTAGTCCCTCTCATAAAAGCATCTCTACCCTAGGAACTTATTTTTTGGAGAGAGGTACTAAAGTTTAGGGCCTGTTTGGCGAGCTCAGCCAAACAGTTTCAGCTCCACCAAAACTAGGAGTGGAGTTGGGTGGAGCTCTCTCACAAAATGTACTAGAGTTGCGGAGCTGGGTTTAGGCAGATCCACAACTCCACTCCAGACTCAGCTCCTGGAGTTATATTTAGGAGTTGGAGGTGTACCAAACATGCCCTTAGTCCCTCTCTCCCAAACACCCCCTAAAATTTGTGGCATTTGCTATAAGACACCCAAATAACGTGCATTTTCTTGTGGACACTGTAAACATGTGGTAATTAGCTGCTGAACATCTGAGGCATTATTTTATTATTTCCGGTGAAAACAGAAAGAGAAAGAGCGTTGAAAGTACTAAAATACCCCTGGACGCTGTTCTTCTTCCATCTCTTTTCTTTCTCCTCTCTTTTCTTTTTTTCTCTTCTTCAGCCCCCGTGCGCGGCAATGGTCGCCAACCTCCTCCTCGGCGTTGCCACCGGTGATGTCCGCCAACCTCCTTCTCCTATGCATGTGCCGCACGTGCACGCGGCTGCTCTGTGGCGTGGCTAGATTCACGGCCTCTGCTTTGGTGGCAAGCGACGAGGAGGCCGAGGAGCCGTTGGAGGACAAGGCGTAGAGGGAGTGGGAGGCGGAGATGGCGTGGTGGCTCAAGGAGCCCGAGGAAATGGAGGTGCTCGAGTGCACGGGGCAGGCGGAAAGCAGGCCGGGGAGCTGTCAGAAGGACGAGGCGCAAAGGGAGTTAGAGGTGGAGATAGCGCAGCGACTCTAGAAGCTTCTCCGGCCTACTTCGCCCACCACCTCTCTGCCGATCGGCTCCGCCCACTGCCGCTTCGATCTGCTCCTTCTCGGGCCACCTCCGCCATTGCAGCGTCGACCAATGACAAACTTGTCTATAATGAGTGTTTCTCTCTCCAATTCCTTCGAAAATAATAAAATAAGGTAGCAAGTGTCCGATAGCAAATTACCAGTTTTTTGTGTCCACCAGCAAATTTGTGTTCTTGCGATGTCTACCAGCTAATTACATGTTTTTTTGAGTGTCCTGTAGCAAATTTTGTCAAAAAAAAAAGAGTATTCAAGTGAATACCCATGCATGAATCGTGTCCTATTTTATTTTGTACTTTGACTTAAATATATACAGAAAGAATGTATGTGCGTTGCAATTGATGAAGATTATTTTAATCGTATTATTTTTAGATATATATTTTTTTGTCTAAAAAGTATAGGGGATTTTATTTTGAGATGATATCCAATTCGAAACCCTTGTATTTTTAAAAGCAAACGATTTTTAAAACCAACTCAAATACGGACGACGTACCAAAACTATCAGTGAAACAACTTCAGTTTTTAATAACAATAAATCACTTAATCCTAAATACCAAACGAAATCATATGTTGAAAAAATGAAGTTAAAAAGAATCATGCATAGATGAATCCTTCACAAAATAAACGGACATGCATGCAAGCCGCCATACAAAATTTAGTATGTTTTCCATTTTCATGTGTAACAAATTATTGAAATAAACAAACTAAGAACATGTATTTAGTATGTTTTGCATTTTGCCGGTGTCGGGGAGTGGCGGCGACAAGCCCTCTCGGCAAGGAGGTGGCAGATCCGGCACTGCCTTCGCCGAATCTGGCCAGCCCCAGGCTGGATCCAGCCGGAGCGCCGGCGGCGGGCAGTGAATGTCACGAAGTAGGGCAGCATGGCCAGCGCAGAGTGGGCCACTGCGGCGCACGAAGCCGGCATGTGCGAAGGCCGGTGCGGTGGAGGGGGGCGCGGTGTGCAATCGGTAGCGGATGGAGGCCAATGGTGCGGTGTGCGATCGACGGTGGTGGTGACGTCGCGGAGATTGTTGAAATCAGTGATAAGCCAGATCTGCCGATGGAGACGGTGGACGTGGATGACGAGGATGCCGCGCCAAGCAATTGCTGGATGCAATGTGGTTGGAGGAGAGCGGCTTCGACGATGACCGGGTGTTCGTCGACTTCTATCTCCTTACTTCGTGTGCTTGCTTGCCGGCGAGGCTAGGTAGTGCAGGAGGCGGCGATGGAGGGAGCGGTCGCGGGTGGCGATAGCCCCCTTTCCTATCGTAAATGGAGGATGAGGTGTCGGCTACGGTATGGAAGGGAGGGTACGGCTTCAACGATGACCGGGTGTCCGTCGACTTCCGTCCCCTCCTCTCGGTGTAGCGGCGAGGTGGCAACATTGCCGGGGTCTGTGGAAGAAGCGTAGGGGCGGCCCCCTAAGGGGCCTCCTGCTTGCTTGCTGGCTGACGGAGGGGCGTTGATCAGTGGCCGTGTGCCGAAGGTGTTTGTAGGGTGGACTGCTGGTTTTGACAGTGACACACTGACATGTGAGGGATGGGAGATTCTGGGCGAAAGCCTAGTTCTTTTTAGGACCGACAGTGGCGATGCTCTCGAGCGCTATAACCCAATGAGGGCACTGCCGTGGCATCTCCACCCTCCATGGTAGATTCCTCAAGTGAAAACCACGCTTGGTTCATAGGGCAGGCAACGGCGCGTCATCAGCGTAGTAACCTTCTTGAAGGTGCGCGTGTGAGGTCCATTTCCAGTTAGACTCTTGTCTAGATTTTGTCCTCTTGCGTGGCATTCTAGGCATCTCACGTTTACCACATTGACAGGCCCTGGGGGATGAGCGGATCTATTTATCTCTCTCACCCTCTCGCCCATGGAGAGGAGTGTGTTTAGGTGTCTTGGTCCTGTTTGCTCCCAGTAGCGGGTGGTTGCGTCGTAGGCGTTTGGTTTCGCGGCCTTTTTGTTTTTCCTGATTATAGCCTCCCAAGACTATTTTCTCATTTTTTTCTTATTATATCAATATAAATCTCGTATGTCTCGTACTACGGTTTGTTTAAAAAAACAATGACGTGTGGATTCTACTTTTGTTATCATCGATTATATAGAAAAATGGCATATTATTTTCGTCGTGAGACATCCTATGTAAGTTGTATTTTTCATCAGTTCTTTAGAGAAGTGATGCGACTTTATGGTATATCCATAAGAACTACCTCTCATAGGGATGCTAGGTTTGTGTCTCATTATTTTTCTTCTTACGGAGGTAAATGGGACACTACTTTGTATTTTAGCACGGTTTATCATCCATAAAAGAAAAAATGGGACAGAAGTTGTATAGGAGCTTGAAAAATTAATACAGGAACAGATCC
This sequence comes from Oryza longistaminata, assembly GCA_009805545.1. Taxonomy (NCBI): domain Eukaryota; kingdom Viridiplantae; phylum Streptophyta; class Magnoliopsida; order Poales; family Poaceae; genus Oryza; species Oryza longistaminata. The sequence continues at coordinate 2,814,993 of CM020181.1, forward strand.
GTCGGCTGGGCCGCCCCCCAGCTCCCGGGCCAGCCCATCTGCTATATGTGGCCTTCACCCAATAATCCGTGGGCTGGAACAATACAAATAATACAAATGTGTTCGAGATGTTCGGTATTACGGTTCAATGATGCAAATCAGATTCGGTCAGTCAAAGTGAACTAATTCCCCTCCTGGGTCGCAACGATCGCCACGCTGCTAGCCACCCCAGCATCAACTCAGCCTGACACCAACCAGGCCAACAACGCATGTACACAAGCACATGCAACCACGCTACAGTACCTCGAGTACTATAGCACCTCTTTCCTTTTCTCCAATTTTTCTTTTCCAATTTCCTTCACGACTGACGTTTGCATGCACGTCACGTGAAGCCGTTGCGAACATCTCTCACTCACATCCAATTTCATTACCCGACATCCTAACCATTGGATCTCAACTTTTACTTGAGTCTAGTCGTGATTCGACCCACTACTAGAAAAAACATTTTTCAGACGTGGGGTTTTTTTTTTCGCAGGCGGACATGACAATTGGAGCCAAATGACCACCTACAGAAACATAAACCGGCTGAAGCTCGTTGTCCTCCTGCAAAAATCTATTTTCGCAGACGGACTACTTAACAGGTCCGCCTGCAAAAATGCCCTTTATTTTTTCAGGCGGACCAGTTGTTCGCCTGTGAAAATCAACTATTTTCACAGGCATTCGTTTGCAGGCGACCAGTTGTCCGCCTGTGAAAACCTGTTTAGTCCGTCTGAAAAAATGATTTTTCTAGTAGTGACTGTTGATCGAAGTTGGTCTCCAAAAATTCTGACTCTATTCAGCATCTACAACATGGTATGCGCACTATCTCTTTGCTCCTCATTAAGCATAGTCCTAGTCCTTTTCAATGACCATGACTGATCTGCATAAAATCATGCTTAGAAAAAAGCAATTGGTAGGACCGACTTAATCAAACTAAATTGTGCGTCCCCTTAAACGGGCGGCGGCGGGAGGAGAGGCGGCAGCGGCAGCAGCGGGCGGCGCCTCCCCCTCCGCCAGATCTTGCGGGAGGGGAGTTGTGTCGGTGGCCCGACGGCGGAAGTGAACGCGCGGCGCAGCGGGTCGGCGGCGGGAGGGGACGCGGCGGTGGTCCAACCGCCCGGTGGCGCCCTCCCCTCCGCCAGATCTGGTGGGAGGGGAGGTGCGGCAGTGGCTCGGCAGCGGGAGGTGGCGACGGCGGCTTCCTCCGCAGCGGCAGCAGTGGTGGCGGCGCCCTCCTCCTCTCCATGCGGCAGTGGCGGTGGTGATGAATGTGATTCTTGATGAATGTGTTTAATTCTTGATGAATGTGTGTGACTGTGTTCTTGATGAATGTGTTCATGATATTGATGTGTTGTTCTTGATGAAATTTTAGGATTTGGGAATTAGATTGGATCGGCTTGACGGCTCAATGCATCGGCTTGATCCATTAAGCCGATTTTATTTTGCTTATGGGCGCCTCAAAGGTGCCAGTTTTGGAACCGGCACTTTTGACTTTGGGAAATTAGTGCCGCCTCCTGGGTGCCGGTTGAAAAAACCGGCACCGAAGGTGGTTTCCCAACCGGCACCCTTTAGAGTTTATGTAGTAGTGGTTGCTGAGCCAAATTAATTAGGCACTCAAAAGTCAAAACAGCCATACGACAGCAAAGAAACGAGTGCCAAAAATAAACGGAATTGTTACATTTTTTATCCTTAAAACATTCAATTTTTCTTTTTACCGTAGGATCGTCTTGAGATTCTGCAGCAAGGGTGGAAAAAAAATCAAGCTGTGCATGTGTCAAGAGAGAGTCAAACCTGCAACCTCTCTCATACAAGCCTCCTCCCCCGAGCCAACTAACCTAATCAGAACCGGATCTAACCATTAGACAGGGTGGATCGACCGACTCAGCTATGACCCATGTCGCCCCATACATACCCCCAAGTCCCCCTATCCCTTTATAGTAGTTATGGGCCCGTAAAATTAGGCATAACAAGGTGAAAACGACCAATAGATTAATCGTCTCTCCACAATACACGTACGCCATAAACAATATGATTGAGATAATTATGCGATTGAACTATAAATATGATATGTGTTGTGTTCGATTGCTCTTATCGAGTGAACAACTCCGTGCTCCGTCCCATGTATATTTTGAAGCTGTGTCCGCCACTGAACCTAATGCGTTGTTTTGATCTATATACAAGTTAAATTTAGTTTACATTGCAACTATAATGTTGCTATAATGTAATTATATTTTAAGTATACTATAATTATATTTAAAGACTTTAAGAAAAATCTATGATATTTTTTTAGGTAGTCCCAAAATAAAAAGGAAATGAAAAAAAAGGAGGAAAACAGAAGGCGCTCACTGAAAACTTGTAGCGTGGATGCACATGCACCATGTGAACTGCTCCTTTTACTATTGTCTCTGTTTCAATTTCTTAGAGGTTCAGCCCTCATGACGATGCTTGCAAGCTTATTTGATCAATAATCACAGATCTCAACCGCCTGGCACTTTTGACAGAGCCAAGCAGTGAAGCAGCTGGAGTTAGTATACTCTAGTCTAGTCCTGACGAGCTCGTTTTCCACGACCACCAACTTGCCTGTATAATCTGCTTATGTAGATCGAGGAGGATTAAGAAAGTGGCGAGATGGTAAATTAATGTTCCAAAGGGAGAACATAATATGGAACGTAATGCTTTGAATGGTAATGAATAGATATATACTTTATCCTGTTACGAAAACATGTTATTTTAGGCATAACAGGCATTTTTTTTTCAAAACATTGTACTTTTATCGCTAATTTATAGTTAATATATTTGTAGAACATTGGTACAGTTATCATATGATGAACAATGTCTTAAAAGACTTATTCATGTCCAAACGATATGTTTTCGTTGAGGGAAAACCTTATTTTCCTTATGCATGGACGATTTGAAGTGTAAATCTTAGTTTAGCTCCTCACATGTGGAACTGTACAAGTGTGCTTGTCAACTCCCGGTTCGTTGTACACTAACATGGAGTTAATATTAAGCAAATATCTCCTGCTTTGATTGGATTTGCTGGCAACATCAGAACAGCCTCTACTGTGTTAGCACTCCAAAAAAGAGAAAAAAAAAAGGAATAAAATACATTTTGCACCCAGTGGACGACTATACTAGTAAGGCAACTTATTAAGTGTAAATGTGTTGACCCGACGACTCACCTAGAGCAAGTTTAATAATATAGCTCACTACTGGCTCCAATTTATTTATAGCCAATCTAATAGCCAACTCATATAATAGTTGCTTACTATATTATTAATATATGGTCCCACCTGTCATACACACACTACGTCTTGTAGTCTGTGCTGCAACTGGCTACAGATCTGTAGCCCGCTGCTCTTCTACCTCATCTTTTATCTTATTAAAATATGTTTATAGCTGGCTAATAGTCCGCTATTGTACCTGCTCTTATAAGTTATAGACCAAATAAGTGGGTAAAATTAGCTTATAAGAGCAGGTACAATAGCAGGCTATAAGCCAGCTATAAACATATTTTAAAGAGATAAAGGAAGAGAGAGAAGAGCAGCGGACTACAGATTTGTAGCCAGCTGCAGCACGGACTCTAAGACGCAGTCTGTGTATGACAGGTGGGACCAGGTATTAATAGTATAGTAAGCAGCTATTATATGAATTGGCTATTACATTGGCTATAGATGATTTGGAACTAGTAGTGGGCTATACTATTAAAAGCTCTAAGTAGGTTTATTGGTCAACCCACTTATACAATTATACCCTTGACATGTATTACGCATCTGTGACCTCAATTTGTGGGAATTTGGGATGTTATAAAGACCTACTAGTTAAGAGGGCTCTAGCCAATCCAAACTTCAAACTGTAACAATTAGTTGGTTCAACACCTGTTTGTAATGTGGAAAATTCTTTCCTGATCCCAAACATATTGCATGCATTCACCCGAAATTTATCTAATTTAAGATAGCTCTAAAAGCCCCTATGTTTTTCTTTGAAGGCATATAATTTACCACATTAATAAAAAAGGAATATAAAATATATACCGTCTGCTCGTGCCAGTTCCAAATTATAATGGTCTATATCATAATAGATGTATAAAAGTACAATTGCATATGTGGAAACATAGCTAAGAGTCATGTGTCAAGTCCATTTCTACTATTAAAATCTATTATATACAAAATATAATTGCATATATCAAAATTGTAGGAGCAAAGATTTGTATAACTACTTGGAAAAAACATTTTTCATGACACAACTCTTTTATTTTTACCGGCAGCTCTAATGAACACACGTTTGTAAAAATGTAAGAGGGATTCTGGTAAAAAAACCGCTAGATTTTCACTGGTTGTCACTTAAGAGATCCGCTAGTAAAAATAACCCTATCTACGGGATGCTTGCATGAACTGGATTGAGCATCAGCAGATATATAGAAAGATGCTTGCATGAACTGGATCGAGATAGGAATTTGAATTTCTTTTTTTTCTTTGGAAATCCATTCTACTTACGGTCCTCTTAAGACGCCGCTTGGAAAAATCGATTTTCGTAAGCAGTGCTCATAAGAGGCCATCTGCGAAAGTCGAATTCCACGGGATTGAAAAGATCGTCTGTTTTCACTAGCCTGTAGTTGCAAGCAGATGTGCCGATAGTTGCAAGCAGTTGTGCCGATTGCTAGCAAAAATCGATTCTGGCCACCTCTGAAGACCAATTTTTAATAGTAGTTAAATTGTGCGGGAAAATCTAGTTAATCTAAAGGCTACACTTTACATTCGAACAGACCAAAACAACAATCAGTTAACATAACAAAGAATATAGATCTACTATCTAACACGCAAGGTGATAATATAGCACCTTGCCATTTACAGTTAAGATGAACACATTTTTTACTACTTTGGAGGACGTATTACAATTTCATATTACCTTCGTCCTAAATTATCCAAATTATAAAGGATTTAGTTATTGATGGGTGAAATTCTAGGCGGAAATCGTAGCGGAGAGCCAAGGCTACGCAGAAAGAATAATGGTACATAGATAGCTATATTTTTGTGTTGAGTTGTGATCCAAATTCATGTGCACACGTAGAAATGCCAACTTCAGACGGAGCAAAGCGGAGGCCCCCATTGTGTTGTGCACCCGGGGACGCCTGGGGGTTCGGAGGCGGAGCCCCCGCGGTACGTATCGTTATCCTTTTAGGGTTTCACCTTCATATGTACTTCTTTTAAGCCGTCGTTCGGTGTTGTAACCTCACCCTGATATAGTGAAGATATTTGCTAGCTGATGCCCGTGGTGTTCTCTCCTGCTTTGGAAGGGTTTTTCACGTTAAATCTCGTGTCTTCTGTGGTTGATTTGTTGTCTTTTATCGTTTATTTGCCTATTATTTCCTAACATTTTGGGCTTCTGAACACTAATATTTGGATTGATCGGGCCTACACAAGTTCTCAAGCTGCCACTACATCTGTCCAAATGCACGACTCTAGTAGAACTTGGAGCTTTGCAAATTAAATAAGAAAAAAACGGAGAGTGACCTCGACAAATAGTCTTGTGCAAGCTACGGCATGGCATGTGGGAAATAATCTGTTCTAATCTCTTCCAGGCTCAAAATTGCTTGTCACTATCGTCTGCCTTGTCTCTTGCCCCCTCCGTCCCCCCATTTTAAGTGCAATCATAAGTTTTCGCGTCCAACTTTAATCGTCTGTTTTATTTAAATTTTTTTTATAATTAGTATTTTTTCGTTGTTATGAGATGATAAAACATGAATAATACTTTACTCGTAACTTATGTTTTTAAATTTTTTTTAAAAGAATTTTAAATAAATGGACGATTAAAGTTGCGTGCGGAAAATCATAGCTGCATTTAAAATGGGACGGATGGAGTATCGTGGTGCTACTGATTTGTTAGTTGTTATCGGTGTTACTAGTACTAAATCATCAAGTTGCTGCTCTGCTCCATCACTAGCCATCAGGAACATTGATTTTATTAATTACACGAGATGTGATTTGTTTTGGATCTAATCCGAAACCAACAGATTGATTGGTCCGTTTTTGCAGCACGTACACAGTCGCATATGCAGCACAGGAGAGCACATCTCTGGAGCAGAACTCAGCGAGGCTATGCACCATTGAGCTCCCGCACTTCATATGTACTATATGCATACAGTGTTAATTTTTAGTAACTCCATTGTATTCTTGTACGGAAATAAATGTTTAAGAGTAAAGTATTTTTAATAAATTTTTAGTAACATTTAAACGTGCTTAAGAGGACTGTCTGTAAAAATAGATTATATTTTTATAGGCGGTTCGTTTTGAATGGATCACCAGTAAAAACCATTTTTTCTATGCGGTTTTAAACTTCAAAGGCCTGCTTGTCACAATTACAAGCAGCACGTTTCAGAGCCCATCAGTAGAAATAAATGTTAGGGCCGTTTAGATTGTAGCTAGAATAAACCTTATCAAATTTCTTTTAGCAATGCTAAAATTTTGGTAGTTTGGCAATATTGTCAAGTTTTTATAGGATTTTTTTATGTATCTACCAGAGTTTGATAACTTTACTTAAAAAATTGATATGGTTTAAAATGATATTAATCTGAACAACCCATTAGATGTCTCAAAAAAAGTTTTTTTCAACTGTACTACGAAAGGTGTCACCTCGCTGTACATCCTCCAGATCGTAGAGGACTCTATGCATATAGAACCAAATCCTTTGCTACCTTGTATATATGACTAGGAATGAAAACAGTTCGAATAGTTTCTTCTATACGGATGTTTTTCGGAAACAGATAGTGTCAGCTCAGATAATTTTTGGATAGCTTTAGAAAAAAAAACGAATTCAGATATTTTTCTTCGGAAATAAAAGCTAATGCAGTAAGACTGCATAGAAAAAAGAGAAAACGGTTGGAAGCTATCCAGATAATTTTCAGCTAGATAGTTCCACAAAACAAATGCCTAACCCATTGACCTTCAATTTTCCACATCTCTAGCGCAACATATTTGTCAAATATTTTTATTTTAGAAACATGGGACGTCATATTTGCCATCCACTATATTGGATACTATTATTTATATTAAAAATTAAAATAATCTCTACTATTATAAAAATTGAAGATGTTTTTATCGGTACTTTGGTAGGTCATCCGTATTTGAGTCGGTTTGTAATTTCGTTCGCTTTGAGAAGTATAGATCCGTGTTTGAGTCCGTTTTTAAGTATGTTCGTTTTTAGAAATACAGAATGAGTCGTACAAAAAATCTCTTTAAAAAAACTCACACGCTAAGTTGGGATGCTATTGAAAATACATAAGGAGTCGTATAATAAATACTTTCAAAAAACTCGCATGTTAACTTGAAAAGAGAGTCGGACTCCTAATTGCAACTCATGATTTTCTACTTCACCCTAACTAAAACCGTATAATAATAATAATACAATAATAATAATAATAATAATAATAATAATAATAATAATAATAATAAAATAGCCTTCACCCGTTGCAACACACGGGCATTTTTTCTAGTAATAATAATATTTAAATAAATATAATTTTAATGGAATAGCTTATTCTTTTTTTAGAAAAAAAAGAAGAGTCCATGTCAATTACAATTGTTAGTTATTAACGTTATAATTAAATAAATAATATTGAAAATTGAGATTCTAATGTGGATACAACTTCATATTTGCAATTCTAAGTTGTTTAAAAAATTTAAAAATCTAAAGAGTCTAATTTACAATGGCATATTTGTATTTAACATGAATTTAGGATATGATTTCGTTGATGTTGTAATCATGGTACAGCGGGTTGTTTTCATGTTCCGATTTATTCCTTCCTATTTGTATTCATTCTGTATTTATATTTGATTTCGTTTTTGTATTTGGTATTTCTATTTCCAATTTTGATTCAGAAAAAATAAAAACAAATATGATAGAGATAGTTTTCATCTATTTTCGAGCAGTTTTCATCCCTATATATGACACCAGATAGATGCACTAAAAACAAGATCAAGCCACCATCAGTAATGGCGGCAATTAGCAGCTTGCTTCCATGCATTTGCTTTTATTTTACATTCATCAGCTTCACAAGCCCATAAATTCTGTTATGTCCACTTCACTTCCCATTTGAGAGAAGGCAAGAAACAGCAAAATTAAATATACGCAACTTGGTATACCAGCGGCAGAGTAGTACGCTGAACAGGACAAAGTGTCCAGCGAGTAGGGTTCCAAGAAGATGAGGTGTACTCTAAATATAAGACGCATACCATCACCGTGGATGAGATTATGAAATTCCCTATACGCCCGTACCAAACGTAATCCAATCAATAAACAAGAGAACTTGCAATGTTTAATTTGGGGGTTCCTTTTGATGGCAGACGTTGATGGAGCACCTTTTTTTGTTTGATGCTGCTTTTTGTCCGTTCAATCACGAATATATGCGGCATGGGAATAGTAGCACTGTGCATATCAAGTGTACACCACTCTTTTCGTTCCAAATCTCATAGTAGTAACTTGTTGATTATGCCAAAAGTGATATCATAGTTCTAAAAAAAAAAGGTGATATCATAGAAATCATTCTTCAATGTTGATCTCAGGATGCGTGAGATTGAGGCACGCGAGAACGTGGCACGCATCAGTCCAGATTCTGGACCGCATCCCCTCAACGACTTGCTCAACGTAGGAGGTTGCGGCGGCCTCTAGCTCGGTTATAAGAGACCCTAGGGACGCCAAGACCGTGATCTCGTCGAGGAATTCGGGATGAGGAGCGCTCTTCACCAAGCTCTTCGCTACCACGTAAAGGTACCAATAGTTCTCGTGCAATGCTTGTCAGAGTGAAGTGAGGTTGTCCTTGGACTCGGCGAGCGCATGAGACAGCAATAGCGTGCAGGAGGTGATCTGGAGCTCACCTCTTCACGAGACCCGACACTTTGCCCTGAAGCCACAAGAGAAGGGCTACATTCAAGATTTCATGGATTAAAAAAAACATGCGACATCAGGTCAAGATAAAAAAAAATGCCGAGTTGGTACTTACCTAACTATTTTGCTTCTTCAGCAATAGTCCCCTCTTCATCAAGACCATGCAAACATAAGCGATGAGATTGGTAAGGCCAATACAGTTGTCAGATAACTTCGGGATATATACCAAAACGCGATATCCTCGTCACTTCCTCTGCCCCCGTGTACTCATATACAGGATGAGCGCGGCCTGAACATGCTGAATTCGACAGCAAACAAAGTCTTGAACAACTTAGTCCCCAGTTAGACCATGTTCTCGGAGTTCATGGATTTTGTCAACAAAACCCTTTAACGAAGGGGTCAGAGCGGGTTTGGAGGACCATAACCGAGAATGTGGAGGTTTCTCTTTAGGAATTTCAAGATTGGAGGAGGTATCGACAACATGAAGGTATTCTCCTTTTAGCTTGTCCCTAAGACGGAGGCCATAACATCCAGAAACCCTAGAGGACTCCAAACATCTAATCTTATAAAAGTATCTAAATAAATCTAGAACGGGTTATACCCCAAGGTACGCCTCGCATAGATGAACGAAGATACTCAAGAAAGCAATGGAGTTGTGGTTCCGATGGAGAAAATGGGTGTTGTAGAAATCAAGAAGAAGCGAAGGAAACTCGAAAGGAGGAAGAAAACCACATTGAACAAAAGAGTAAGGGAAACGATTTGCCCGAAGCCAAGCTCAAGATCAGTACCTCCTTCTGAACGCCCCAACACTTGCTCGCTCGCAGTAAACCGCTCAAGTTGTAGCTTCGCCAGAGCGTCTGCATCGGCAACAGACTTTGGGAGATCCATGGAGATCGCTGGAAGATGGAAGTGGTGAATTTGTGGTTTAGGGTTTTTTTCTTCACTAGAGCAACAGGGTGGTGTCTGAAGGAAAGCCGAAATGATTGTGTGGGCAAACAAACCCAAACAGATCTCATAAGTGGAATTAATATGTCACATCCAACGGTTCGAATTTCGAGGTAGATGGAGAAGACGTCGCCAAGGTTTTTGCGGATTTGTTTCTGGAAGGTTCATGGATTTTTGCGGATTAAAGTTTCTGACTTCAATCCAAATTCAAATTCAAGTCGAGTTGTCAGACCAAGAGAATACAATTTTGTCGCATACTCTGTACCTACTCAGTCGTCTGAGAACAGTTTGGTTAGTTTGAGAACGATTATCTTCGATATTTCTACTCGAGAGCATTGATTGAATCATTTGCTTTGAAGTCGGGGGCTACACTGTTAGTTTCAAGGATAAGGCATACCTTCTATGCATGGGTGTAGAATACAACTATACCATATATCCGATTGTGTATGAGATGGTATCTGATTAAGGAAATACATTAGATAAAGAAGGAAATTATCTTCTCGGAATAGAAGGTGTTATAGACTTTATAGTCTTATTTGGAGAAGATAAGTTACCCTTGGGCCCATATTCTATTTTATCTCTCCGAGTTCTACTTGGATAAGAAGAAGATCTACGCTATATATACAAGGCCTCCTCGTCTAGGGAGGGCATCGAGTTACAAGCCATAGCCAAAACCACATTGAGAAACAATCTGGAGGAAGCCAGAGCCAAATTCGTCGAATAGTTCTCGTTGGGCCATTCTCGATGTTGACAGTCGTTAGCGATCAGTTTCGACAGTCAATATTACCAAAATAGAGGAGAACTAGTTATGCTTGCAATGCATATCTATGTTAGAATAATAATAATCCACTAGTATTTGGTTTATTAACCTTTTGCAGAGAATAACCATTAAGTGGAGGAGAATCGACATCAAATCAGACGATAAATCAATCGTACGATGTCGAGAATTAGACTTATGCATGAATGGGCCAAGAACTCAAATTCACAAGTCTAAAAAGATGGGCTGGTTTGGGCCAGCCCATGGTTCGGTCGAACCCCCATCTCCACTGTTGAGGCTAGGGTTCGACGTGAATGTCCTGGATTGCATCCCAATGACGGTTGGAGGGCACTTTGGACATTTCCCCTTCCACAACCGTCATACCTACCTCTATATAAGGACTTCACCTTCTCACTTTACTCACACACCTCAAGCAAGAGCTCTCTCATATTCTCTTAAGTTAGTTGAGTAGTTTTAAGCTAGTGGAATAGAAATAGAGTAGAAATCGGAGTCCAGAAGCCTTCGGAAGAGTTCGGGTATAGCTCTAGTAACTCTTTTCTTCTCTTTTGTAAGCTTTGTACTTTATTTAGAATACTCTTCTTTATACATTTATGGTATTGAAATACTTTCCAAGTATATGAATGCCGACTTTACATTATGTTTGTGTTATACTGATTATATGGCTAGCTTATCTGGGAGATGCTTTGGTACGGGTATAATGTTTGCTTATGCAATTACTCTATGTCATGACGATGATATTATAGTAGTATCTGGTAGTTTAGACGTGGTGTCTAGATTACGGGATATCATTATTTGGGGTTATATGCTGCAGATGAGAGGTGGGCTGCTGATGGTGACAGCTCAGTCGGGTATTCCTCCGCGCGCGTATATAGTCCTAAGTTAATTTCCTGGGGAGGGTATTCCTCCGTATTTAGCCCCGGTTGTATGGTCATGACGGGCTGTCGTAAGGAACTCGACAGTCAGGGGTGGCTTCTCGAAGTACCAGGAGGGCATCGGATAGCGGGTATTAGCTAGTATATCATATAATTTGGATGTATGTATAATATGTATACCAGAAGTATAAGAATAGATTCTCTTTGTATTTTCTTTCCACTTAGCTTAGATATTTTAGTATGAGAATGAGTAGTCCCCTGCTTGTGTGTCACTCTACCCTTGGATTATCTTAACCCCTGCTTAGACTATGATTATTACAAGTAACATATAAATTATTAGTCAGGTTCTCTCTACTATGATCTTCCCATGGGATTAAATAAATACGATACCCTTGGAATACTCTCGGGTGAAATGCTACAATGGTATATCTATGTGCTTGCGGATGAACTCTATAACCATAATATACCAGGAGTATTTCTGCCCCATTGCTAGGAATTATATTTCTAGTAATGTCGTTAAGAAATACCAACACCCAACAACTCCTAGTCGGGCGGATTAGTCTAGTCGTCCTATTCCCCGTTGTAGCCTTTGTAACATTCTCATCCATATATCTACATAAACTGGACTAGGGTTATCACTCATCTTGAGGGTCCGAACTAGTATAAATCCTTGGCTCATATTCCGTAGATCCAACGTAAATTTTGGTTCTAAATGATCCCCATCCTCTACGAATACCGTCTACGAGTATAGCTCGTTGATAGATTGAAATGGCTCAAAACTTGTAAAATTTATGACTAATTCATATAAACTCCAAATTGAGCTATTCAACTTGCAAAATTCATCTAAAATTGAGATGTACATGTTTATTTATTTATTATGAACTGTTTACTTGGTTATTATTAGAGTTTTTCCTGCTTTGCGTGCTAGCGTGTAGAATCCGTCGCTTAGGAGGATCACGACTACGAGGAAAAGTGTTCCGAATATACATCGAAAAAGCAAAGCACGTCACACATTTCTTCTTGGGCATGTTGATCCTATGTTTTGAAATGTTGTACTATTTGCAAATTAAATGATTATTTTGCTAATTATATGGGATTATAGGACTACCTATATGCTAGCTTATGCCATGTTTACTTGAGATTCATTCCTTAATAACTTGGGTGATATTTTGACTAACTTGTATCATTAGCTCTCATAATGGGATACACATTATTTTACACTTAGCATATTGATGGGCTGCAACCTCGAGACATTTGACCATGGTTTAATGGGCATAATTACTTAAATAAAATTTGACTTCATGGTGGACTAGGGGTGCATGGTTTTGAATTTCGCACGCACGGCAATTAAGGACTGGTTCATAGGAAACCCTAGAAGACTTATCGTACTTATCACAAACTAGCGTGGGCAACGACTAGACTTGTAATATAGCTCAACCCTTTCCTAGATACTAAAGCGAGGGTAGGGGTGATGGAATTGTGTTGGTCCAGGTTTGCGGGTTGATCAGCTACCAGATTCACAATGACGCATGGGGGGCTAGCCACCTCGGTTTAGGGGTGAGGGCGAAACCTCGGCGTGGTGTGGATGGTTAGGGGAGAGTCATGTGAAGAGTCTTATCACGATCACTCGCATGGTACTGACGTGTTCGACTTGGTAAGGTAACATGGCAGTGGATTGTATCTTGCGGTTATAGTTGTGCATCTTCGTTTAGAGTAAAACTATTCCAATAGTCGTACTCGTAGTTATGGGCGATTTACCAGTTTCACTATGATTAGTCTCACCCTATTAATTAAATTGACTTAATGAATTGGTGTAGTTCAGGTGGTTTGGTCGGGCTTGTTCCACGTGATGTAGCGTTGTTCCGTGGAGATTAATTTTGAATTAATTAATCAACCGTTTTAAACTAAACATTTACAATTGTATATGCAAAAGAGCCACAAACCCCTCTATGTCTCCCCTTGCACGATTTGCATATTAGGTGTGGCTTGTTGAGTACGGTGGTTGGTAATCAGCCTTGTTAGAATCCTATTTTCAGAAGTTCAGTGCTTCTGTACCGAAGACGGAGTTAGAGGACCAGAACTTATATCACATTTGAGTTTCCCTTGTGAAGTGGAGCTGAAACCTCGCTTGGATTGACCTCTTTCCGTCGCTGCTTTCTCCCTTTCCGTTGTTGCTTTCTTTTCGGTGTGAGCACTAAGTGTCTCTTTTGTAAATATTTACGTTTTATTTATGTTTAGATATGTATATTAATTTATCGTTTTGTGTATCCTGGTTTTATTCCTGATAAGACTTTATACACAAAATAATCTAGAAATTGGCTAAATATCTTGGCGTGACACTTAATCCCTTTGTAAAAAACAACTCCTAAGTATGAATTTGAATAAGTGTCTTCCAATTTATCTAGAGACTGCTTTTGTTTGGATGGAGGCTGTAAATATGGATTGTAGGGAGTACTATTTTAGAACTATAGGTGAAACCCCGCGAGTTGCTGTGGGAGTTTACTATGATAACAATAAGTAAAACTAATGTAAGATAGCTTAAACAATATAAGCTTACATAAACATAAGTTTAGATAAGTTAATGTTATTTGAATTTAAATAGTATGCAGAATGATGATTCAAATGTAAAAGTAAGATGATGTGGCTTTATGAGAGAACGAAAGAAGGAAAATAATTTAGAACATATATCTAAGGTCTAGAAAAATTAAGATGATATGACTTAATGAGAGAAGAAAAAAGAAGAGAGATAATTTGAACCATATATTAATCATATATGGACTATGGACTAAAAACAATTAATGTGATATAACTTAATGAGAGCAAAGAAAAGTAACATGAGCTAAGTGAGGATGAATATAGGTATATAGAATATTAAAAAAAATAATGGAGAGATATATTGTAATACTTTTTGAATTATATGGGATGATTTAACATGCTTACATTTTAAATCTCTAATTTTTTTATTAAATTATAAATAATATATCATGGTTGTATTATGCTTAAATTAAATAATTGTTAGTGGATAATGATGTGGCATCTTTGCATGTTAAGCTTTAGGAATCAGTGGACTACTCTCTCCATTCCATTTTAATCATCATCTAAGCAAAGAGCGTAGAGACCAAAGACAATAAAATATTGATCATTCTGCAATTAATTCTCATTGTTTAGGGTGCTACATCGCTTCGTATTATGTGGATTGCATCAAGTTTGTTGGACCAATAGAAATTAATCTTGGTTAGTTGCGTGCAGTGCATTAAATGATTCTCATTTACTCTTGGCACAAATAAACAAAGATGTACTTGTTAGAGAAGGTTTAATAGTAGGGTCAGGGTGGCATATCACAAATTTTGCAAAATTTGTGTGGCATGGTTCAAATTTTCCGTATAGCGGACAACTTGCTCCAATTCATTTATAGCCAATCTAATAGCTAAATTCGTACAATAGTTGCTTACTATACTATTAATATATGGTCCCACCTATCATACACACGCTACGTCTTAATGTCCGTGCTGCAGCTGGCTACAGATCTGTAGCCCGCTGCTCTTCTCTCTTATCGTTTATCTTATTAAAATATATTTATAGCGAGCTAATAGCCTGCTATTGTACCTAGTATTAGAGGATGATCATTTTGGGAAGACTTTAAAAACCTTATGTGATGATCAAACTGAGATAGAGGGAGTATAACTTTATAGTAAGAGAGGATACGATGTGGTATCCAGTATCTAGGGACAGTAAAAACCATGTAGTACTGCCTACTTCATCCGTCCCAAAATAATCAATCTAGTACTAGATGTGACACATTCTAGTAATATGAACTAGAATATGAATATAGACATAACTCAGTCATTCGTTGTACTGGAATGTCGCTAGAATGTCGCCAAATTCAATTTTAGACTGGCTTTTTTCTTGAGGGGGTACTACCCAAGCAAATGGATCGTCCATCCACGTGGACCCACAGGTAGCACGTACGTCTCCCCTGGTTACTAATGGCACCCTCGCGGAACCGAACCGGCACGGGCATATATATATAGCCAGTGAAAGTGAAAGGGCTAGGCTAGGCACTCGTCGGCGTCCAACGCGTCTGAAAAAGGAGAAAAAATATTTTTAGGATATTTTATCCATGTTCGTTTCTAAATGATGTAATTATAATAAGTCTTTTAACCATCTGGCGTCTAACCCATCACATGTTTACAATCTTATATTAAAAAAAGAGACGGAGAGAGAAATGTTAAAAATAAATTGGTTGAAGGGAACTAATAGCATTAGTTTTTCATATTTTGCTAAGGTATAATGAATTTAGGGTAAATTTTGAAGTCATGGGGATGACAAGCTCCTGCTCACCTCCCCTGTCTCTGCCCTCACATTAATGCTTCCCTATATCCTGGATTACATGCTCCTACAGTTCCATGATTCTTACGTTTTGCATAGGATTGAGATCAAATTTTTATAACTTTGATTATCAATAACTTTAAAAGTATTTAGTTTAAAAATAACTAGAACAACACATATGGATTTGTCTTTCAAAGTTCTAAAATAAAAGTAAACATATATTTATTTATTGTACTAAAAAAAAGCCCATGCATTGCAACGGGTAAAAATATTTTTGGATTACTATACATTATACTATTTGGTTTTGGGTCAAAAACACATTTTCTTTCTTCCTTTTCAGTCTCGGGCTAGCCCGCTACCTCCCTCTACTTAGCCTGCTTCTCTTTAAGCTAGCCCACAAGTAGAACTACATGCCTAGCTCGTATAGTCGATTTCCATCATCAACCTCCAAAATACAGTCCCGTGTAGTACGATGCCAGAACCGATCCTCCCATCAAATCCGGTTAAATCTTTCTCGATCTCTCACAATCGGAAGGCAGTCCCGTGTAGTACGATGCCAAAACCGATCCTCCCATCAAATCTGGTTAAATCTTTCTCGATCTCTCAAAATTGGTTGAGGGCTTTTGTTCACTCAATCTCCTCTTTTCATTTTTATCAAAATTAGAGCAAATCTATAAAACTGTGGGATATAAACGGTGACTTCTAAATAGAGATTGATGATGGAGTAGTGGAGAATTGATTTTTACAATAAATTGAAGGAGGAAAAGCATGAGGAGGATGATCGATGTGGCGGTGGTACTAGGGTCGGCCCTACAACAGAAAAAACCGAGTAGATAAAAAAAAGAATTCTAACCATGTGCGCGCACCCTTCCGCGTGCCAAAAAAATACGAATAAAAAATAGTGACAAAAAATGAATATAAAAGGGAAAAATGCGATGGCAAAATAACCGGAAAGAACGGAAAAAAAAAGAAGGATGGAAAAAGACGGACAAAAAAGCAGATGGAAAAAAAGAAAAGCAGAAAAAAAAATGAAAAAGGCGGATAAAAGAGGACAGATACCAATCGGTTTTTCCACATGACTCTTTTTATTTTTTTTTACAGTCGGCGATTTTTTTTATTTTTTTTACGGTCGGCTTTTTTGTTTTTACCTAGCATTTTTTGCCTATTTTTTTCCGTTCCGGTATGAATCAGACTTATTTCACTGTTTTTCTTTCGCATTTTTATGGGCGTTTTCTTTTTTCATGTGATTTTTTCACCGTTTTTTAAATTACGGATTTTGAGGATTAGAGATTGAAACCAAAACAAGAAATTAAAACTGACTCAAACACGGATGACTAATCAAAGTACGGGTAAAAACATCTTCAATTTTTATAATAGTAGATATAGAGATCTTACAAAAGTATCAACAAAAACATTTTCAATTTTTATAATAATAGAGATAGAGATAGAAATATACATATAGATATAGGAGTTTATTTGTCCTTGAGATGTTTTTTAGACACTGAAAGCGGATATGCTTGTAGCTGTTTGGTGTAAATATATTGGAATTATCAAGGGCCTGGGCCTGAATGCAAAGCGACATAGGCCTAGATAAAAGCGAACCTGGAAATCTCAACAATATAGGAAAGGAATACGGACACTACATAGGGTAGTAAAGGAATCTAACGAAAATACGTACGCACCTGCGGAAAAAATCGTGCGTGAGGGTGAAAAAAAAATCAGACAAGCGACGTACGAAATCTCTAGGCAAAAACATTTTAAATTTTTATAATAGGTAAAGATATATTATAATAAAAAACAAGGTGAAAGATATTTTTAAAGACCATGTCAGTGTTCAAAATGTCAAGAATTATGAAATCGAAGGGAGTATAAAAGTAGGATATTTTTTATAACATCATTCTTTTAATCATAGCTTCGTTTGTTTCAATGATAAAGAAGATATACTCTCATTTTTCAAGCACACGCTTAATAAACGGCTAAACAGCATGTGCATTTTTAAAAATAAGTTATAACAAAGTTGCTTTAAAAACATATTAATCTATTTTTAATTTTAAATAATTAATACTCAATTAATTATGCGCTAATATCTCACCTCATGTTACGTATCTTCTTAATCTTTCTTTCCTCTTCTCTCAAATACACCGTAAAGCCGGAGCTGTGTCCAGTATCCCCAACCCTCCGGCCGTCCACTGTTCCTCGCCGGTGCACTGGCTGACGTCGCCATCTCCTCCCCCGACGTCGCAGTGTCGCTCTCCACTCCGGCCGCTCCTCGGTTTCGTCCGAAATATATATTCCAAGAAATGATTGTAAAAAGTAAAATCTAGCCTACCTATTGCAAGATTTGATGCAATAGTTAATACTCCACAAACTAACAATAAATCTCAGTTTGTTCTGAAAACACAAATTAACTTATGAAAGTTCACCACAGAATTTCTTCCATAGAAAATATATCATAATGAGAATTTATTTATGGTAAAAGTCATACTAGTAATTGCCATACCCGGCCGTTCTAATTGAAACCGGTACTATTCAAATTCAAATTTAAATTCTGACCTTAAAAAAATATAAATACTTTATATTATATTATCGCAGTAGGTTGTAGAGTCATAAGTACATCAATAAAACTTTAATTCATTATATAATTTAAACGTAATTTGTGGTCACAGTGTCAATTATTCGATGGGTGGGAATATTTATCTAACATTCGATAAACAAATGAATAAATTAATAAATACTCTGATGGGTTAAGCTTACAGTTGGATATACGATTTCAATATACTCGTGGAGGGCACATGCGGTAGATATTACGGATTCGCGCCCCTCATTAATAACAGAGAGAAATATGGTTACTCAAAAGTCCAGCCCCACCCTCATGGAGGAGGTAGGATGGACCCACCGTTGAGCGACAGGCGAGGGTGGAACCCCGCGTGGCGACAGCGCTGCGGTTGGCAGATTCCGGTCCACACCAACGCCCCCCGCCCTTAAAACCCCCACCACCCATCCCATTTCCCACTAGACCAAGGCAGCCAGCCGCCCGGCCTCCCGCCGCCTCTGCTGTCTCAGTCCCGAGTCGCGAGTCGCAACGCCACCACGAGGAGCCGAGGAGGAGGAGGATCGGAGGAGGAAGGGGAAGCTATGGGGATCGTGGAGGAGGCGCACAACCTGCGGGTGGTGGGGGAGGGGAAGCGCGGGGTGATCGTGCTGGCGCACGGGTTCGGGACGGACCAGTCGGTGTGGAAGCACCTGGTGCCGCACCTGGTGGCCGACTACCGCGTGGTGCTCTTCGACACCATGGGGGCGGGGCCGACCAACCCGGACTACTTCGACTTCTCCCGCTACGCCACCCTCGAGGGCTACGCGCTCGACCTCCTCGCCATCCTCCAGGAGCTCCGCGTCGCCTCCTGCATCTACGTCGGCCACTCCGTCTCCGCCGTCATCGGCGCCATCGCCTCCATCTCCCGCCCCGACCTCTTCTCCAAGCTCGTCCTCCTCTCCGCCTCGCCCCGGTACCATTCTAGTATTCTACTACTGCGCCTTCACCAAGCAGCATATGAGTATCTCATACTACTCTTTATTACCCTCCCTTATATGGATTGGGGAATAAATTCTACTGGCCTTCAATTTAATTTTGGTGGTGATGAATTCGGCTAAAAACAGCTCCCCGAATGGGTACTACTAGTTCCGAGGTACGTCACGAGGAAATTTTTTGTCGATTTTGGGGGCAGATGGCGGCTTTTGTCTTCATAGAGGAATCAGCTGTCGATTTGCGGGGCTTGTCGTCATGGGGGAAATTGGAGACTCGCAGGGGGAATTGGTTGGACGCTTGGACTAGGATTCCTTATGTAGATGCCTCTCCATCAGCATGGGGCTGATGGCTCGTTTAATTCACTGCAGCCAGGGTGAGAATAGGGGATCTTGCTTCAAAGGGGTGCCTGATTTCTACTGACAAATTAACAACTTTCGTGCTACTGGTAATCTAGGCATCTCCAATTGGTACTTACCCTTGATTTAACTATGGACGGGTGGGGCGTTTGGCTGTATAGAACCTCCAAATCTCAAATTAGATAGCTGTATTCTCAAGACAGACAACCTGCAAGGTGTGCTGCTGTATGTGGTTAGCTACTCCTACTCTACATAATTGAATTCTATTGCCTCTAGTTTGAGATTGATCTTCTCCGTTATCACTAAAATATACTGAGCTAAAATAATATCAAGATTGAGCTTCACTCAAAAGAAGATAAAAAGATTGGCAATACATTCTTGATTGGGTTTTAGAATCAGCTGATTACAGGAATCAGTTCTAGGCAGGTAATGTACATGCCAGAATATTTTGCAGCCATTTGTTGCCAAAACAAGACAAGGACTAACACTCTTCAACTCTCCAAAGTGTAAAATAATTGAGAGCTTGCAATTTTTTTTTCTTTGATAAAGGAAGCTTTTTACTAATCTCAGATGATTACATCAAGTTGATAGAACCATACTAAGAAAACTTTCAGCCTTTACATAACTAGGATGCACATAGCCAAAACACACACGAGCCCACAAAAGGCTTTGTAATAAGAGAAGGAAACGGTAAAATTTAGGGAGCACCAATCATCAGGCTAGACCGAGCTTACAAAGTTAAATTGAAAAGAAAAACACCAGAAACCTGCCAGAAGCTAGATTCGTGGATGATTCCACGATTTGATGGGAAAATAAGTTTCTGTTCTCATCAAATTTAACCTATTTGATATTTTGAGCAGCAGTTATTGTAACATATTAGTCGGGCCTCACCCATGGGTGATGTGTTTTGGAATGTGCTTTGGTAGGAGGGATTTGTTGATCCCTCCATTGTAAATATTTCTTTCTTCTTACTGAAATGAAGTGCAGTTCTCCTGCGTTTTTGAAAAAAAAAAGTAGTAACATACTACAAAAATACAATATGTTTGAGATAGAGTGATAGACTCCTAGTGGATTCTGGTACCATGTAATTAGTACTAGTAAATTCCATTCCCTTAGGTGTTTATGCATATATTTGGTGAGATTTGCTATGCTATAGCTTGCAAATTTCTTCGCTTATTATGGTGCAAGTGTCATGTCCCTATTGGTCCTATCTTTTAAACCAAAAGGGGAAAATGACCCTATCTTTCCATTTCTGGATATTTCCTTGCTGGAAACCAACATTGTTCCAAAAGCCATGCCTTGCTGGAAGCCATAACTGAGTTGCTTAAAGTGCAACGTCGTTATTTGTCACTACCAATATAGCTGCTTTGCATCTTAGTCGGAGCTTCAAAAATTCGCCACAGGCTAGGACAATTCTTGTTGTAGTTGTTGGATATATGGTCTTTCCTAGTGTACATGTTACAGGCAGCAGTAAAATGGGGTGGTGTATTTTGAGAAGAGTGCTAAGGGAACTAGGGACTTTGTTTTTATCTCCCTAACAGAAACTGAATCATATTGAACAGTTGGTTTGAATGTTCATGTATGCTGCCATCATCATTTGCCTGTTTCAGCATGGCATGTGTGACTAATGCAGGGAATTGTTGTCAAGAGGAATTTTATGTGCTGAACAGTTTTAGCATCTGGAATCATTGTATTGTAATGAAACAAATGAAGAGTGCTTAGGTATGCCCAAGCTTGTTTACGGTTATGACTGAAGTAAATTAGTTTATGCCTAGCACTCTAGCAACAATTTTGGCCACTAATTAACAGAAATGTAAACATAAAAAAAAAAACTCTCACAAATATAAGCTCCATATTGGAGAATTGTATAACATAATTGGAGAATGCTCTTAAAATTCCCAATATTGGAGAATTCTCACATTAAGAAATTATATATGAGATTGTATACATGATTCTTATTTTTTCCTCATTTCATACCAGTCTAATAGAAAATGTCAAAAACATAGTTGAGGAAAAGTCACTGGGTAGCCTGCTTTTAGTTGGTTGCTTCTGTGTGCTCAATGAATCATGTCAGTATTTGAACTTGTATGTGGTGCTGCAACGAATATAAATTATTTATAGTTTTAATGACAATTACATAGAAGCAAGTAAATTGAGTAAAAAAAACAAAACTTAATGACCTACGTGGATCATGACACTCTAATCTGGTCAAAATTTGAAGCCATCACCCTTTGCCATTAGATTCCATTAATCTCAGACGAATATAGGATATGTCTTATTATCAATTTAGGTTTTGGAGCCTACATAGCATTTTACTGTACATTCATTATACTATCTTGAATCTGCTCGCCTAATATCACCAATTCCCTATGCAAGTTTTTCATTAAATGGGTAAGACATGTGCCTATGTCTTCTTAGGTTTAAATGTTCTAGCAGACATTTTAACATTAACAGAGCTCTGTGTTAAAGTTCTCGGGTATAAATTAGATCACTAAGTACGGGCATCACATGGTAGAACTTATAGGTCTAGTAATTATTTTTTATGAAGTCATTTCTTTATAAATATCAATTAATCTCACTCTTATTTGTATACATATTATCTGCGGAACTACATTAGATATCAGTGATATTGTGTCATTTGCATCGCTGATGGTGATACTGTTCTGCAGTTCGACTGTCATGTTTCGTTTTCCATTACCAAAGAAATTATAACTTGCACCAGTTGGTCCCTAACCGTTTAGTGAAGTTTGTTTTAGAATCTTGAAAATATGAATCAGGTGCACAGGCTCTTCATTACTCAAATAAGTCTACTCTTGGTAATGCTTATTTTAATTTCCGCTTGGGCAAATGAGATTGTATCTTGTCTGGGTAACTGTTGTATTGGTTGATATTCATGCAATAAAATGTGTTTACACTTCACAGATCACAGTTCCTCTATTAAGTGATGGTATTCACTTTTGTGTTCCTTCTCTTCTTTTTTTTCCTTTTCTGGTCCCGTTCATTCTCTAGTTGAATTACTCTTTCATTGACCCAGTTTTCTCTCGATCAAACAGGTACCTCAATGATGTCGACTACTATGGAGGATTTGAGCAGGAGGATCTTGATGAGCTCTTTGAAGCCATGGGGTCAAACTACAAGGCCTGGTGTTCAGGCTTTGCGCCACTGTGTGTAGGAGGGGACATGGAATCAGTGGCAGTTCAGGAGTTTAGCCGCACACTCTTCAACATACGTCCAGACATAGCCCTGAGTGTCGCCCAGACAATCTTCCAGAGTGATGTGCGAAGCCTCCTACCACTTGTCACCGTACCATGCCACATTGTTCAGAGCACCAAAGATCTTGCTGTGCCGGTTGTGGTGTCTGAGTACCTGCACAAGCACCTCGGTGGCGACTCAATCGTCGAGGTAATGCCGTCTGAGGGCCATCTACCCCAACTTAGCTCACCGGACATAGTCATCCCTGTCTTGCTTCGACACATCCAGCATGACATTGCGGTCTAGGTGGTGCAACCATTCCGCCTAGAGCTGTTCATCAGAAGTTGTATAATTTCAGTATCTGTACTCCACTGAATCACCCGACTTAGGATCCATCTACTGTTGTTGTAATAAGATTCTCCATATGTTGTAAATTGATGGCGGTGGAGAAGTAGTCTATGGTGTTTGTAAACCACTGCACGTCTGATGTTCATTATAATGTTGGATGTTTTAACGTAACCGAGTCCTTCAGAATTAAACTCATCATGTCAGTGTGGCCGCTACCACGAGCTGCAACTCTGTTTTATGGTTCTTCATGTCTGTTGCAACTCTGTTCTATGTTACTTTTTGGAAAGGAAAATTTGAGAAAATTACAAGATGTAACGAAGAATATTTCATGCCCCACAATATTCATGCAAGTGCAAAACTGTGTTAAAGTTTTAAAAAGATGATTTTTTTTTATATGTGGAGATTTGTTTTGTTTTGAGGGAAAATACATAGTCCAACTCCATACGTAGTGCAGTACGGTAGTTTCCATATTTTCCGTACATATATATTACAATGTTATCTTCATCTGCAACTCAATGTTAGTGGTATACTACCATCTACTGTGCTACGACTATTGTCAAGGATTATTGAGAAGAATGTGTGGTCCTGTATCATGACCAGTAGATACTTTATCCCTTTTCTTCATGAATTTTCTGAAATTACTATTCTACACTGACGTACTATTTTCTTTAAACACAGTATAAAGTGCATGTACTCATAACACGGGCACACACATCCCTATGAACACACACGTATATCCTACCTCCATGAGCACCTTCAGAAAATTGGGTCAGCACGTCTCGCTATAGACAGATGCGTCTACTAAAGAAAGGATAGTTAGCACTATTTTCATCTTAAATCAGTTTATCATTAGGAAGACACTATTGTTAGTGAACGGGTAAAATTGATGTTTCACATTTGCACTTTTGATAGGCACGCATCACATCCATAAGCGTTTCTTTTTTGAGAACTATGCATAAGCATTTCAAAGGTTGATTTCTAATCTTCAGTGTTAATTACTGTGTTAGGTTTATAGGCATGGATTATAAGCCAAAGACACGTGACCTAAGCTGAAAAATAGTTTGATAGTCCAAATATCAAGGTAACAAATTGAAAGAAAAAACTTAAATTAATTGTAAAACCAAATTCCAAAATTCAAATTTGGCTTTAGCTTACCATACAACGAGTCAAGTAGACTGGTGCGAGATATTTATAGGTGGAGACAGGGGGGACGGGCAGAGGACTAGCCACCTTCAACGAAATTATGTAGGGGCTATTACATTTTTACACTGATTTTGAAGTCTAATTATAATTTTACCCTTGCTTTTTAGTTGACGTTTTTTCCCTATTTTTGAAATGAAGCAGAGCTTTATCCTTGATTTGGATGTACATTTTAACGGTGTTAAGTCATGAGTCAAATACATATATACCCTTGCTTATTATTGCATATTTACCCATACTTTTGAACATTACTTGTGTTTTTACCCCTATTTTGTAGATAAAACCTACAATTATTTTGAACTGAGATTTTGTGAGATAATTTATATCTGAGCTGAACTTGAACAAAATTTTGACACATGCAATTTCATCCAAAACGAGGTCAGAACAACATTTATTTTATAAGCGAAAATAGGGAGCAGCACCCCTCAACCATGCTCGCCTTGTGCAAACACCATCGAGGTGAGGTGTGGCCGTGTGGGGCCCGTTCGGAGCTCGCGTCCAGGAGCTGTTCTTCGATTTGTGTTTACCGGGTTTCGGCGGTCTAACCGGCGATCTACCGGCGGTCAGACCGGCGGCATCGCGGCGGTCAGACCGGCGAGCACACGGCGGTCAGACCGGCGGCGACAGGAGTCGGCTGCAGGCTTTCTCGGCGGTTCGACCGATCGATCTACATCGGTCAGACCGACGTTCATCAGACGGTCAGACCGGCGCAACTACTTCGGTCAGACCGCGATCCATCGATTTCGAGGGTAACTTTTATTTCCGCTAAAAGTTTTCGGTTTTTGGGTATACCAACCATTCACCCCCCTCTGGTTGGCTTAGTTCTTGTGTGTGGATCCTACAGTGAACAGGTATGTTAATACTCAGGGTCAGGGGTAGAGTAGTAATCTAATATCTTCTAAATTATTTTTTCCTTTTTCATTTGTATTTCTTCAATTCAATATTATGGAACCACCAAACTGCCATCCATACTATTTCAGAAAAGCAGGGGAAATTCGTAAACCGTAAAGTTAAGGCAAAATTGCAATTGAGATTAAAAGTTGGGGACATAAATACAATTTGTCCCAATTATGTACCAAATTTGTTATATTTAGGCCCTTCCAGTTTAGGCTTTGACGTGATCTTTTATTGGAGCTTCGTGTTTTTGGGTTCACGGTCGGGACCTCCAAGCACCAAGGAGTCCATTTCACTCGCGTCTCTCGGTGTCTTCGCTTTAATTTTAATATTTAGAAAACCATAGTACTACTAGAGGTTATTACTAAAATATTACAAGGTAGATATTTTATTGGGTTATTTTACAAGAATATATTTTCATTATTTTTTCCAATTTGCTTAGACTTCTGTTGTTTAATTAAGAAAAGGAAAAGAACATTATATTGTTATTAAATGCAAGTTTGTTGTAATAATTTTAACTTAAAAATATGCAAGTCTTTAAAAGAGGGAATTGCTCTAATCTTAGCTGGTAGAAAATTGTGTTATCTGTAGAAAAGCTTGGAATTGACACATGTTGAAAGAATTTTTTCAGAGTACTACATTCATGGCCACTTGGCAAATTAGCTTGGCCTCCTCGTGTCTAAATCAGCATATCACGAAAAGAAATTTCACATGCAGGCCTATTTTAGAGTTGAGAAAATTTAGAAAATACCATCATAGAAATTCGTGAATTACAAAATACCATCGTATGTGAGCAGGACTAGTGGATTCCAAGAATGACATGATAATGACACATTGGGTGGTATTTTTTTTAGTTACATGACTTACGAAAGTACTAGGCAAACCGGCCTAATAACCAATAATATTGTTCAATCTTGGAGTTAGAATGGAAGTTCAGAAAACAAAGGGTATAGAGTACAAAGAGACTGTCTAAACAAATTTTTCCAAGCAATTTTGTGGGCAATGTTCTAAAATTGAAATTATATATTTTTAATAAAACTGTAGCAACGATCTAATACATTCCAATTAATATTACTTATACAATGCAGAGGAGACGTAGATGATGTTTTTTCACCTTATTTTAGAAGATTATCGATCTAATTTCACAGGCTAGCTATTTGTGTACTGGTTTTTGTAAAATCAAAGGTGTTTTTGATTATTATTCTGTGATGAACAATTGGCATCGGAGATTATTGGTTTTGTTATTTGGAATTTATTTACGAAGTGGTTTTGGAGATGATTGGATTTCACAGGTGAATATACAGGTACTGCTGTTTTGGGACCGGTCAGACCGGGCCGGTGCGGCCGGTCAGACCGGCGTGTATTGCACGGTCAGACCGGCGCAGCCCACGGTCTGACCGGCCGACTCTGTGTCGGTTTCGGTTTCGGGTTGTTTGTTTGGATATCCATGATTATTTCATGATTATGGCTTCTAGATGGATACTATACGTATGTAATACTGTTGTTTGCTACTAATGAGTCAAGTTGGAGATAGCTTGGTCTCGGAATATGGTTTCTTTGTTTATTTCATGTGTAGGTGACTCGATGCCTCGGGAGAGTATTTGCGGTGATGGACCGGGAGTCGGCTTGGGGATAAGACGACGTCTGTGGTGGTCAGAGATCATGCGGGATACTTAGGCTAGAGTTGATGCACGTGGTTGATGGAGATTCCATATGGCATACGATGGAGGTATTGTGTGCGTATGGGATGTGGAGTCGAATTTGGAAGGAGTCCGAATTTGGTATGATTGGTTATGTAAAGTTTGTGTCTTGTATTAGAGGGTTTCCTAAGGTGTTTAGGACTTCTAGTATGAGTTTGGTTCGTGGCTTTAGGCTGCCTACCTCGGGTATAAATAGAGGGGGAGCGTGAGGCTTCCTGGTATCGCTTTGGAGAGCAATTGAGTTGAGTTTTGAGTTAGGGTTTCGAGTTTAGTCGAAATTTTTGTAAGGAGTACTGTTGGTGCACTTTGTAAACACAGAGAGAATCAATAAGTCGTCATCTACTTTAAGAGTTCTTCGATTTATGTTTCACCGGGTTTCGACGGTCTAACCGGCGACTCACCGGCGGTCAGACCGGCGGCAAGGCTGCGGTCAGGCCGGCGGGAGTGAGGCGGTCAGACCGGCGGTGGCAACAGGCGCGTCAGGCGACTTCGGCAGTCGGATCGGTTGATCTATACCGGTCAGACCAGCGACATCTGAGCGGTTAGACCGGCAGATCAATCTCGGTCAGACCGACTTCCGTCGAAATTGAGGGTAGCTTTTATTTCCGTTAAAAGTTTTCGGTTTTTGGGTATACCAACCATTCACCCTTGGCTTAGTTATTGTGATTCGATCTTACAGTTTTTGTTTGGAAAAAGGGAATGAAGTGGAAATGTTTTACACGGAAGTATAAGATTGAAACTCTAAAAAATTGGCTTGAAAGATAAACAATAAATACCATATATTGAACTTTTTGATGTAATTGAAAGAAAAACAGTGAAGTGCCTAGGTATTGAACATTGGACATTGATTTGTCGGCAGAAATAATTGACCGAGTATACATATTCAGAGGGACTCAGTGCATGAAGAGTTAAAAACAGAGTTCTATAGTTTAGATAGATATTGCCAAATCTCGTTCTGAAAAAACAAATATAACATTGTAAGCCCAAGAAGTTTCCACGAATTAATGTCTCTCAAGGCAACCTTCACCTGGTGTACTCTCATATCATATTGACTTGTTGACTTCTACTAGTACACTAAGTGCAGTTGACAATTAATCCATTCTGATTTTATGCAACAACATACTGAAGATGCACACGCATGGATGGCATCGTTCCCATTGACTGATGCTGATATTGCTGCTGCCTGCTAAAACCCTTCTAGAATTATTCATTATCAAAGCATCGATCAGCTATGAACAGGAAGACCATATATACCATCCATTATTGGATCTTATATTTGATCTCGTCACTTGTTCAAATCCAATGGAGACAGGGCACGTCATTTCAGACCTGAACAAGATGAGAGAATTGAAGCTTCCTAGGAAATGGGCCTTGTGATATTTGTGTTATGTGTGCTTAATTCGATCGGTTTGGTTTTGTTGACAAATCTATCACCCGTGTCAACAAACAACAACTGGTTGATTAGAGATGGCTAGCATGCTGATGTGGCTAATATTCAAAAGTATGCACATGGTCTTGGACCCTTGGTACACGACAGATATAGATGGCCGTTATTAACTAGCTGTTGGATGGGGAAGGCAGTGGTGGCAGCTCTACTAGTAATCAAGCACATGGTGTTGCTGCAGGTTTAGTGAAATTAACAATTACGACATCATGATCACACTCAACCATTCTGTCATGCTTATGTATACCATTTAAAAAATGATGCTACATCACATACAATTAGTTCAACCGGACCGGCTTTCGTCGCCACGTCACCCACACGCAATCAAACAACGGGTCTCCCCCCCCCAACGTCGCCCACACGCAGGCAACACGGGGTCGAAACCTACCACCGCCACCGCCCCCCTCTTCCCCTACCCCCTACCTCGCCGCCGCAAGCTCACCCAGGAATGCGCCGGCAGGCCTTTCCGCAGCGCGTGGGGAAGTGGCGTTTGCCGGCGTCGGGGAGTGACGGCGCGAGGCCTCCAAGCTAGGTAGCGGCAGATCCGGCACCGCCGTCGCCAGATCTGGCACCGGCGGCGGTGACGTGGAGCGGCACGATGCGGAAGCGGCGCGATCGCGTGGGTTGCGGCTGCAGCCGGCTCCGCTGGTCAGCGGCGCGTCAGGACGAGGCACGCGGTAGGGCTGTTGCGGCGCGAGGTGGCTAGTGAGGCGGTGGAGGCCGACGCTCGCAAGGCAGCATAGCGCGGCAGCTAGCTCCGGTGATCGGCGGCGCGTCGAGACCTTCTTGGGGGTGGGGGGGTGCGCCGACGACCCGGTGGCTCCGCCACCCCCCCCCCCCCCAAAACCACCCTCTCCCCTCCTTTCTCTTGTGCCCCTCTTGGCACAAACAGTTGGGAAGGCCGCGCCTCCCCACCCCTACCAGCGATCCTCTCTGCGCTGGTGGTGAAGTTGGAGGTGGTTGTCGCAGTTGTCTGGATTGTCCCGTGAAGCACGGAGTCCTCGCCGGAAACATGGTCACACCGATGTCTTTTGCCCTGTCTTCAGTTCTTAGTTCCTCTCCAGGCCGGCCTTGCCTCCTTGCTGCCTTGATGCTCCTCCCTTCTTCTGGCCATCTGCTTCCAGAACGGCCATGGAGCCTTTCGATGGTTGAGGAGTTTGTTTGTCCATGTTGGTAGTCCTGTTTGTTTGTATTCAGGGCTCTTAGTCCCACAGTGCTTCAAGTGCCTGTGACTATGTGAACTGTTGTAGTGCCGAGTTTTGGAGCGGTTTGTTACCTCTAAGGTGCGAGAGTTTTTGTGTACTAAGGCGGAGTCGGAGCTACTGCATAGGTTAGCAGATGAGCTGGGCAACGATAACACTCAACACTCTTGCTCTGGTTTTGTGGATTCTCGCATCCTTTAAGGGAGTCCGATGCGAAAGCCTTGCCTGGTCTCCCAGGATCGGCGACATCGACGCCTGCGGGTGCCGTTTCCTCCGTGGAGGTGTTGTCTTGTGGATCCCCACCCCCCCCCCCCCACTTTTGGGTGAAAACCCAGTCCAGTGTTGGGCGGGCATCGGCAGCGGCTTATGTCGTTGTTCACCTCCTTGGGCTTCGCCTTAAGTCTTGCTCTTCCATCGGTCTTTTGTAGTTCGTAGTCATTCTCTCACAGTCTTTTTATGTCTTCTGTATATGGTTTTGCCAGTTTTCCTTTAGCAAACCGTGCAGTTGTATGGTTTTTGGGCCCGTTTTCTTATAACAGGGTCAACTCTCTTTTAATATATCCGGTAGAACTCCTACCGTTTAAGGTTTAAAAAAAGAGGCTACCAATATAGCTGCAGTACTGTAATTGTTTTTCCTCTATGGCAATCAATAAATGCAAACTTAGTTGTAGAGTTTTTATACATGTAAGGGTGAAAATGGAGCGGATACGGACGTACAGATGATGCTCTTTTACCATATATTTTTTGTTGGATAGGAAAATGAATACGAATAGATCGGATATGCAAACAAATACGGATTATCTCGAATACAGATAAGAATCAAATGTGATCGGATAAGAACGGAAACAAATATTTCTCGAAACAAGAAAACCACGTAAACTTCTAATGGATACAAATAGCATCACACATAATTAGTTTGTTTTATATAAAAAGTTTAATAATAGACCAAACAATGTAATTATGTTCAACATTGTTGGTATAAATACATGTCTAATTGATATTATAACATATAATATATATAATAATTTAAAAAATAATTAAAATTTAAATAATATTAATAGTGTGGACTAGTGTTGTGAGACATTACTACATATATGATTATCTTGGACGTGACCCCCAATAGATTGCATACGGGCCATAAGTGTCCCCGTCTACCATAAAAAGGCTTTCTCGTGTGGCGATTGATGGGTCGTATGCGATAATCCGGTTGCTTAAGAAGCCTTCATGCGACAATAGCCGTATTATCATAGGCGGGCCTCTTAAGGCGCCACATGCGATAATGCATGCAACCCCTCAAGAGGTCCATCTTCGATATACACCCATTATCGCATGCGGACATCTTAACCAAGCGCATGCACTGCTACAAAAAAGGCACATACATGTCGGCCTTATAGGTGCCAGAATAGCTAAAACCGGTACGTATAATGCTTTTCCCACCTTTGCGGGCTAAGAACATATAAAACCGACACCTTTAAGGAACTGTAGGTGTCAGTTCTAGAGAAAACCAACACCTATATTATAGGTGCCATTTTTTTTAAAAAAAAAGCCAGAACCTTTAATATATTATAGATGTCGGTTAATTAAAAACCGACACCTAAAAGCCGGCACCTATACCAAACCGAGCTGACTCGGCGAGCTGAGCGCCAGGCCAATCTTATCCACTCGCCCCTCCCACGCCTCTCTCTCTTAGGGGTGAAAGTGGTTCGGATAGTTTCCGTCCGTCCGGACCATTTTTCGGATTCGGATAGTTTCGGTCGGAATTATCCGAAAATTCTCGGATTCGGAAATGAATTCGGATATTTTTTCTCGGAAATGAAAATGAATACAGTGAGGGTACTATCCGTCGGAATCGGAAAACGGTCGGAAACTATCCGGAATTTTTTTCGGATATCCGCAGACAGTGAGCAAATTATATAAAAGACACATATATATACATAACTTTTTCATACGGAATCAGATGAAGACAAACTTTATATCAACATTATAGAGCTCGATGAGATTTACAACTCTATTATTGAGTATTTTATTATTTGAGGTCATTTATGGGTCTAAATATTTATTATAATAGACCATATTAATTTTTACGAAATCTCATATCTACAATTCAACGACATCCGATGGAGATGGGTTCCATATCAAAGTTGTAGAGCTCAACGGGATCTACCACTTTGTAGTTTATAACATTTGTATTTGAAAGCATTTAAAGTATAATACAAACATGACAAGAGTTAATCGAGCGCCGTCCACGTGCACGATTGCTGCTTAATTATTAGATTTGGATATGTTACCTTTCGAAACAAAAATATTGGACATTGGCTCGGGACTCTGATTGCTTTCTTCCTGGCTCTAGCTAGCTTGTTCTTCGTTCGTGGTGCAAGTGGGATCAGATTTATAAACCAAATGTTGACTTTCCAGGGATTAACTTTACTTTTCTGACTACTTGGCAACTACTACTAGAAGGAACAAAACATACATTTGGCCGGCTAGCCAATCAACCATTCCATGTCATGTCGTCTTCTTTCTGTCGTGGGCACATAGATACTCCCTCCGTCCCAGAAAAAGACAAACCCTGCTTTCCGTGCCCAATGTTTGATCGTCCGTCTTATTTAAAAAAATAATGAAAAAAATTAAAAAAAGAAGTCACGCACAAAGTATTAATCATGTTTTATCATCTAACAACAATAAAAATACAAATTATAAAAAACTTTCATATAAGACGGACAGTCAAAGTTGGACACGCAAACCCAGGGTTTGTCTTTTTTTAGATGGAGGGAGTATGTACTACTACTGCTGCTGCTGACTCTTCTTCGTCTCGTGTCGATCGTTGTTTTGATTTGACATAATCTCAAAATTCTGATCCATTCTAAAACCCGATTGAGTTAGGCCGTGTTTAGTTCTTTACCCAATTTTTTTTAAAATATACAGACACACGTTTAAAATATTAAACGTATAAACTAATAACAAAACAAATTACAGATTTCGCATGTAAACTGCTAGACGAATTTATTAAACCTAATTAATTCATCATTAGCAAACATTTACTGTAGCATCATATTATCAAATCATGACGCAATTAAGCTCAAAAGATTCGTCTCGCAATTTACATGTACACTGTGCAACTAGTTTTTTTTTCACATTTAATGCTTCATACATGTATCCAAACATTTGATGTGACGAAATTTTTTGAAGTTTGAAGGGGACTAAACACAGCCTTAGATTTACTCATCGTCGTTTAGGAAAACGTTTGACTATACCCATCGGATTATTCCCGCGGCGGATCTTGATTATATGAAAATTAAATATTTTTAGAAGTAAACTTGACAAATAAGTTTAGAATAAGTGATCTAAACCATGCAACAAAAATTTTTCTTTTGGAAAATATATTTTTAGAGGCATACAGCAAACATTGATTTGTTTTACAACACAGGCATACAACAAGCATAGTTTACACGCGGACATCTGAAAGTAGTTCGTGTACTGAATTGTACCCATCTTTTAAGTTTGTGCACCACTAGTATAATTTACTTAAATATATAATATATTATTATAATTGTGTAGATAATTCACTATAATAATCCAGTGAACAATCTATTTCACATAGGGGTCTTAATTAGAAGAAATATGCTTGACCAAGCATGTCTGATCAGTTTTGTTGGTGCCTATGCTTGCAGCGGAGAAACTAATTAAAACCAGCTTATAGTCTAATAATTAATATATTTTTCCGAAGAACAATTAGTATGCAACAGATGGGTACCAATTTGATGAACATGCATATATGGTGACCACTAGCTAGCTTCACGTGCATAACATCTCAACTCTCAAGGGTTAATGAGTTAGCAAAATCCGGTGAGACGTGCATATGAATATTTAAGAGAATATATGTAATTACAAATTTTTATATGTGTGTATGTGTGTGTGCGCGTGTGTATATATGATGTAGGGCATCCACAATATAGTGCAAAAATAATCCATAAGTAATACAATATTTCATTCAGCCACATAGCAATATTGTGTAACTAGTCCATAGCAAAGAAATAACAAAAGCTACCCATAAACATATGAGTTGCCTATAGAGAATAAAATATGTTATTTGTTTCTACTTTCTCTCTCCTCCTAATACTATTTACTATCTATATACTCTCTCCAGTTTCATAATTTTTGATGTTCTGAAGAATGACAAGGTCTTCAATATATATATTTGACCTTGTTTTTCTATTATAATATATACAATAAATAAATGCACGTTTACTTTTATTATAGAACTTTGAAAGATAAATCTATATACGATGTTCTAGTTCTTTTAAACTAAATACTTTTAAAGTTATTGATAATCAAAGTTATTAAAGTTTGACTACAATCTTGTCCAAAACATCGATAATGGAACTGAATTAAGGGAGTACATTGTGAAGGTTACTATAGTTAAAACTCATATATGTTGATCCCATCTATACGGACTACTTTTATTATATACATTGTTGTTGCCATAAGGCCATGTACAACGCGTGACCCTAGCTTGTGGTCTCACGACTCCACGTCGGAGCCGAGCCGAGCTGGCACGCCTGCTCGTGGTCTCGCAGGCGCGTAGCGAGCTTGCAGAAGAATCGAAGGAAGCACCGCGCCTGGGCTCGCGAGCCGCGAAGCCGCGGTCAACTTCTGGACAAAAGTGCGAATTCAGCCAGCTATACTTGATGTGCAACTCTTTCATCAGCTGACCAATTCACCTTTACTTCCGTCGAAACACCTACATGTCTTCTACATCCTCTGTTTCTGGGCGCTCTGGAACCATAGGCATGATGTGGTATTCAGGGAGCAGCAACCATCTTTAGCTGCCTGTTTACACCGAGCGATAAGCGAAGCAGCCCTATGGGCAGAAACAATAGCTGAGCAAGATCGACATGTAATAGATGTCTGGAAACAACTTTTTTCTTCCGCTTTGAAAACTCTAAATCTGTTGTAATGAAACCTTTCACTCTAAATTGCAGTGACAAATTCAGGTGGGGAATCTCTCCCCCCCCAGGTGAGTTAGTCAAAAAAAAAAAATTTAGATGCCGTATTGAGTTGGAGTACTCAGTATGGTGTGTTTGGGCTTTCTTCAAAATCTGAATATCTGATTTTTTTTTTCAAAAAAAAAGTTGTTCTCCACATGTAGTATATCTGTATATGCGCTGGTCATATGAAAAGAAGGGGTGAACAATTCAATATGCCTCAACAAAATGTAATGCATTCCCGTATCCCACACATAACAACTGGGTTTTTATTTTACCTATTCATATAAGCTTCATGACAATGATTTTCTTTTCAGCGGTTACAAAACAATCTTGCCAGGTAATGCTAATGCCATCTCTTCACCAAATGTGAAACGGCATGTTGCCTAGTGATTGCAGTGGCTTGAGTAGCACACCAAGGTCTTGAGTTCAAATCTCCGTAGAAGTGAATTTCAGATTGGGTTATTTGAGGGCTAGTTCCTTGTTCGATA
Organism: Oryza longistaminata; assembly: GCA_009805545.1. Classification (NCBI taxonomy): domain Eukaryota; kingdom Viridiplantae; phylum Streptophyta; class Magnoliopsida; order Poales; family Poaceae; genus Oryza; species Oryza longistaminata. The sequence continues at coordinate 2,850,156 of CM020181.1, forward strand.
GGCTAAGTTCCTATTAAAAAATGCTGCATATATCCGATTGGATATAGAGACCGGGTAAAAAAATACCATTCTCTAAAAAAAAAATCTCTTCACTAAATGCAGTGCAGTGCCTTGCTTTGTGTTCGCCAGTTGAAGTTAGCAACGCTACCCCATTGCACAAAACGAGGCGACGGTTTAACGTATAATTAATTAAATACTACCTCCGTTTTTTAATAGATGACGCCGTTGACTTTTTCTCACATGTTTGACCATTCGTCTTATTCAAAAATTTTATGTAAATGTATAAGATATTAATCACACTTAAAGTACTATGAGTGATAAAACAACTCATAACAAAATAAATTATAATTACGTAAATTTTTTGAATAAGACGAATGGTCAAACATGTGAGAAAAAGTCAACGGCGTCATCTATTAAAAAACGGAGGTAGTATAATCTACCACTCTTTGTAACTGAAAAGTATGTACTCAATTTAAATTTTGTACTAGCGCCCGTGTGCACGTTGTTTCATGGGCGCAAAACTTGACCTGCGCCTAATAAAGCAAAGACTGATGAAAAAACTGTTTGCGCCTTTCTACACGCAACGCGATCACAGCGATTTGATTTGTCGTACCGTAACTAATTTTGTGCTCGATCTCTGTTCATCACTTCAGTAGGGTGCTGATTTTTTTTTTAACCAGCTGTACGTACTTATGGATGCATATAATTAAGCTACAGGAGTAACCGAACTTTTCTAAGCAATAGAAAATTTTGTGGAAAAAAAAAAGATTAGACACCTGGAAACAATACATTCCTTTGCATGGTGCGGTGTATAGTGGTGGTGTATCGCAGGTGATTTGCATGAGATCGACAGAGCAAGGTACATTGCACGCTGCTGTCTTCCTGATAGGATCGTTTTCTTCACGTTATTGGAATACGGCGCATCCGGCGTACTCCCTCTATCCTAAAAAAAAACAATCTAGAATTAAATGATACTTTTCTAGTACAACAAATTGGATAAGAAAAATTCTCATCAATACTAGATTGGTCTTTTGTAAATTCCCTCCATCCACAGAAAAATGAATCTAGCTAGCTAGGACTGGATATGTCACATTCTAATACAACGAATTTGTATGGAGGTATGTTCATATTCATAGTATTAGTCCGATAATATGTTGTTTTTTATAGGACAGAGGGAATATGTATTATCATATCTTGTGCAGAAAACAAAAAGTAGTAGTCTAGTCTAGCATCCACAGTTCCACACGATACGGACCCATCGTTTCGCTTATTCGTGGAATAAGTTAAACAACATATTTGTAAACGAAAAGTAATTTGTGAATAAAACTTTTATGTATATGTTCTTAGCGATCTAAAATCAAAGATTAAAAAATAAACTTCGATGAAGAAAAATCTCAAATCCAGTTCTAAATTCAAGACTAAAAATTTAAATTTTAACTGATAAATATAAGCATATATAAGCAAAAAAGATAAGACCTTATATGCAACTGGCCGCCTACTTGGCAAACAGAAAGTACAGGCCCCGTTCATCCCACTGCCTGCCTACTTGGCGCATGCTCAGGTCAGGTGGGTCGACCGTCGACGCCAGCCAACTACTCACGTCGCGTGCGAGCAAATCGAGCTGCCCACACCAAAACCACGCCCTTTTTTTTTTTTTCAACCGTCTTTTGCAAGTTGCGCCCGCGCGAACCAACGTAGCAACAACATACGGCCGCTGCGTTTGCGTGCCGCTGACCACTGGACTAAAAGCCAGCCCACACAGGCAGAGGCAGCCGCATGTTTGCTTTGACTACTCACACGTACACGACTTGTTCACTGCCATATGCCTCTCCACAAACGTGCGTGCGGCGTCGCGTCGCTCTCGATCGGTTTGATTTCTCTCCATCCCTAACTATATATGCGCCACCGCGTGCGAGGCTAGCTAAGCTCATCATCCATCCATCTCCCTGCAGCTACGTACTGTGTCCTTGTTAGCAACCAATCCCATCAAATCATCCGCCGCTCGCTGCTGCTGCTGCTGCTACGTACTATACAGCTTGATTAATTAGGTTTTACGACGACGGCAACGGGGACAGATATGACGGCCGCCCTGCAAGCGCTGCTCGACCCGACGGCGCTATCCCTGGGCCTGCCGACGCCGGCGATCAACAAGGAGGAGTACCTCGCCATCTGCCTCGCCGCGCTCGCCGGCACGCGGGCGGGGAAGGCCCTGGTCGGGGTGGGAGTGGGAGACCAGCAGGCCTGCAATAAGTGGCTGTGCCCAGCGCCCGCGGCGCCTGAGGAGCTCCGCTTCCGGTGCACCGTCTGCGGGAAGGCCTTCGCCTCGTACCAGGCGCTCGGCGGACACAAGTCCAGCCACCGGAAGCCGCCTTCCCCGGGAGACCACTACGGCGCAGCCGCCGCGGCGCAGCAGCTGGCATCCGCTGGTGACTCGAAGGAGGACTCGGCGTCGTCAGCGGCCGGGAGCACCGGCCCGCACCGGTGCACCATCTGCAGGAGGAGCTTCGCGACGGGGCAGGCGCTCGGCGGCCACAAGCGCTGCCACTACTGGGACGGCACGTCGGTGTCCGTCTCCGTCTCGGCGTCCGCGTCGGCCGCCTCGTCGGCCGTCAGGAACTTCGACCTCAACCTGATGCCGCTGCCGGAGAGCACAGCCGCCGCCGGGATCAAGAGGTGGGCGGAGGAGGAGGAGGTGCAGAGTCCACTGCCGGTCAAGAAGCTCAGGATGTCCAACTAATTCATCATACGCCATCTTGTAAAAACAAGAGATCTGCCCATTGATCGACTCTATTGAACAGAGTCTATTCTTTGATTTTTTTTTTTCTTTTCAACTCATTAATTGTTTGGTTTCTGTCATCGAGTATGCAACAAGCTAAGCTAGTGACCATGGATCTTCCAAGATTGATTGTCGCCAAGGGACATATATGGTTCTAGGAGTGTTGATTCATTTGATTCTTTGTATATTTGTTCAATCTAAAAATTAATTTACTCAATCTGCTCAATATATATAGACGCTATATTATAACGACTCCATCTGCTCTGTTCATTTTCTTCATTTTATATTTTAATTTCCAAAAGTAAAATTTGATCATGATTTGTCAACCTAAAAGTATAATGTTTTCACACAATATTAGTTTTATAGCTATCACCAACGGTTCAAGTTTATAATCTAGCTTAATGTCCTTTTCAAATAAAAATATATACCATATAAGGAGGACACTTAATTACTTGATGTTTTAGATAATAACACCGGCTTTGGCGCAATTTTTTTCATCATTTTTATTTACTATATATTCATAAAATGTAAAATTTAACTATATAAAAAAGTGATATTTAGACATAGCTACTAATATAATTTTTAAATATCAAATTTAATAATGATATCACTGTGAGTCTCTATGTGGCCTTTGTTAATGGACAGATTAAACACAAAAGATTTACTTTAGAGAAAACAATTCAACACCCAAGGAGGAACCTGATGTGTAACATGCAATACGACAACCGCGGAGTACTCTTTACACCTCTTTTTCACATGTCCCTTTGCTCAACAATGCTAGAATTACACTAGCCCTAAACTGGAATCTAAACATGGAGTTCATAAAATAATATACACCACAAGAAACAACTTCTCACACACATCCTTCATGGAAGTTATAGCAATCGGGTGTTAGAATATTTGGAGCAAAAGAAATGATCTCATATTGAACAATGTGCAAGTTAATTTCGTCAAATGGAAAGTAGATTTCAAGGAGGAATTTAGTCAGCATATGCATAGAGTAAAAGAATTAGACAAACCCTTCTGGCAATCATGGATACACAATTAATGTTACTTAATCTATTCTTTTTTGTAATTTCTTCCATTTCTTCTTCTTCTTCGTAAATCCTTTCTGTAATCTTTTGTGTAAATTTTATATCATTTTTAATATAGCACAGTAGGAGTTTATTCTGCTGTTTATACAATCTAAAAAAATATCTAATCTAATATTTTCCAACTATGAAAAGTAATATTTTGAAGTCCGGTAGCACACGAAAAACTCATATGAAGAACACGCAACAACCTAAATTTGGTTCCTTCTAATAAGTGTGTTTTCATTCCTGCATTTCAAATGTCAAAAATTCTAAACCAATTTATTTTACTAACTCCATCTTTTGCTCCTCAGCTTATCAGTCGCCACCAAAATTTAATGTTTTAAACATAATTTTAGAGTTTATTTTGATGTTTATAGTTGTTTATTTTACAGCATTGGCTTTAAGTCACTAATAACACATATATAAATTTTTTCCACAAATAATTTTTTAGCTCCATGGCTTATAATCAGCTATAGATTTTACAAACATTGTAAGCCTAACACAGACTTCCAAAAATATGTTGTAGAGGGTGTTTGGCCTGTCCAAAAGTTCAGGCAAGCCTCCATGTTTTCAAAATTTACCCTAAATCATGTCCCCTAGCTATTCATCTTCCTTGATGAATATAGTGGCCAGACCAATATAGTGGCCAGACCATAACTTTTAAGGGAGAGAAGAGCGTGGGCTAGAGACTCAATGGGTGGATGCAAGATGTACACCGGGATCAAAGGGGGAGAAGCTAGGTAGGGTGGTAGGGAATGTAGGGTTGGGAGACAATGGACACAAAAAGGGAGTTGTGGCGAGAGAAGGGGAGAGAGAAGCTAGTTAGGTATGGGATATGGTTGCGGCAATGTTGAGATAGGCGAATGGGAGTGAAGAAAAATGCTAATAGTTATAACTCTGGATCATGTTTAGATGCTATGTATAAAATATGTAATAAATTTAAGCTAGAACATTAGCTTTGATCATGTTGTTCAATATAGAGTGAATGATCCTCTAGTAAAATTATCTGCAAAAATATTTTTACTGATGGTTGCAGTACGTTTTGAGAAGCTCTCATCATGCAGCAGCCTTAATCATGGATGGTGTTTCCAGAACCATTTTTTATACACTTTTCTGAGACGGTTATAGGAACGCGTATATGTAATGAGGCATCTCGTATATGTTGCTTTTCCTTTTACAGAGAGTAAAAGATGGCAATAAGACGGAACTTGTGGATGTGGTCAGACAATTATAACACGCCCATAGTTGATCTCAAGTGAGTTTGCTATATACGGCGGGGCCCTAATGTCGATCCACTCCCGTAACCCCGTTCTGATCTACTTGAAAACTTCCTAGCAGCATCATATCCGTCCTTGTTGACTGATGTCACTTTCGTGAACCCTTCGATCTATAAAAAGCCAAGTACTATATAAGTTTAACAAAACGTGCCACTCCCAAGTCCTAAATAGGAGCAAATTAAATTAAAGCAACAGGTACCACGATGCTATATATAAGACGAGAAGAACGTTAACACTAGCTAAGCCGCCATGCATGATTTGTACATGTTTTATGCATGCGTACAAATATGAAATATTATATTACAGTCGTCAGAAAAGTGCTCCGTTTTTTTGTTAATTGGGAGTAATATGTATTGAAAGCAAAATATGCGTCGCCACTAACTGTGCTAGCTAATTCCGGAATACCTTTTGCTATATTTTTCATTATGCAGATTATTAGATGGGCAATATTGTTCATTGGATACGATTGATCTACTCTCTCCATTTTATAATATAAGGTTGATCAAATTTATTGAAAACACAGTAGTATTTTCAACACAAAAGAAACATATTATTAAAATATATAATGCAACTTTAGATCTAATAAAATTAATTTGATCTTTTAGAGATGAAGGCGAACGACCGCCAATGGGTAGCCGGAGCAGAAGCTGCAGCACGCATGCACCTGGACCATTGGGTACATCTGGTATTATTGCTATATATTCATAGTTTTTGCTTTTTTTTTGGCATCATGATGCTTCCTAGACTCATTTTATCTCCCTGCTCATACTCATATGTGCATCTCTCCTTTGTGTGCATATGCACTTATAGACTTAGTTCATTTTCTACAGTGAGAACAATGAAACGCATGCCTTTGAATCAACCATTTGATAATTAACTAGTCAAGTACAAAATTCATGACAAAGTAAAAGTACTGACGATAATTCTACTTACGAATACAAATTACTGGAAACAAACTGACAGTCCTAAATTACATGGCTAAGGCAAACTAGCAAAATACAAGGCTGATATGCTTTTTTTTCTCATGGTTGCTGTCGATGACCACCAAATTTTTGCCATATATGCTCTATCAAATCTTCCTTGAGACGACGATGGGCTTGTCGATCACGAATTTCCATATCTTTTTCTAGGACCTCTGAGAATCCATGGACTGGTCCATGATCAAGTCCTGTTAAATGCGAGGAATGTCCTTGTTCATATGTTGAGTCATCGGGTATGTCATAGATGCCTCTCTCATCCTCTACTATCATGTTGTGTAAAATAACACATGCATACATTATATCTGTAAGTTGTTCCCGTTCCCATAGCCGTGCTGGGTGACGTATGATGGCCCAACATTTTTGCAAAACCCCGAAAGCTCGTTCCACATCTTTTCTTGCTCCTTCTTGATGAGCTGCAAACAATTTATGCTTAGCACTTAGAGGTATGTTGATTGTTTTGACAAATGTGGCCCACTCTGGATATATACCGTCAGCTAGATAGTATCCCATGTTGTATTGTGTCCCATTAATACTAAACTGAACGGCGGGTGCTCTGCCTTGTAGCTGTTCAGTGAACAATGGTGACTGGTCCAAAACATTAATATCATTATTTGAACCAGCAGCTCCAAAAAAAGCATATCAAATCCATATGTCATAAGATGCTACTGCTTCTAGCATTATAGTAGGTACCTTGTAATCACCACGTGTAAATTGGCCTTTCCATGCTACTGGACAATTCTGCCACTCCCAATGCATGCAGTCAAGACAACCCAACATCCCAGGGAATCCACGCCCATGTGCTACTTGAAGTAAACGTTGAATATCTTCATTAGTAGGCTTTCGTAGATATTGTTGACCAAATATGACTCTTACACCCTTAGCAAAATAAATCAAACACTCTAGTGCTGTGCTTTCGGCGACCCCAAATGTTTCATCCATAAGATCAGCTGGTGAACCATATGCTAACATTCTGATGGCAGCTGTACATTTTTGCAATGGTGATAGACCCACCTTACCAAATGCATCTCGCCGTAGACGAAAATATGGAGACCAAACACCTAGAGCTTTAACTATGCGCAAAAATAGATGTTTTCTCATTCGAAATCTCCTATGGAATTGATTGTCGGTGTACAAGGGATTGGCAGAATAATATTTAGCAAACAATCTGTTGTGATCATCTTGATGATCTCTATTGATGTACCTTCGTGTGTAGCCCCCACGGCGAATAGAGCTACCAGCTGATTCTGCTTCCAATTCAGCCCCTAGCTCAGCTTCAAGCTCAACCTCAAGCTCAGCCTCAATAGACTCATCTGAATGACTAGATTGATGTTGAGAGTCACTGGACATCTTGTTTTCTGGAATGAGGGAGTGTGTGCTGTGTGAATGAGGGAGTGGTGTCTTGGACTGCATCTCATATTTATAGCTGATGAATACCAACATCTATCTATTGCTTTATCTCAACAGCTATATTTTGGTTGTCTTTTTCTCAACAACTATATTTTAGTTGTCTTTTTCTCAACGGCAATATTTTGGTGGTCTTTTTCTCAACAGCTATCTGTTACTTTATGCCCTGTTCCACAACAGCTATATATATTTTGCTTTATGCCCTGTTCCACAACAATTATGTATTGATATTATTTTACTACATATGTATGTGTTCAGGTGGAGCTATAATGGACCTTGACATGGATCAATACTAAGGATAAACAAAGGTGATTCCTCTATTGTCCAATAGGATTAATTAATTTGACTTACACGTACACTAACAACATGACCATACAATATAGAGCATCAACTTGTTACAGTAGCTAATTTAGGGTTTCAAATAGACTTACAACACTTTTAAATATGAAAGTTGCACTTTCAACACTTCTAAATATGACGAATGTAATAGGTAATAGTAGTACAAGCCTCACTTGCTGATTATTTACTCCTCAGCAAGTTCTTTTGCTAACTGGTCCAGGACTCCTTCATGCCTCTTGTGCTGTGCTTCACTGTAGTTTGAAGTATCTTTCTCCAACAGTTTTAAGTAGGTCTGGTACTTCTTCTCTTTTGCTGATTTTATCATTGCTGTTGCTTTAAGTGACATAGCTTCATGATACAGAATCATGTTCTGACTTGGTTGGCTGCCCAAAGGAGATGGTGCAGCATCTTTTCCTTTTCCTTTTAGCCTAGCCTTTGCTTTCTTCTGTCCCTCGGGGCGCTTCTCTTTGCTAATAGATTCCTCTTCTGTGTCTTGGTTAGATGAAGAAATGTATGCTCCTGATGATGAAACCTTGGTCCTCTTATTTCCACTTTCCTCTTGGACTATTCTACGCCATTTAGGCAGATCCTTGACCTCTCTCCACATGTACTCCAAGGTGAAAGGTTTGTCCTTGTTTTCTTTTTTGAATACCACATGGGCTGACTTCATGACCATGTCATCAGATTGCCCACTGCCCCAAGTAGTTTTAAGTCTACCATATACTCCACAGAACTTTGTGATCTCTCTCTTCACATCACCCCAATGTGTCTTTAGTTGCTTGATTGACCTCTTGTGTCCATTTGTTGGCGCGTTGGTGTTGAACTCATCAGCTACAGCTTTCCAGTAATATTCTGATTTCCTGTCGATGCCCTTTACAGGATCAGTTGAGTGATGTAACCAACAGCTAAGAAGGCATAGGTTCTCTTCTTCAGTCCAATTTATGCGTGTACGCCTCTTTGGCTCTTCTTCACTACTACTGCTTGACTCATCAATGGTGACATGTTGTTTCTCTTTTTGTCTTGTAGGGCATGGAGAACTAGACTCAGATCCATGGGAAGAAGTGTTGGCTACAACGAGCTAAATTGCAGCATAGACGGTGGCCTATTGGCTGCAGCTCCAAACTGCATAGTTGGTGAACCAAACCTCTCTTGTAAATGAAAACCTTGGTAGCTTGGTGGAGTATGTTGCAGCCAGCTCCCTTGGTGTTGAACGCCTTGAAATCTTGGAGAAGATTGACTGAAGGGTGGCTGATTTATTGGATCAAAAGGGTTGAAGTTTTATAGATAATTTGGTGATGCAAAGATAAACTGGGATTGGGGTGTGTGGGGTGAGATATGGTCACTACTCTCAGAGTATTGGTTTGGGGAGTCTTGATTCGTGAAACTTGAGATGTTTCTAGGGGAGGGATCCATTGCAACTAGTTGTGTTCTAGCAAATTGAGAGCTGGTGTATGTTGTTTCAGTTTTGAGGCTATCCATTCAGTGTGTTTTTGTAGGCACAATGTTCAGGAAGCCAACGGCTACTTATGTAACGGTTATAAGTTATTTTGTTGAATATTTGTGAACAGCGCCACTGTACAACTATGCTTTTTTATTGTCTTCTTGCCTACCCATAGTGCTATGGGCAGATTTTGCTATTTGCTTGCTATAGACTAGTTGCACAATGTGTAAAGGTAGCTTAATGGAATTTTTTATTTCCTATGGACTACTTTTCAAGCACATTGTGGATGCCCTAAGGGAGAGAAGAGCGTGGGCCAGATGGGTGGATGCAAGGTGTACACTGGGATCAAAGGGGGAGAAGCTAGGTAGGGAGTGTAGGGTTGGGAGACAATGGACACAAAAAGGGAGTTGTGGCGAGAGAAGGGGAGAGAGGAGAAGCTAGTTAGGTATGGGTTATGGTTGCGGCAGTGTTGAGATAGGGGAAGGGGAGTGGAGAAAAATGGAGAGGGCTAATAGTTATAACTCTGGATCATGTTTACATGCTATGTATAAAATATGTATAAATTTAAGCTAGAACGTTAGCTTTGATCATGTTGTTCAATATAGAGTGAATGATCCTCTAATAAAATTATCTGCAAAAATATTTTTACTAATGGGTGCTGTACGTTTTGAGAAGCTCTCATCATGCAGCAGCCTTAATCATGGATTCCAGAACCATTTTTTATACACTTTTCTGAGACGGTTATGGGAACGCGTATATGTAATGAGGCATCTCGTCAGGGGCGGATTCACAATGGGGGCGGAGGGGTCTCGAGACCCACTACCGCCCCCGGGACAGTGGAGACCCCCTAAGCCCCCACTAAATTTTTTTTTCATAGATCCACTAGGATGTGGGGACTGGAGGTTCGATTTATGCTGATGTAGTTTATCAGCCCCCACTACTATTTTTTTCTAGATCGCCCACTGCATCTCGTATATGTGCTTTTCCTTTTACAGTGAGTAAAAGATGGCAATAAGACGGAACTTGTGGATGTGTCAGACAATTATAAACGCCCTACTCAAGTGAGTTTGCTATATACGGCGGGCCCTAATTCGATCCACTCCGTAACCCCCGTTCTGATCTACTTGAAACTTCCTAGCAGCATCATATCCGTCCTTGTTACTGATGTCACTTTCGTGAACCCTTCGATCTATGAAAAGTACTATATAAGTTTAACAAAACGTGCCACTCCCAAGTCCTAAATAGGAGCAAATTAAATTAAAGCAACTGGTACCACGATGCTATATATATATAAGACGAGAAGAACGTTAACACTAGCTAGGCCGCCATGCATGATTTGTCATGTTTTATGCATGCGTACAAATATGAAATATTATATTACAGTCTCAGAAAAGTGCTCCGTTTTTGTTAATTGGGAGTAATATGTATTGAAAGCAAAATATGCGTCGCCACTAACTGTGTAGCTAATTCCGGAATACCTTTTGCTATATTTTTCATTATGCAGATTAGATGGGCAATATTGTTCATTGGATACGATGATTACTCCCTCCATTTTATAATATAAGGTTGATCAAATTTATTGAAAACACAGTAGTATTTTCAACCAAAAAAACATATTATTAAATATATAATGCAACATTTATTTAATAAAATTAATTTGATCTTTTAGACGTTAGTATTTTTAAAAAAATGATCAAACTTTAAAAATAATTTACTAGGAAAAAAAAATCAAATAACTGATAATATAAAAATGAAAGTGAAGTGCATGGGCGGTCTCTAACTTGTTCAGGTGTGTCACTTAGGTCCCTGAACTCTCAAAATATATTTTTGAGTCTCTCAACTTGTCTTAGGTGTCATATAAGTCAATGAGCTCTAACCCGCTTTGTGAGAAGACGTGGCATCACAGTGACGGTTACGTGTCAGTGGGATCCGCATGTCAGCCACATAGAAAAAAAATAAATTTAAAAAGAGAGGGGAGAGAGAGAGAGAGAGAGAGAGGAGAAAAGATGTTTTTAAATTGAAAAAAATAAATGAAAGAAGAAAGGAGAAAAAAAATGTTCATAAATTTTTTCTATATGTGACTAACGTCACTAGTCACTAGCCTATAGGTTCTACTGACACGTAGGCACCACCATAGCATGCCACGTCAGCACACGGAGCGGGTTGGAGCCCATTTAGACCTACATGACACCCGAGACAAGTACAACGGATCCAAAAATACATTTTAAGAGTTTATGGACCTAGGTGACACACCTGTACAAGTTTATGGACCACCCATGCATTTTACTCTAAAGTTTTTTTTGAGAGGAACTTTACTCTAAAGTGAACGGAGTATATCGCAAGTTATTTTGGTTTTGACTTTTGCGGATAGCTCAATTCCAATGATTTATGGATTAACCACGCAAAACTTCAAAGTACGGCAGAATGATTCCGAAGGTAAAAATGACTGGTCATACATTTCTAATCAGTAATAAGACGTACATCAAAACTCAATTTAAATATCACGTGCCAGTTAGTGGCGACGCATGTTTTCCTTATGTAAATTATCAGAGGGTATAGACGTTTGACTAAATTAGCATGCTTGGTATTCGTATGCTGCTGAAGGGAAACTCTTAGCATTGGAATTCAGGGCAGAGAAAGCAGTACGTCACCGAAGAATTCGAAGGAGGGCTGCTCAGGATTGGAATGGTTACGTTCGTTTCATTTATCCGTTGAATCTCTTTATGGATCGCTCCAAAGTGTAAATAGACCAAATCGAATCAAACCATTGAAACCATTCGATTCAAAATGACTCACATGTATAAATGATTTAAATTGTATATATACTTGCTTCTCTGTATACAAAATTTAACTAAATCTAGCAAGTTATATATTATAAACGCGAGTTTAAAACTTTTGAGTCCAAGTTTTACACACATGCATGTAATATGAATTCTTGACCTATTAGTAATGCTTATGGATCCCAAATGTATAAATGGCTCAAATTTTTACAAAGTTATTTTTCATTATAACAAATCATCCCTAAAAGAATTAACTGAATTTGACAAGTTTTTATAGTGTAAACGTGAGTTTAAAAATTTTTAGTCAGAGTTTTGCACACATGTAATATGAATTTCTCGGTTTATAAATAATGCAATTCGATCATCCATTTGAATAACCTATAAATATAATAACTCATGGTGGATTAAACATATAAAACAATATGGATCAAGAAACTCCATAGAAATGGTTTAGGTTAGATCCATATCTTAACCGTTCCGGACAAAAATCACCATCACTATATTATAAATTCATTGTCCGGCCCGACACAACAGGATGCATTCATGGATGCGTGCATGCATCTCTTTCAAGGTTCACGTCCGCCCTCGTGCTACTTTGACCCATGACTACTTCTCTCTCACGCCTTTCTTCGTCCATGCATCTACGGATCTACCAACTCTGCCACACAAATATATATACAAACAAGCATTGATGCATGTATTATATATATGTTCGATCACTCCCACACAATTCTCCAAACCAAGAGCTCATAACGTATCCAGGGCAGAGCAGCATATCGATCTTAGAATTAGCTTTCAGTTAAGTTCACGCGCATCATACAAAAATGGTGACCAACATGACCCACGATGACTACGTCTCCCTCTGCCTCATGGCGCTCGCCCAGGCGGGCGTCGGGGGTCAGTGGCCGGCGCAGAAGCAGCAGATCGACATGGCACCGCCGGCACCGGAACGCGATCTGCTTCTTCGGTTCCGGTGCTCCGTCTGCGGCAAGGCCTTCCCGTCGCACCAAGCGCTCGGCGGGCACAAGGCCAGCCACCGCAAGCCGCCGACGGCCGCGTTGCCCATGCACGTAATCGACGCGCCGCCGCCGCCGCCGTCGGCCGAGGACACAGCCTCGTCGACGACGACGACAACAACGTCGGGCGGCGGCAGGCACAGGTGCTCGGTTTGCCACCGTACCTTCGCGACGGGGCAGGCGCTCGGAGGGCACAAGAGGTGCCATTACTGGGACGGGCTCTCGGTCACGGCTTCGGCGTCAGGTTCCGGGTCGTCGAGCGTGAGGAACTTTGACCTCAACCTGAAACCGGTGCCGGAGACGGTGGCCGCTGGCGTCAGAAGGTGGGGAGAGGAGGAGGAGGTGCAGAGCCCTTTGCCGTTCAAGAAGCGCCGGCTGTCAAGCCCATCATTGGAGCTTAATTTATAGTAGCATCTTAATTCATCCTAATTCCTTACTGTCCAGAAATTCATTAGTTTAATTACTTCTTTTTTCTTGTTAAAGCTATCCTTTGTGATTAATTATCTCTTCGACCGTCTTTATATTCGTGACCAAGGAAGAAATAATTTCTGAATCATGATTCATGAAACATCTCCATTCAAGAGTTAAGTTTATGATACCCCAAGTTGATATTGTCGGCACTATTACCATACGTTCTTTTCTCCAATTTATATCTACTAGAAAAAATGTCCGTGCGTTGCAACGGGTGAAGGCTATCTTAATCTTATTATTATTGTTATACGGTTTAGCTAAAGTGAAATTCACGGTAGGAATTTGCTTGGATATTGTTTTTACAAGATCATGAGCTACAATTAGGAGTCCGATCGTCTTAAGTTAGCATGCGAGTTTTTTTAAAGAGATTTCGTACATGACTCCTATATATATTTCCAAAAGTAAATGAATTTAAAAACCTACTCAAGTACAAATCTGTAATTCCAAAAACGAATGAACTTAAAAACCGACTCAAACACGAACACGGATGACGTACCAAAATACCGGTAAAAACACCTTCAATTTTTATAATAGTAGAGATAGAGATATTTATATCTATACCTAATTGAAAAATATGTAAGGCTTCCGCCTCCTCTTCGTTTGTCCGGCCCCTCCCTCCCGCGATCCCCCCTCCCGACCCCTGTCTCTTCTCTGCCTCCCTCCCGGCGCCCCTATCTCTCCCCCTCCCCAGCAGCTCCTCTTCTCCCTTGCGCCGCCCCTCCTCTCCCTCCTCCCTCCTTCCCTCCTGGCAACCTCCCCCCATCTCTCCCTCGCTGCACATGCTCCCCCTCCCTCTCGACATCTCTTCTCCCAGGCGCCCCTCCTCTCCCTTGCGTTCCCTCCCTCTTACACATTCAAGAAAAACAGAACCTCCTCGTTTGGGAATATGTTTTGATGTACTCACTCGATCGTGTTCACCACAAGAGTTCACCGCTGTCGTTTCTCTCTATCGCAACCATGTTGTTGTCGGCCGCGTTCAGAATTAATGAATTAGATTTTTCATATGTGGGCTAAAAGAAGTTCTTTCAATTACTAACTAATTTCAGTTGTTTTTTCATTTACATTATTAGTTTTAGCACTATTTGATCCACTAAAAATTATTATAACTTATAGATTTCTCTATATTAAACTATTTATAGATAAATTTTGATAGTATAATTTTCCTGATATTGAATTATCGTTCAGAACCCAAATGGGTTGCCTCCTCACATGCTAAAGCTCAAACTTAATTATCCCATCATATTGCTCAGGAATATCGACCTAGCTAATGGACTTTGCAATGGCACAAGATTGGTGGTGCGAGGATTTCAGAGAAATACCATTGATGCATTGATTGTGCTAGGACAACATTCTGGTACACGGGTTTTCTTGCCTCGAATCCCACTATGCCCCTCTGATGTTGAAATGTTCCCATTCCAATTCAAAAGGAAATAATTTCCTGTAAGGCTTAACTTTGCCATGACGATAAATAAGGCACAAGGGCAAACAATACCAAACATCGGCATATACCTACCCGAACCAGTATTCTCTCATGGTCAACTATGCGTCGCGCTTTCTAGAGCCACTGTAAGAAAAACACATAAAAATCCTTGTTGTGGAACAAGACAATTAATGATTCAAAGAAACGGAAGAGGCTTTCGGAGCACAATACCGTATCAAAGAAAAGAAATAATGATTCTCACCAAAATATTGATGGGACATATACAGAAGTGATCACAACGTAACGGTTGTTTTTTTCTTTTGCTGTTAGAAATTTAAGTCAAAACCTTGTGTACAAATACACGGGAGAAAATCTTGATATATTTTTTTAGTAGTCTCTGGTTATGATGCCTTGGTATAATATGTCTTGATTAAACTACAAATATATATGAATTGGTGAATCATCTCTCATTTGAAATTCCAATTTGCCTCGAGCGCCCTAGGAGCAAAATCTCAGTTCGCATCTTGGTCTTGCCACGAACGCGTGTCGGCGTCACGCTGTAGCGCGGTCTTGCTGCGGCTGTTGGTATTTCTTAACGACATTATTAGAAATATAATTCCCAGCAATGACTTAGAAATACTCCTGGTATATTATGGTTACAGAGTTCATCCGCAAGCGCATGAATATACCATTGTTGCATTTCACCCGAGAGTATTCCAATGGTATCGTATTTATTTTATCCCGTGGAAAGATCATGTAGAGAGAACATTGACTAATAATTTATATATTACTTGTGATAATCATATTCTAAGCAGGGGTTAAGATAATCCAAGGGTAGAATGACACAAGCATTAACTACTCATTCTCATACTATATTATCTAAGCTAAGTAGATAGAAAAGATAAAGACAATCTATTCCTATACTTCTAATATACATAGTATACATACATCCTAGTTAACTGATATACTAGCTAATACCCTCTATCCGATACCCTCCAGGTACTTCGAGAAGCCACCCCTGACTGCTGAGTTGCTTACGACAGCCCGTCATGACCATACAACCGGGGCTAAATACGGAGGAATACCCTCCCCAGGAAATTAACTTAGGATTATATACCGCCGCGGAGGAATACCCGTATTGAGCTGTCACCATCAGCGGCCCACCTCTCATCCGCAATATATAACCCCAAATAATGATATCCAAAGCATTATGCAATCTAGACACCACGTCTAAACTACCAGATACTACTCTAATATCATCGTCATGACATAGAGTAATTGCATATGCAAACATTATACCCGCACCAAAGCATCTCCCAGATAAGCTAGCCGTATATTCAGTATAACATGAACATAATGTAAAGTAAACATTCATATACTCGGAAAGTATTTCAATACCAATAATGTATAAAGAATAGTATTCTAATAAAAGTACAAAGCTTACAAAAGAGAAGAGAAAAGCTACTAGAGCCATATCCGAACTCTTCCAAAGGCTTCCGGACTCCTGATTTCTACTCTATTCCTATTCCACCAGCTAGATACTACTAAACTAAACTTGAGAGAAATGAGAGAGCTATTGCTTGAGGTGTGTGTTGAAGTGAAGAGAGTGAAGCCCTTATATGGAGGTGGTTATGACGGTTGTGGAAGGGGAATTGTCCGAAGTGCCCTCCAACCGTCATTGGGATGCAATCCTAGACGTCCACGCCGAACCCTGCATCCAACGGTGCCAGGATGGGTTCGGCCGAACCACCAGGTTCGGCCGAACCATGGGCTGGGCCATCCTGGTCCATCTTCGGCTGGCGGCCTCCTCTATTGCTTCACTTCGTAGACTTGTGAATTTTGGCCTAATTCATCGTGTCAATTCTGAGTTCTTGGCCCATTCATACATAAGTCTGGCTCTCGACATCGTCCGATTGATTTATCGTCTGTGTTGATGTCGATTATTCTCCACTTTATTACCATTCTCTGCAAAAGGTTAGTATACCTAATACTAGTGGAATATTATTATTCTAACATATTTATGCATTGTAAGTATCACTAGTTCTCCTCTATTTTAGTTATATTGACGGTCAATACTGATCGATAACGGCCGTCCACAGCGGCGCCTGCCTCATCCTCCACCCTGTATCACCCCGCACACGTGCGCCTTGCCACTGCTACTCGCATGACGCCATCGATGGTGGTTGTGCCAGCCGCTGTGCGGGAACAGCGCTGCGCTGTTACCAGTGCAAGCTTCTACATCTGCGGTGTAGGGAGAGATCGACTAGGGAGATGGTGCCATAAGGGAGAGCATGCATGGGTGAGTGCATGGGTGCGCAAGATGCCACCGCCACTCCCCATCGTCGTCCTACCACCACTGCCGCTACCACTGTGGTGAAGTCGGCTAGGAGAAAGGGCCAAATAGGGAAGAGGAAGAAGAGAGAGAGAAAGGAATAAGGAAGAAGGGAAGGAGAGAGAATGACATGTGAGCCCCACAAGCTAACTCAGCGGGATGGTGTAGGTCAATATGCCACATAGAGGAAACCACAGTCAATACTATCGAGTAAATCAAATTGCACTGATTTTAATAGTTGGGAGTTAAAATATCCGATATTAAGGTTGAGGGATACAAATCTCAGATTGAATCTATATTTTTTAAAGAGTCAAAGTGGACTTATTTTGCTCGACTAGTCATAGCTAAAGCACGGGCGCACGGGCTCGCATATCAGCCTTTTTTTTACGGAGTTGTGCTACGCGTATGGGAATGGTAGACAGCCTTCAGGCAGTAGCTAACAGAGCATCATTGCAAGAGAAAAAAAATGCCGGTCAAACTTATAAGAACTATATGATACTCTTGCGCGTTGCTGCGGGACTATGTCTAAATATTTGTGATATACTACCTCCGTTTTTTAATAAATTACGCCGTTGACTTTTTTATCACACGTTTGTCCATTCGTCTTATTAAAAAAAATTTACGTAATTATAATTTATTATGTTGTGAGTTGTTTTGTCACTCAAAGTATTTTAAGCATGATTTATATCTTATACATTTGCATAAAATTTTTAAATAAGACGAATGGTCAAACATACGTTCAAAAGTCAACGACGTCATCTATTAAAAAACAGAGGGGGTAGGTATCTACAACTATAAAGAGAAAAACACTTGGAACATCAATAGAAGAATGAACTAAGAAGTGCTTATCAGTTTTTTTTCCGAAACATACTATTCACCGATCTATTCCAAAAATTGTTTACATAATTCTCGGTACACTGACCTATTATTATCCATGACAACTTGGCCCTCTCAAACTTGTTCAGAGGTATTGGAAAATGTTCCATCAGAAATCTGCTCTTTTTGGGATGACTTGTGGAATGAGGAACTGCTTAGCTCCAAATTTCCTACTCTGCATGCTCTAGCTTCATATAAGGAGGAATCGGTTAGCAGAATGTGCTTTAGGACTTCGGAGGATTGTTTCATGCTGCCTCTTTCTACCTAGGCTTATGGGGGATTTTTGCAACTTCAGGACTTCTTGAATTCTCTGAATTTGAATGATGCACAGGGTGACAGTTGGAGTTTTATTTGGAATTCAGAGATATATACCTCCAAGCGGTTCTATAAGCTTAACTTCATGTCTTATGAGCCCTCCTAGGCCTTTTGTTTGGTTATGGAAGACCAAGTGTGTTATGAAAGTCAAGGTTTTTGCATGGCTTTTATTTTGTGACAGGCTGAACACACGAGATATGCTTGATAAAAGGCATTGTGCAAAGGAGGATGATGATTTCACCTGCCCCTTATGTCCTGGAGGATAGAGGGAAACTCAGCTACATCTCTTTTTTACCTGCCCTTTCTGTATGAGATGTTGGCAATCTTTGGGAATTGTTTGGAATCATAATTTGGAGTTCTTTCACATGGTAACTCTTGCAAGATGGATGTCCAGTAGAAATGGCAAAAAGGGATTCTTGGAAATTTTCATTTTAGCATCATCGCACATATGGAAGCAGAGAAATAGGCTCATTTTTGATAATATTATTCCATCATTTCAATCTTGGAAGGCCTTGTTCGCCAAAAAAAATTTCTTCTACATCTGTGTAAAATGAAGGATCCTTTAAAGCAATCTGTTTTTGATTGGTTACAAACTTTGTAGCTTTAAGATCTTGTTGTATGTAAACCTCTGTAAATATTTTCTGCTTTAATGAAAATACACTGCTAGGCAAAGCCATTTCCAAGTAAAAAAAAATAATGTAGGCTGCAACAAGCGGACTATAGAGGCCATTGCATTGCAAACTGTCCTAGAAAAAGAGATAGTTACAACCTGTAAAACTGAGGGAACACAACATTTTATATTTAACAAATTATTTTATTTGAATATTGGACAAATCATATAAGTTTAATTATTTTTTTTGGCAAAAAGAGGTTACCAATGAGAGTGAAACCATTTGAAACATCGATTTTAATTATCGCATACTGCACTGCTGCGCACTTTTTGGGTGAAAAGACGAGAAATTTTCCTCGCAGAGCCGTAGAGCTTATACTTTTTGATGAATAATAAAAAAAAACTTTGATGCATGGAATCCTTTACCAAGGAAAAGGCTGATCCAGAGAGCATAGAAAATTCATACATGAACATTTCGTGAGGTATTCACGAACAGTGACAATACCTAGTGAAAGGATGATGAAATCCGGCTAATAGAAGTTCTGAACTGGTTAATAATAAAATACCTGTAATCCTGTATAGTACTGTTGAAGATGGTTATCAGTTGCACGCTTGCTTTCTTCCTTTTTGCTTGATCAAATCACTTGTTGCCAATACATCATTAGAAAGAAAAGAATATTGCGCTAAAAGATGGAAATAGAGTGAATCCTTCAAATGTACTAAAATCAGTAAAATTTGAGAAAGGACAATATAACTCACATTGGTGGTAAAAAAATGAGGTAGAGAGATTGAAAGAAAGGGGATCTCATAAACTTCGTTGCTATTGGAGAAAAAACGTGCTTTGAAAATCCAATGAAAAATAGCATTAGAGGGGATGCTGACATTGCACGGTGAAAAACAAAAACTGAACCTTGGGGAAAAATAAAGGTTAACATGTGGTAGCTGTAGATCGAAATCGATGAAGAAGCAATAGTGAGAACAACAATGCTATACTCCCTCCGGTTCTATATTAATTGACGTTTTGGACAAGATTGATGTCAAAATTTTATAACTTTGACCATCAATAGCTTTAAAAATATTTAATTTAAAGAAATTAGAACAACATATATAAATTTGTCTTTCAAAACACTATAATAAAAGTAAACATGCATTTATTTATTGTATATATAATAATAGAAAAATAAGGTTAAAGATATATCTCGTAGACTGTGTCATTGTCTAAAATATCAATTAAAATGAAACTGGAGGGAGTACAAGGCTAGTGCGAATTAACGCGCTTTGACGATGAAGCACGAACAAATTCCAAGGTTCTTAAGAGGAGGAGTAACCTGCATAGAATTCAACCGGTGGAGACTGGAGTGAAGAGTCCTGAGGAGAGGACGACCCCAAAATCCAAGCTACCATAGGAGAAGCACTGAATGGGTGTGGTGTGAGTAAAGCATAGGCTGTCATTATGGTGGCCATCAGTTTCCTTCGTTTGCGGCTGGCCAACTCGCATGGAGGAGATGAGCAGTTCAACCGTCGGGGAATGCTGCATTATTTTCTTCTCGGTTTCAGCAGGGGAGTGGAGCAATCAACAACGGAGAACCGAGAGGCTAGGGGGCTCATGCACCATGTCCATTGATTGTGCCAGTAGTGATTGCCTGGCCTTGGCTGGACTTGATTGCAACATGCCCACGTTCGGAGCTGGGCTAGCATGCCTGTTTAGTTCGCGAAAAAAAAAATTTTTGGGTGTCACATCGGATGTTTGACCGGATGTCGAAAGGGGTTTTCGGACACAAATGAAAAAACTAATTTCACAACTCGCCTGGAAACCGCGAGACGAATCTTTTGAGCCTAATTAATCCGTCATTAGTACATATGGGTTACTGTAACACTTCTATACCTATACTAATCGGGCACTTTCTACGAGCTCTCCCGTTAACTAGAAAGATCTAACCGTTTATTTTATAATTAGTTTTTTTCGTTGTTATGAGATGATAAAACGTGAGTAGTACTTTACTCCTGACTTATGTTTTTAAATTTTTTTTAAAAAGTTTTTAAATAAGACGAACGATCAAAGTTGGGTGCTAAAAATCATGGCTGCACATAGTACAAAGGGAGTATGTCAACAGGGAGTGAAATTTTTTATTTTGTGCCTCTCCGTCCGCCCGTCCTCCCGAAGCATTCTCCGAGAGCTAGGTCCGTCGCTGTCCCTAAGCTCATCCGCTGTCATCGCCGCTGTGCTCGAGCTCACATCTGGTCTCCCCTGCCTTCCCTGAGCTAACGTTCAGTTGCGGCTGTCCTCGAGCTCGTCCGCTGCCGCCGATGTTCGAAGCCAGTGGCGGATTTAGGTCATTTCTGTGGGGTCGGCTGCTTTTTAAAAAACACCATATAAACCTCGATTTTCATGTACAAATCCAAAAAAATTTTAGAGAAATGACCCCACTTAAATATAAACCACTAGTAATTGACCCCACAGGTATAAAATCCTGGTTCCACCACTGTTCAAAGCCATCTCTGAACACGACCCCCCACCCCCTTAATGCAGTACTCGGACTCGGCCACTGCAAGCCATCGAGCTCTCGCAGTAGTTTGATACTACAAGCACTCAGTTAGAGACCAATCACATTCCCATCACACCAACAAAGAGAGATCAAAGCTGGTAGCAGTTAATTTCAAAGATGACAGTAGCTCATTACTAGTTACAACTAATTAACCGACGGCAATGCCTAGCTTACCAAATCATCCATTTACTGCTCACACCGGTAGGCGGGTTTGAGTCTGAAGTAGAGTTATGTAGCAGCCTACTCCCTCCGTCCCATAAAAAACCAACCTAGTACCGGAGGTGATGTACATCCTAGTACAACGAATCTGGATATACGTCTGTCTAGATTCGCTGTAATAGAATATATCACATCCAGTACTAGATTCGGTTTTTTAGGGACGGAGAGAGTAAGTGAAGGGAAATGAAAAAAAAATATAGTAAGGTAAAGAGGGAAGAATTGTTCCATTATCCGAGTGATTTCACTATATGTAAATGTGCAAGGGAAATGTCCAATTTGACTTTCTAAAATATAGGTCAAATATAGAGTATATCCCTCGGCTATAAAACTAGAGATACGGGCTCCTCTAACTATTAAAATTAGAGTAAAATGATTCCTAGGACAATATTGTTGAAGGTGGTTTTCGCTGATGTGATATGTTTGTTTACCTTATCTTCATCTTAGGTGGCACTTACGTAGCATTACAAATAAAGAAAAAAAAAGTAGGGCTCAGGTGAAGCCCACATGCCAGTGACTAAACCACTGTCTATCCAATCTTCTCGTGGAAGGAGAGCCACAATGCCTTCCCCCCTGGACCGCAGCACCCTTGTCTCACCATGGTCGAGGAAGAAGCCGCCTCGCCACCGTCGACATGGTCAGCAACCCAGCATGAATACCACATCAGTGAAAACAGTTTTCAATATTCTCCTAGGAGTCATTTTGTCCGGTTTTAATATTTCGATGAGCCATTATATCCGGTTTTGTGGTCGAGGGATATATACTCTAAATTTGACCTATATTGGAGGAACCCAAAGTGGACTTTTTCCTTTGTCCGATTCATGCTGCTCGTCGATCTGCCCATTAATGGCCCACCGGGTTGGGCACTTGATTTTTCGGCCTTTCGTGGTTGGGCCCTGTTAGGACCATCGCTGAGCTCACGAGAGACCTATGATTGTGCCTCCGGCCCTACGTGCTTAATTATGATGTGTAACATGAAAATACAAGATCGACCCAGAAACACAACAAACTGCAGAGCAGCAGCAGCAACAAACATATTACGACGAGCACGCACTGATCCGCTCGAAATCAGTCACATTAATAACAGTATAACACCCACAAATTCGATCAGGGAGATCAAAGCAGGGAACATATATTCCAAAGATTTGAGCATACAAGAGCTAATTAGTCGCGGCGTCGCGATCAACGAAGAAGAAAATTAAGGAGATCGAAGAGGACGCAGTCGCCGCGGAGGAGTACGTAATTAAGCGAAAATTATCACGGCCGTTGTAAACTTGTAATGCTGCTGCTGATCAGCCTTTACACTGGTAGGCGTTCGTGCAGCCACGGCCGGTGTACGGCTGCCCGGCCGCCGTGCACGACTGGAGGCACGCCGGCTTGTTGGCGTTCAGCACCGAGTCCTGGATGCTGCTCGCCAGCATGCGCCGGTGCACCACGGCCTCCCCACCCGCCGCCGCCGTTGCGCCGTTTCTGGACCGCGCGTCATCGGCGGCGGCGGCAGCGATAGCTCCGGCGAGCGCGACGGCGGCGACGAGCACGGCGAGAAGGGCGACGTGCACACGCCGTCGCCTGGCCATACTCAAAGCGTACGTTCTCTCGATCGGTTTTTGCTGGAATCGATCGGGCTACGACGCTATACGTACGTACGTAAGGCGCGCGCGAGCTTTATTATAAACTGTGCGGTGCGTTGCTTTTTCTCTTTCGGGTGTCGAGTTATTATTGCAAAGCTAAACGATCTCGTGGAGCCTTTCTGGAATGTATATCCAGTACTTACTAACTAACTGGCACGGCAAATCATGGAGCGCCGTTACTCTCAACCTATTTGCGGCGGCGACAGCTGCTTTTTTTTTAAGAGTAAATTGCAATTACTGTTATGATCTATACACTTTTCTTTAAATTCGGAACTAGCTATGGGTAGTGCCGGATAACATATCACTCATCCAGTACCTTATCCCATATTATTTCCTCCGAATCGAATTTGGGAACATATATTTACATGTATTTCTAATTCATATAGATATTAAATATTATGAGGAGATAATTAAGATGTTCATTTGAGCAGCGCCAACCAACTGTTCGACAACATGTCAAGCCCGTTAGAGTTGTTTGAGGATGTTCTTGTTGTCACGCGTGAGGAGAAGATCACATGGAATGAAGCACTCCATCAGTTATAAGAGGTACTAAAGGATGCCCAATGTAGAATTGATGAAAAGCTACATCGTTTTCTTGAGGGTGTTCAACTTGATGGGAGACAAAAGGAGCAATGAATATGTGGAATTCAGTGCCTCCATCAAGGATCTCACCCCCACCACCGAGGCCACTGCATCTCCACCACCCCAAGAATCTCCTTCTTCAGTATCCACTAGTGGTTCGATGAAGTGCCCTCACAACGACATTACGGCGAGCTCAAACCACATCATCGAGTGAACTGCTCCAACGGTCATAATAAAGCTTAGGGATAATGAGGAAGAGGATCACGTGCACTTCATCATCACCAAGGATCTTTCCACTAGTACAAAAGCCATCATAGGTGCTGGTTGGGAACCGGCTATAGCTGCCGGTTTTCCAACCAGCACCTATACCAAAAATAGAACCGACACCTATAGGTTTGCACGAGCCAAAAAAAAGAAAGAGCCGGCTCAAATCGAGCCGGAACTCACAATCGCCGTCACTGCGACATGCCCCAGTTCCCCACATCCCCAAATCCCCAGTTCATAATCGTCGTTGTTTGAAATCCCCAAATCCCCACATATCACAGATCACAGATTGAAACATATTCAACAACAAAATAATCCACAAATCACAAAAACATCTAAAAAAAATCTACAAAAACATCAAAAAAAAAAAAAATCCATCGAGCGCCGCCTATCCATGATGTAGAGGGCCATGTTCTTTAATTAGTTATATTTATTGAACTGGGGATAAATGACAAGTTCAGTAGAATCCATGAAAATGCAATCAACAATTATCTATAGAAACCAAACCCATGCACCCCGGTTGACATCGACGGATTTTCCTTGCACAACGAAGGAAGCTAGGTTCCGGCATAATTGGTACATGAGATTGGTCGTTGGACTTATTTAAGCCAAACACATTGACCTTGTTTGTTCTTAATTAGACGTATTTTAAGCTAACCTTTTGCTTATACGTCTTATAAGCAAATGGTGGTATCAAGCCTTTAAGTTTATAGTTAAAAAAAAAAAATGGCTTATGACTTTAAAAGTCTAATTGAAAAAGCTATTGTGTACTTAGGCTTAGACCATTCGACTCATAAGTTAGCTTATAAGCCCAAAACTTAATATGATGAGAAATTTAACAATATGCATGTTGGGTACGATTTCATGTTTGCATGTTGCAAATGATTTTTTTCTCCTAAACCATTTACCCAATTTGTGAGTCGGTTTAACTATTCTGTTAATTATTATTAAATCTGTGAAACAAAATGTCAGGTGATTATACTTTATTAAATATGCATATATACGATAAGCGGTCACATAAAATTTGGGCTTATCCATCTATATATGTTTTATCTTTCCATCCGAACTATAAATTGGATGCTCCCATCCATTAAATCAAACAGAAAATTTGATCGCTATATCGAATAGATTAGGGATTGACATATCCCATCCACCCACGACCTGAACAAAACACACATTTGATAAATCTAACGGACAACACATTTTCAACCAATTGTTTACCACAACGTAAAAAATAAGGATAGAGAGAACTTTAAAAGAACATTTCTTTCAAGCTTTCAAAATAGAGCTAGCTACTATGTACCAGCAGTTATTACATATGATTTTTACAATACATGCTAATGTCATTGGTGATGGTTAATAGCTAAGGCACAAATCCAACAGTGAATCACGATGCTGAGATTCAATGTGAAAGCGCAACTGTCCTTGTCGAGGGACGATGGAATGAGGGAGCTCTTCGATGAGACCTTGCTGCACACCGTGCACCCCTTTCCTTTTTTCCTTCCATGTTGACCGCAGACGCAGGCCAACAATCTCCTAATGCCTCCCATGCATGCTTAGCAATATGTTCTCCTATCCTAGCTAGCGTGCTAACTGCCTGTATGACTATGTAGTTGTACTTATATACGACGGGTTCTAAATCTCGGAGTATTGAACAACCATCACGCCACACAAGTGTATATCAAATGGAAATAGGGATGTAATTTCCTCTACGGGCCGGGTCCCCACAAGGGACCCACCCCGCATTTGGGCGAGCGAGGCATTCCACCCGCTGGGTCCCGGGGTGATATATTCCTCTCAAAATATAGCCTATTGCAGGTCCAAGAAGCCCATCTTAAAAACTAGGAATATAGGATACATAAAAAAAAAATCTAACCCTATATTTCCTCTGACCCCACCGCTGCACTCGCTAATCGCCACTCCATCTCCGGATCTTGCCTCTCTCTCGCCGGTCACCCTCCCTTTCTGGATCTCGCCTCACTCGACGCTCTCCCTCCTTACAGCCACAGGTCACCGCCCTCTCCACCTCCTCCCTTCCTCACCGGTGCCCCTCTCCCTCCCGGCCTTTCCCTTCCCTCCCTCACCGGTCACCCTCTTCCTCCCCTCCTCTCCCCTGCAGTCTCCACGTGATGGCGTGTGACACAGCGGTGGTGCGCAGGTGTAGTGAGCTAGTGGCGCACAGGTGTGGCGCGGCATGTAGGTGCGGCCCACGGTGAGCGGAGTTGTGTGGCGAGCACAAGATCGCACATTGAGAGGCATTTGTGGTCATGCATGCATTGAGTTCATGGATGGAATAATGTATCATGGAAATGTTTGTTTTCTTGATGAATTTTCGATGATGCTATTCATGTATTCATGCTATTTTCGATGATTTGTCAAGTGATTGGATGAAATGGCTTCCCATTGCGGAGGCCCCGGTCGGGTTACGGAACCCTAGAGGGGTCGGGGACGGGGGCTGATTTGGTGCCGCATCTCCACTGGGGACCAGGGCCGGGTGGAGAGGTCCAGGGGTCTGGGCACAGCCATTCCAGCCCCAACCTGCTCCGTTGCCATCCCTATATGGAAACCATCACGACCATCACATGTAGTGTTCTTTAGCCTATGCATCCCACGTGATATCTCCTTAACGATTTAGAGCTCATCTTCAAATATGTCTAGTCCTAATCCATCACTAGCTATACTTCCATGGCTTCGAGCAACGCCTACCCATTAAACAAGAAAGAAACCATATCCGAACACAAGTTCAAACTAACTTGACTCACATTAGCACACAAACATCGCTAAACCGCACCCAGGGTGCGCTATATCTAAAACGCTCCCCTCACATGCCTTCTACACCTTTTCTTGTCATATATTCTTTCTTTCAGCAATTAAATTACTCATAGTAAAATCTTTCTATTAGTAAATAAATTACAAACGGATATGTTGATCTTTACATTGTTATCCCACACCTTTTTCCTTGTCCATCCTGACTGCCACCACACATTTCTCTTGCAAAAATAGTCCTCTTATAGTAAATAATTACTTACAGTTATTATATTGTGATTAGTAAATGGACTACTCGGATGCCTTATCTTAGTAAATAAATTACTATTACTCGTAGTTATTATTGTTTTGTTAGTAAATGAATTACTCGAACGTCTTCTCTTAGTAAATAAGTTACTCCTTGCAATACATTCCGTCAGTAAATCAATTACTCCTTCCGATCTCTTCTTTAAATTAAAAATATACTTAAATTCTAGCACCATAATTTCTCCTAGTAAATTAACTACTATCCGCACCAATATTGCTCCCTCAATAAATTACTCATAGTTATCGTCCTTCCCTTAATAAATAAATTACTCTTACTTCTCGTAGTAAACTAAGAAGTGCTTCTAGCGATGCTTCTCTTAGTAAATTAATTACTCTTTCCAACACCATCTTTCAAAATAAATTACTCCAGGGAGTAAAAGAATCACTAACATATTGTTCAACCACATAATTTAATAAATTCTTACCAAACCAGAAAATTTTTCAATGGTATTATATCAACGATCTGATCACACATGCAATGTGGTACATCGGTAGAATGCAGAGAAGTAATTAAAGATACAACAGCTCCAGTAAAGAATCACAACAGCAACAGCACTGATGGATACGGTGATGAAGATTTGATGCCAAGACTAATACGACAATCTATATCAAGGCCAATGACGCATCTATGCGTGCACGAATCCAACAAGCAAGACAACACCAATAACATAAATCGACGTTGAGCCGTAGAGGTGCTGCAAATTCCAGTTCTCTCTGTCGACAGATATCTGTCACCACGGCTGTGTGGAGAGGCATTCCATAGCCACTTGGATATAAAAAAAAATGAAGATTGCATCTAAGTATCAAAATCAGCAAAATAAATATGATTTCACTTAAACACCAGTATTTTCA
>CM020181.1:2887473-2905928 GCA_009805545.1 Oryza longistaminata
CACTCGTTGGTTTGCCTGTCCAATTTGCTTCATTTCGAGTTACACGGGAGTACTTAGTACTACTTTGCCGCTTCATATAGAAGTTTGATTTTGTATAGTCAATTTTGAAGGATTGAAAGATTTCCCAAAACTCTATACCACTTGCGGATTCTTGTTAAATTCACGTACTCCAAAGGAGGTATGAAAGTAATTCAGAAGTAAAATTGAAAAGAGCATACCAGAGTGCATGCTTGCAGGAACCAAGGTAATCGGTATCAAGAATCGTTTTCTGATTTGTAGCATCATAGGATCAGGATACTACTTTAATATTGCCTACTGCATAACTGCCAGATTTTAGAAAGTATATATTTTATATATCTATAATATGTTGTATAAATATAGCATATAAATTGATTATGATAAATTTAATTGGTTTTATGTAAACTTAACCATATTTATTCATATTATTTTCAATACCACCTTATTTTAATTAATATTTTGTAGGATCCGTAGAATCGGGATACTAACTAAGATTTCGGTAGGGTTGTATGTAAATGAATTGTAAGTCGGGATACTAATTTTAGGATACTAGGTAGAATCGATATCGTTTTAGATTGGTACGATACTAGGATACGGATTAGATTACTAACAACCTGGCAGTAAACACAATAAGTAAACAACAGGGTTCTCACCTCTGTTCATCGTTTAGAATGTGGCTTCTCCAACGACTACAAAGACCTCATTTCAGCTAAAAAATGACCACGATTCGCCTATTTGTGACATAAGCTAAACGGCATATTTTGCATACGAAAATAATTTGTGAATAAAACTTTTATATGCGTGTTCTTAGCGATATAAAAGCAAAGGCTAAAAAATAAACTTTGATTAAAAAAATCCAAAATCAGCTCCAAATTTAAAGTTGAATATTTAAATTTTGGCTAATAAGCATAAGCATATGCGAAAAAATGAGGTTCACAAGCTCACAGCCTCGCACGTTTTACTTCGCGAAAAGAAAATTTTTAGATGTTCACATCGGATGTTTGATCGGATATCGGAAGGGTTTTCGGACACGAAAAACTAATTTCATAACTCGCCTGGAAACCGCGAGACGAATCTTTTGAGCCTAATTAAGCTGTCATTAGCATATGTGAATTACTGTAGCACTTTATGGCTAATCATGGACTAATTAGGCTCAAAAAATTCGTCCCGCGATTTCCATGTAAACTGTGTAATTAGTTTTTGTTTTTATCATATTTAATGTTATATGCATATGTCCAAAGATTCGATGTGATCTTTTTGGGAAAAAAAATTTTGGTAACTAAAGCCGTGTTTAGTTCCCTGTCCAAATTTTTTTAAGTATACGGACAAACATTTGAAGTATTAAAATGTATACTAATAACAAAACAAATTACAGATTCCACCTGTAAACTGGGGAGACGAATTTATTAAGCCTAATTAATCCGTTATTAGCAAATGTTTACTGTAGCACCACATTGTCAAATCATAACGTAATTAGGCTCAAAAGATTCGTCTCGCATTTACATACAAACTGTGCAATGGTTTTTTTATCTATATTTTAATGCTCATGCATGTGTTCAAATATTTGATGTGACGAAATTTTTAAAAGTTTGAAGGTAACTAAACACAAACACAGCATAAACCAGGCCTTATATCGAAAGGGGAGAGGAAGAGAGATATCATACTGCAAGGTTAATGAACATAAATGTTCACTGAGCTGACAGCCAACAAAGCGAGGTTTGGGTGCTTGCTTCGGCAGAGAAATAGGAAAACGTTTTGGGCCCATGCAATTATCTACTCCAGTAAGCTACTCAATGCTGCTGCAGGCTCATCACATGCAAAAGGAATCAAAATCATCGCCTTCGCTCGCTGAGCTGCCACCATGCTTCCAAATGAGAACAAACGGGTGGTTGGTAGCTAGGACATCTTCACCTCTGCAAATTCACACTACAAACATTAGACAGATAGCTTTTGCAAAACACGGTTACACAGCTTGGTTACCATGGCAGAGGGATGTTTATTCATGAAATTGCACCAAACAGTGTACCTTCACCAACAACAGAAACTGTTTCACTTCCCAGTCATCCACATAAAAAAGCCTCAGTACTGGAGTTATTTAATATTAGCCACTACCAGCCTGTCAGAGGGGAATCCCCAAAGCAAATGTGAGCTGAACAGGAACAGACAAGGTCCAGAATTTAAGCTCCACAGCGGTGTGATGAGGAACTACTACGTACAGCACAAAGAATTGATGAAACGCTATGCTATCCATCATGCAGAAACCGAGCACATCCCCTAAGCCAGAGCCATAACGCTAGAAGGAAAGTGAGCTTCTATAGATACAGACATTGAGCAGCATCGCTGTACATCAGTCTTTTGCATCCAGGGGAGTACTTGCAGAACATGAATGGTGTGTGTGTGTGTTCTGGACATTTGCCTCGAAGCAGAGGGGTTTGGATATTGCTTCAGTCCTCCCTGAAAAAAAAATGGAACAGAGATATCAAATGTCACGTCACATCTCATGAACCAAAAATGTTGACGACACATTAATTTATGAGGCAGCAAGGAGGGTACAGCTCCACTATAAGTACAAGCAACAAACTTACTGTTCACTTAGACGGCTTACCAGGGCTGTGTTTAGTTGAGGAAAGTTTGGATTTTGGTTGAAATTGAGATGATGTGACTGAAAAGTTTGTGTGTATGACAGGTTGATGTAATGGAAAAGGACTGAGTTTGGATCCAAATTTGATCTACACACCCAGGTTGTTCCAACAATATTTTTGTGCTCTAACTTAAGAATGGCATACTGACTGTACGAATAACACGTGTTGTCTACAAGTATAACCCAGCAACAAGGGATCAATCTCAATGGAGGATCTTAGGCTGTGTTTAGATCCAAATTTTGGATCCAAACTTCAGTCCTTTTCCATCACATCAACCTGTCCTACACACAACTTTTCAGTCACATCATCTTCAATTTCAACTAGATCCAAACTTTGTGCTTAACAAACACAGCCTTATTGCACATTTAGGATAAACATTTCAATTCAGTTCAGCAGACTCCAGCCTGAGATGGATTGTGGTAAACTTGGTTGCAGCAGTTTGGATAGCTAACTTTCGTAAATTTATGTTGCAAAAGTAAGATATTGTTGTTTTTCGAAAAACAGAACTAGTGCGAGGGACTGTAGCTGGATAACAAAATTTATCTAACTTTTATCTCATAATCCGAATAACTACTACTACTTGCAACTGCATTTCCACAGCAAATTTTAAAGTGCACCACAGAAAGGTATAGCAACAGAAAAATGGCCCTTAATTGGCACAGAAAATATTCAAATGATAATTTTCTTAACCAATTCTAGTGTCGTTGACTCTATCTTGTAATGGCATAATACACAAAAGTTAAGTTTCTAATTGCTACAGCATGTTGCAAGACCGAGCAATTTATTTTCAATGTTGCTTTACCTAGTATGCAAGAGGGGCGAGTTAGCAGGCTTTAAAGACCGCTTAATCGTAATACTAATTATATTTATGAATCTACTTTTATATAATGTACGGAAAATAAACTAACATGTGGGCTCTTATGCAGGCCAGCAGGCTGCTCACTTGCATCCTTAAATAGTGCCGACATAAACTATGTCACACCCACATCACAGAAGATTATGCTTGGTTAGTACTCCAGAAAGTCAGAGGCACCAAGAATAATTCAAAAAAAGAAACCATTACAAAGAACAGCTTCCATAAGATAGTACCACACTGATTTCACAATTCTAGTTTTTGTAAAGTGAACATAGAAAACTATATTGAATTCATATTGAAGAATAAAAAAAAATCAATGGATACACATTTACTGAAATAGATCAACCAGCACACAAAATGCAAGAATTTTTTTGCAGTAAGCGTCTACAGAAAATATGGCCATTTGAGCAAAAGGAACAAACTACAGCATTCTGAATGATGGAGGCATATAAAAGAATGCCAAAAACCTAAACATAAGAAGGCCAGGTTAATCTCAATCAGCACGAGGAGAAAACTCAGCTACTCATTATGGAATGTGAACATAAAATCAAATGACATAACTACTTAATTCGTTGTTCCAATTGTTTCATAAGCCCAGTCATTTTAGTTTCCTGTGTGCTGCATGCGAACAAAGAAGTGCCATTCCAAGTCCATTCACACAATCTTAACTATGTCCATTCTGTTTTCATACTGGGAATGGTTGACCCTTACAGCTAGCAGGTTGGTGACCAGGCCCTTATTCTTAATTTGAGACTACCATTAACAGCAAAGGTAATCAACAGCGATTGACAGTAAAACTCATTGATGAAAAAGAGAAAAGGGTTCAGAAACTGATGTGAAACAGGTTTAACAATGTTTTTGATCAATCACTTTTGCACAACGTAGTAAGAGATTCATGCATACAATCTTAAAAACCAAGCTATTTGACCGTGGTTCTGTCACCACAGATTAGAAAATTTCAAAGATGCTAAAATAAACTAATTTGCAGGTTTAGCTTAAATAAAATTCAGCAGGGCCTACTTCCAACCGTACACTGCTAGATTCATGCAAATTATCAAGAAATCAGGGCTAACAAAAAATTTAAAAGAACTGTTGCATGTTCTGAATTGATAAAAGCATGAATCTGGCATTCATTTTCCTACTAAAAATGGAGTAGATATAGGTAAGCATAGTTCCTTGTACTATCATAAAAAGACATGTGTTTTTTGGTTATTAAGGAAAAGTAAAAAAGATAAACATCCTGGAATTCACACAAGAAACAAGTACATCATGCTATTTGGTTTTGTGGACCTTAACTTATAAGTTGTAAAATAAATCCAGCTCTATGGCTTGTTCGTTTCTCCAACAAGAGGGAGATGAAATTTTGGATACTCGTCGCACGCTTTTTCAAACTGCTAACGGTGCGTTTCATGCGAAAACTTTCTATATGAAAGTTGCTCTAAAATGGTAGATTAATCCATTTTTTCAAGTTGTAAAATTAAAACTCAATTAATCACACGTTATTACCACATCATTTGCTGAAACACTTAATCTTTATCTTATCTTCATCATCAGGAGATTCAAACACCACATACATTGCGGTGTATATTTTGTCACATTAAAGCGTAATATCCATCAAAACAGCATTTGATAATTCAAAATTATTTCATATTATCACTGAAGACTATACTCAATTGAATGATTGATAAAAAAACCCCATAATCTGTTTTCTTATCTAAATATAAAAATTCCACGTTGAGGCACTTCTACAGAAAGATTTATGTCAAAACTCCAAATTAACAGATATTGAAACCATTGGCTCAATTGTTATTTTATTTTTCCTCAGTTTTTTCAATTGTAAAAACTTCTAGTTTTATCATTTGAGTCAAAATATCCATACTCTAGCTAAGGGTCCCAACTTTCTGAAGTCATTTGATGTGCTGAATATCGTGTAGGATGGTGGTGCATACAGTCATAGTCACATATTGGCCATGAAACATCTTGAATCTAGATGTTGTAGTGTTCACATCATTTTGTACTAGCATCAGTTCTCCACCTTCAAAACCATCATGGTACTAAAGCCTATATAAGGATGCAGAACTGAATCACTCCGTGTGCAATTCACTGTTTACTGTATTTTCTTAGTAGCTCTTTCCTATCTTTGCATAGCTTGTGTGATAAACAAGTATCAACAATTGCCACCAAATACATCGCAAGGTAAATTAAAGAATGTTCATGATCCATACCATTTGATGAGTGAACCAAAGAGGAAATGCTGCATAATCGGCACTTTCTCAAGCACCTCAGCCTTGTACATCTTGAGCAGCCCGCTGTTCACCTTCTTCCAATGTGGTACGCCACTGATATCATCCAACATTGGCGAGTGCTCTGCGAACGGCCCCTTCTTCACCTTCTTCACATAGGCAACCCATGCGAGGTACATATACTCCTTTGAGAAGTTATCCAGGATATCCGGGTTGGGATCGACTTGGGCTTCATGTACTTGTGATCAATCAACTGCGCCGCGCCAAATATGAATGGGAGAAGTGGTAATCGTCGAGCCCCCACACGCCATGCGAGCCAGCGGGCTCCAGCAAGTAGGTGTCCTGAAGCGTGCGCATTAGGTCCAGGTATGCCAGCGAAGACCCGTAGCACAACCGCGGGGTAATCAGCCTCGGTGATGAGCCCAAGCCGTGCTAGGCAGTAGAGGAACGCCGCGAAGTTGGTCTCATGCCCCGTGCCGTAGTCGATGCGGGTGGCGTTGCCGAAGGAGTCGAGAAGGTACGGCGCAAGCTCGGCCTCGGCGCCGGCGAGGTCGGGCGACCCGGCGGTGGCCATGATCGGAGCGATAGCTGGTTGGCCGAGTCGGAGAGCTTCTCGTGCCACAGGGCGGAAGGCGGGGTTGCCGTAGCGGGAGTTGTGTGGGAGCGGTGGGTGTGGACGCGACGAAGGCGGAGAGCGCGGAGATGAGCTCGAGGAGCGCGAGGAAACGGCCGGGGATGGCGGGGACGGGAGCGGGTCGGAGAGCTTGCGGCCGTGGACGGAGGCGGAGAGCGCGGCGACGAAGCCGAGGAAGTGGCGGCCGTGGAGGGAGGCGTGGAAGCGGGCGATGTCGTCGGGGGAGGTGATGCGCTTGGCGGGGGACCTGGAAGGCGAACGGCGGGGAGGCGGGCGGCACGGGGAGCGGCTGGGGCACGGGGAGAGGACGATGGCGGCGGTGTTGGTGGGCGCGTTGATGGCCGGCATGCGGATGGGCGGTACGCAGGCGGCGGGGAGTCGGAGGACGCCGACCAGGGGGGAGGCGCGGGCGTCGTCGTGGGCGCGCCGCAGGAGCGGCAGAGCGGGGCGTGGCCCGCGTGCGCGGCGGAGCCGGGAGGCGGGCAGGATGTGGCGGATGGTGGTGGTGGGTTCGATTCGGGGTTGGACATGGCTGCCGGTGTCGTCCGTCGGCGGCGGCGGCGGCGGATCGGAGACGGGAGTGGGTCGACGAGGGCTGCTACTGGAAGGCACTACGGCGGCTGGTCGCTGGAGAAGAGGAAGCTGCGGCTCGCCAAAATGGTTTGGGCTTGATGGGCTCCATGGGCCAGTATTTGGGTTGAAACTGGATAGCCCAGCCTTCTTTCGTCAGGAGAAGCTTCCAAAATTATTATTTTTTATAAAGAGACAACTAAGTACTAATAGGATATATTTATTATCGATAATTTTTTCTCTCAAAAAAATTGAAAAATATAAATTAATATAATCGAAGTATAATTATATTGTAACTCGCATGTAACTATAACATAAAAATCCCACAGTTGCATGCTATTTCCGTGAAGCGGTGATTGCGAGACCGAATCGCGCGAATCCCCTTAACAACATGCCTACTATGATTTTTTTTCCTTCCTCGTTTGCATGAATCATAAAAGAAAGCCTAATGGTTTAAAATTGTATAAAAGTTGCTTAGAAGTTATATTGTAATTGTATATCGGTTACGATTTAATTTTACACTACAATTATACTATTTACATTTGAACTTTTTTATGAGAAATTTTTATCGATAAATATACAGCAAAACAGTTTTTTAATAATGGATAATTCGGTATTTACTTTAAAAAGAAGTTACAGTCAATTACTACAAGTTTTTAGCATAGTAATAACGGATGAAGATTTCCGATTTTTTAATAGAACAGTTTTGTAGTTTACTCGTGAACCTGATGCACGGTTCGGAAAACGGAATCGCTAGAATTGTGTCGACACATTTTCTCCTCCATCACAGTTGGCGTTTGAAGCGTCCGATTTCCTTTGTCCCGTGCCGTGCATATTGCTTATGGCAAGCCAGCGTTGCGGCTGTCAACATGAATTAATTAAAGCTTAGCATCTTCATTAGTTCAAGGTTTTACATGCATGCAATACTATACTTTATACAAATTTACATCCTACTTACACATCACTTATACATTTAATTAGTAATTTTTGGACTTACATATGTAATTTTGAAACTTACATTATAAATATACTAAATTTACATATGTAATTTATGGATTTACAATGTAAATACATGCTAGCTATTTTTTTGGTGAAAAATATGGCACCATAAATATAGCTACTCCCCGGAAAAATGTCGCTCAAATATCAGAACGCAGAAATCGCTTCAAAAGCTGCATTCCATCTCCATGAAATCAGTTGGATGCCATCGAGATTTGCATTTGTCCACACGTTTGGTGTGGTTTAAAGGTATCTGTACAACAACTCAACAAAGTAAACCATGTTGCTGGCCGTTCTTTTGAACCATATTTTGGAAACACACATTGACATTATCCAGCTTCGTCTTTCTCGGCTACGTCAAGCTACGGTGGACATTTCTGTGCTTAAACGTGAATTCAAGTTCATCCTCGAATAATTTACATCGGCTATGATTACATTTTGCGGTAGCATTCAACAATCACAGCTTGCTCTTTCTTGGAATTTGTTCAAACCATCCAATTAATCACGAGTGACAAACCAAACTATCAAATAATATTTCGTACGCACGAGCATTAGAAATTAGAACACATGAATAACTCATTAACACATCACACATGCTACAATCCTACAATGCATCGATCATAAGTTCATAACTCAATACAAGCTCTCCTTCTCAGGATCAGGGAGCAAATTACAAGATGCACACGCAAGAATATATAGGCAACAAGTGAACACGATGAATGAAAATAAATGAGCCATTTATTTTCCTTTTTTTTTTTTCTGTTCTCTTCGATCTCATGCAGCTAGCTAGTGAGCTAGACCATCCAATTGACTTCGCCTTCTTCTTCCGCGAGCA
Organism: Oryza longistaminata; assembly: GCA_009805545.1. Classification (NCBI taxonomy): domain Eukaryota; kingdom Viridiplantae; phylum Streptophyta; class Magnoliopsida; order Poales; family Poaceae; genus Oryza; species Oryza longistaminata. The sequence goes on from CM020181.1 coordinate 2,896,271, forward strand.
CCGCTCCCGCCATGTCTAGACAAGTGTCTTGCACTGCGACGTCGTGGGGTCCCACAACGCCGGCAGCAGGTACTTCCGGCCGGCGAGCCCGACGGCGTTGTAGCTGGCGCCGGTGACCGGGTCCTTGAGCAGTTTGCCGGGGTAGCCGGGGAAGGCGCCGCTCCGAAGACGCCGGCGCACGCCGTGGCGGCCTCCATCCCGGCGCCGGCGTCGCCCTGGTAGTACCCGTCGCCGAAGGGGTTCGTCACCGTGCCGGCGAGCGAGCGCGGCGAGGCTGATGACCATGCCGTCCACGCCGACGTCGCCGTTGGGCGGCACGAGCGGCGGCGCCTGGGGCCCGTACACCGGCTGGTGGAACGGCCACGCGCACTGGCCGGGGCACTGCTGCGCCGGGTTGCCCGCCCACAGGTAGGCGTACCGCGCCCTGCCGTGCGCGCCGACGCCGCCGCCGTGGCCGTGGACGCCGCACCGCGACATGCAGAAGGGCGCCACGAGGACGTCGGGCGCCGTGAGCACCGCCGTGACGGCGCCGCGGTGGTGCCCCGCCGCCTCGCCAGCGCCGTGACGTTGTCCAGCGAGAGCGACGGCCCGAGCGACATCCGCTCGTCCAGGACCTGCATCCCGAGCCGCAGCCGCGCGCCGCCGCCCGCGGTACAGCGACGTGGTGCTCCACCACGCCGCCACGGACGGCACACGCGGGTGCTGCGCCGCCGCCGCCGATGCCGACCGCACGAAGTCGGCCACGACGGCGCGCTGCGCCGGCGTGAACCGACCATAGTAGAGCACATTGACCGTGACGTTCCCGCTGAGCACCACCCCATGGTGATCCTTGAGCACGATCGGATCGGGCTTCACCAGGAACAGCATCCGCGGGTTGAACGCCGCGCACCCGGCCGGCGCCACGGCGAAGACGATAATGCAACACAACAGCGGCCGCATCAACGCCTTCGTGGACGGCCCCGCCATTCCAACAAAAAACAAGATCAACGAGGTGTTGCGACTTTGCAACTTTGTAGTATGCGAGAGAAGTAGCTTGCTTAGCTTGTGGGTTTGGAGTCCTCGGGCTTAAATAGCGGTCCGCGTGGAGCGTGTCAGGCGTAATGGCGACGACGTGAGGGAGGAGGTGGGGGCGCGCGCGCGACCGTGTGGATTTGGGTGGCGCGTCGAGGCGGAGTTACGACGCCCATGGCCGCCGCGTGCACGGCGCACCGGCTGGATTCCGCTACGAAAACCGCGGGTTTTGGATTGGGCGGAAGCCGTATTTCGTCGGAGAGAATGTCGCTGCTGGCACTGGTCCGGCGGCCAGAACGTGGCAGCAACGAACATTCTTCATGGCCGTTGAAGGACGGGAGATCTTGGTGCGATGTTTCGGCTGGGGAGAGTATTATTTTGGGCTTATTCTGTCAGCGTTTGAAGATTGACTGATGCTATGCTCGCTCGGCACCGACGTGGTTTTGGAGCCAGTAGAGAAGCTGCTATTTTGCTGCCGCATAATAAGTTTTGTAGTTTTAATATTTGGTATTATTTTCCCTGCATATCTGTCAGAAAAGAAATGATCGGGAGGAAGTCTGCCTTGGACCAGGAAATTTTCCTGGCCCAAAAGATTTTGATTAGGAAAGCAAGCGACAATATTTTGATTTTAAATTTGACAAAAGAATCCGGAAATGGACAACAGAACATGCAGTATATGTTTATTGTAAATTTGACAAAAGAATCGGGGAATGGGTGACAATAAAACGGCGATTATATTTGATTTTAAATTTGACAAAAGAACGGGAAATCGATGACAATTAACACACGTGGGGCTTCCCTATTCGTCTGAGCTTACAGCTTCCGGCCCATCAACCAATCCTCTCGTGGGCTCGTGGCAAGGCCCCCACAAGTCCACAACTAGGAAAAAGTACACCGAAGGTCCCTCAACTTGTCATCGAGTTACAAAATCGTCCCTAACACCAAAACCAGATATCCAACGTCCCTTAACTAATCGAAACCGGTCACAATAGGTCATTCGGTGGTTTTGACCCCGGTTTTATCCTACGTGGCGGCTGAGTCAGCGTGGGACCCACATGTCAGTCTGCCACATCATCTCTCTCCTTATCTCTCTCCCACTCTTCTCTTGTCTTCTCTTCTCTAACTCGGCCGGCGAGGGGAGGAGCTGCGGGGCGGCGGCGGTGTAGGGGCCGCGCGCGGGCAGCGGAGGAGCAGCGCATGAGCGGCGAAAGGAGGAGCGGCGAGTGGGCTCCCCCGGCGGCCGTCGCCATGAGGCCCAAGAGGGAGAGGAATGGTTGCCGGGGAGAGAGCGGCGGCTGGGGAAGTGGAGTTGGGCGGGCGGTGGCGGTGGCGGTGGCGGTGGCGGTCGGCTTAGACCCAGCGAAGTTGCCGTCGCCGTTAGACCCAGAGGAGGTCGACGATGGAACCTGCACGTCCCGCTTCTAGTTGGCCGCCGGCAGCGGCCGCGGTGGTGGAACCTACACGTCGTCGTAGGCGCTCGTGTCCACGTCCTTGAGGAACCTGCACACCGCTCACCCCGTCCTGAGCACCACCACGCGCGGCTTCTCCCCCGACCGCGTCGGCCTGAGGTCCAGCGCCGCCGCCGTCGCCGTCTCGTCGTCCAACTCCTCTGAGAAAAAGCGATGTTTCTTCTAGTAGTTCTCTTTTCTCACTGGGCTCCATTTTCCAAGGAAAAGCGAAGCCAAGTCTCGTTCGTTCGTGTATCATGTTTTTTGGGTCGCTTTCTTGTGTGTATATATATCCCTTATGCTGTTGTTGCCATCAGATCAGTTATGTGAGATTCAAATTGACAATTGCTGGAATTGATCTGCAGGTTCTGGTGTAATTCTGTAATTGTTTTTTTGTTGTTCTTGTGTGGGGGGGAAGGGAAGCAGATGGCGTGGTCGAGGATTGCGAGGGGCTCGTAGCTCACGCAGCCACTCCGGCGGCATATATGCTGCACAATGCGGGGCGCTGGGCCAGTACGCCTCGTCGGCGTTGGCGTTGTCGTTCCACAGCCTCGCGTTGGCGGGGCTTGCCGACAAGTACACGGCCGCCGCCGCCAGCGCGAGCAGGGTCAGCACGACGTCACCGCGCTGCGCCCCGCAGCGGAGGCGGCGACGAGGGTGGTGGAGTGCTCGGACGCCGCTGACAAGACGGCGACGGCGGCGGTGCCGGACCTCGGGCCGACGCGGTCGGGGGAGAAGCCGCGCGAGGTGGTGCTCGAGATGGGGTGGGCGACGTGCAGGTTCCTCAAGGCAGCGGCGGCGGCGGGGGAGCCCGCCGCCGCTCCTTCCCCGCCGCCGCGCGCTGCTTCTCTGTCGCTCGCGCCGCCCCTCCCCGCTGCCTGCCCCGCGGCTCATCGCCCGTCGCCGGTCGCCGACGCCCTTTTCTCCTCTGCCGCCTCGCAGAGAAGGAGAGAGAGAGATAGATATGAGGAAGGGTGAGAAGAAGGGGAAAAAGAAGAAGAGGAGATGTGGCCACACGACACGTGGGTCCCATGCTGACTCAGCTGCCACGTAGGACAAAACCGGGGGTTAAAACCACCGAAGGATCTAAAACGAATAGTTTTGTAAGTTAAGGGACGCCGGATATCTCGTTTTGCGGAGGGGGGACGATTTTGTAACTCGATGACAACTGAGGGACCTTCGGTGTACTTTTTCCCCACAACTATACACCCACAAGGGAAACCACAAGCGTGGCGCTGCGCCACCATGGGAGCACCAGATCGCGTCTCACGTCAACGTGTCGCGACACAGCGAGCGCACGCGTGCACCGCGCCGGCCCGCACGGCGGCACACGCTCCTCCTGGCGACAAAGCTTCCCCAACAAAATCCTTTGCATAATTATACGGTGCAGCATGTGTCGCTTCCACTTACAAATTCAAAAGTTCTTTTTTATTTATAAAGCGTCGCTAACTTTGCTATAGTTGTTGCTACCCAGCAAGCAGGCAGGCAGGCAGCAGGAAGAGCCAAACATAGCCGATCGAGTTGACACGAACTTATGTACACAACATGGTCACGTACTCACATCACATACATACAGACAGACATACTACTACTCCAGCATGTACACAATACACAACCCGACGCGTGGGTGGACAGGTTACACGAGCGTGGAGCAGGCGGACGTGTCGGGGTCGAAGAGCGCCGGGAGGAGGTACTTCCGGCCGTGCGCGCCGTGCGCGTTGTAGCTGGCGCCGGTGGCCTTGTCCACCAGCAGCGCGCCGGCGTAGCCCGGGTACGCGCCCGTGCCGTACACGCCCGTGCACGCCGTCGCGGCCTCCAGCGCCGCGCCGCGCTCCCCCTGGTAGAAACCCGTTCGCCGAACGGAGCGTGAGCTTCAAGCGCGCGTGCCCGTCGTCAACTATCCCCTTCGCGATCTCCATTGACCCCACCACGAAACATCATCCTCGGCGCTCGACGCCGCAATCCGCCGCGACCATCTAATGCTCCTCCAGACGTGTCGCATACATGCAGTAGTGCGCCGTGCAGGCACGTGCGATGTGCGAACCAACGCCCAGCAGGTGACCGTCGACGCCGACTACCGGTACACCGCGCTTGCAACAACTAAGAACCTTGGGTGGAGCGGGTACGTAGGCAAGACGAGAGGAGGAGCGAAGACAACGACGAAGCCCAACATACGGCACCACCAGCGGTGTCAGCTGGTCGTCGCTCGAGTTCCGGCGACCGACAAGCGTACGGTCGCGCCGGCGCGACCCGCACGAACGTACTGAGACGACAGCCGTGACACGTGCGACGATGAGCCCACACAGGCATCATAGACTAAGTAGCCGCCTGCCACCGCCAGACGTCCTGCGACTGACACCAGAGGGCAGTCGCAAACCAAGCGTCGGGAAGCACCAGCCGTCGCGCCGGCTATCGCCAACCTTCACCCCACCGTTGTCCTCGGTCAGTCCCTCGACACACATTCGTGTGTGCAGCTGGGGACAGCTTTGCAGAGCGGCCTACTCTCACCGGCAAGTCCGAGGAGATCAACCTCACTCTCTTTTTCGAGAGATAACACTTTGCCCGGGAAACCAGCACATACTGCACAGCACCTTAGAGACGCGTTCTTGGCCATCGATGCCGCCGCTAGACGCCGTCCGCCTACGCTGCGCGCCCCACGTTCTTTCACTGACGGACCTAAACTCGCGGCCTATGGAAAGGTACAGCTACAGGCATATGTATAAATCTAGATCTCCACACCAACATAAGAGCTGACACTCTACAGATTCGGCCTCTCCGCTGCTTAGAAACTGACGAGATGTTCGTCCGTGTCAATATTAGTGTCCCGAGAAGACGAACCGTTAGAGGACGAAAGTGGCAATAGGTGACGAGTTACGGTCCTTGGTAGAGCTGCCGGGTGAGGAACGTGGAACCGGAGCAACTAGATGACCTATGCAGGAGATTCGAGCGACGATGGGAAGGATGGAAGGATAGATCGCGACCGCATCCAAAGCGACGGTACGGCGCAAAATCATGTGGATGAACGTGACGCCTGAGTCTGCGAACTGACGAGGCACTTGAACCAAAAGACATCAGGCATTCCTATCCGCCATCGCCGACACAGCCAAGCCGGCGACCGACGAGCATCATTGCAAGCAAACAAGCTCTGCTTCTTTCGCACCCATACGGCAAGAAGAGCTTCAGATTATCTGGGAGAAAGCTATGTATGTTGTAAGTGGATAGTGTGAGAAGCAAAGCTAAAGCTGTGAGCTGCTTATTATGACGAGCTGAGCGTGCTCAAAGAATGTGAAGCATCTGGATATGCATGTGTATAAACAAAGTCATTTTAATTTCTCTCTTTGTTTTCTCTCTTCCTTGGAGAAGCTGCAGCTAAGCTTCCAACACTCCAAAGGTGCAGTGCAGATAAACAACAAACCACTGTCTCTCTCCGTGGCAGTCATCCACTGGAAACAATTACCCCCTACCCTGTAAAAAAAAAACAAGTACTCCCCTACACAAAAACAAACGTATAGTAGGAGAAAGACAGTACTCCCTCCGTTCTAAATAAGTTTCGCCACTATTCACGTTTTAACGTTTGTCGTTTGTCTTATTTGAAAATTTCTTATGATTTAGATACTTTTATTACTATTAGATGATAAAACATGAATTAGTATTTATTGTGCGACTAAATATTTTTTAAATTTTTCATAAATTTTTTAAATGAAGACGGACGGTTAAACGTTGGACATGGATATCCACGACTGTATTTATTCTAGGACGAAGGTACAGTACTTTGAATTAGAAAGGTGACATGATTGAATGGATTAGGACACAAATTAATCACAACCAGGTGTTAGTACTAGTACGTGGAGCGGCGAGCGTCAAAAGAATGCAACATGGATCGGACCACGAATAATTTGGAGGGACCTCATCAGAACATCATGACAGATTTTTCATTTTTTTAAAAAAAAAACAGTGGCAGCCGCAGCGTGCAGAAGGCAGCAGCGCCGCCCTTGCGTCTGGTCCTCTGGCTAACTGGGATTGGGGATTGATTTTGATTAGGGTTTACTCCCGTTTCGGGCCAATGGGCCTATTTGCTGGGCCAAGGTGGTGAGGTAGAGGGAATCTACGGGCTGGCTGCTAATGATAAGTGGGCTTTTCTTCCTTTGGCTTGCACATACTACACTTCTTATGTATGATTGTATATATATGCATCCCATACCTATATATAATTATTTTTTTGGAAAATTCTATGGGTATTCAGGTGAATACCCATGAATTACATTGCATCCGCCCCTGCATGCATGCATATAACTCGAAATTAGGAGTCGTTTCACTCGGATTTGCATGACTTTAGAGGTTAGCTAGCATGCTTTCAGGTCTCTTGGCAAGGAAAAAGTATGGAAGCACGGATAAACACAGATCCAACGGCCGAGAACTGACTGTAATCAACTAAAAAATCTGTCGACACAATTATAGCAAATACGAATTCTCAATGGCTATGCGTTGAAATGGAAGGCGACGATCGAGTATATATATTTCGCTGGTTTCGCTGGTCGGTCAATTTGTTCGTCTTACAACCTTAAACCATGCGTGTACGACTCGATCTATATATGTGTCACGTTTATTTTCCTCCAAATTATTAACAATACAATGTACACACAACGACCTCTTTCGGAAACTATATATATGCGTAGGTATATGTTCATTCTCGTGCCAAGAAGGGAGATCGAGATTTGAAGACAGTATGACGAAGCCCACGACGATGGCCATTTTTCTTGTCTTAGCGATATCCATAGCACAGCTTCTTCCGTCCCTCGTCGCTGGCACCGCGCGGCCGGCCAAGGGTCATCATAGTTGGCGCTGGCATATCCGGTACGTACAATTACTTTTACAGTGGTATCTACCGTCACTCGTAGTATTCCCTACTCCCTCCATCCGAAGATAAACCAACCTCGTACCAGGGTATAACGCATCCTATATGTTCAGATTTGTTGTATTAGAATGTGTCGCATTCTAGTACGAGATTGCCTTATTTTGGAACAGATAGAATAACAATTGCTGGATGAAAATCCCTCGTAGCTAGGTGTCGGATTCCCGGGCATTAATTTGGAGGCGCCTTTGCCCGTTCGCATATGTGCCAGTTATAAAACCAGCACTTATAGAGATTATAGGTGTCAATTCTATAGACAGATCCGACACCTATAATCTTTGGAAAAAAGGGCTAGCCCGAAGCCCAGAGCCCACTATACATGAAGCTGCCATCGCCAGTAGCCAACCACCTTCGCCCCTCGAAGGGCCGGCGGCAAAATCTGCGCACTACGGAGGCACTGCCTCCGAATCGGCCCCTCCCAGCAGTATGGATGCACCTGCCGCGGGGCTGCTGGCGCCAGCTCAAGTTTGCTCTGCTGCTCTCGTCGCCACCCCTCCTTTAGTTGCAGGCACTCCGGTCGCAACTGTGATCACTGCTCCCATCGTCGGTTGGTGGAGGACACGGTGAGGAAGAGAGGAGAGGATGAGGGAGGAGATGTCTCGAGAGGAGAGGGGAATTAAAGGAGGACATATAATTTTTTATAAGGGAGGAGAGAAAATAAGAGGGAGAAGACTAGGTGGCCGTCCTGTTGCTAAGCGTGCCTCTTAACAAGTTTGCATATATGTATTTATTTGTTAGCTCAAAATCTTTTAACATACGGGTTTTTTTAGCCTGTTTGGAGAAAAAATTAAAGGGATTGTCTACAAAACCATTTTTAGTGTACTGTTTAGCAAACAAATCTCGCTCAAATTGAGGAGGGTAGTTTAACATACCCTATTCCAAATTATACAATGGTGTAAAAAGAGATGTTCCAATATGCAATTTACTCTTTTTTATAAGTCAAATGATTTAATTATCGAACACATGTCTACAAGATAACGATGTCATAGGTTAAGCTAGAGAGGAAATATTAATTAGTTGTTTCCATATATGACGTGACATGTATATGCATATATATGACTTCCAGGTGCACCGTTACCGTTTGTTTATGACGACTGAAGTTAAACCTTAGATCGGAAATTCGGAAAGGAAAACATTTGACCTGTACGCATAAAATTCTCAAGGGTCCGGTGTAGTTATATTTATAGCGCCATATTTTTTACTTAAAAAATAGTCAACACGTATTTATATTGTAAGTCCCTAAATTACATATGTAAATTTAGTGTATTTATAATGTAAGTTTCAAAATTACATATGTAAGTCTCAAAATTATATAGTAATTACATGTGTAAATGGTGTGTAAGTGGGATGTAAGTGGGGTGTAAATTTGTATTAAGGAATAGCATGCATGCATGCAGTGGCGGATCCAGGATTTCAACCAAGGGTATTCAAAGTTGAAAAGAAATTCTTACAGAGCTCAAAAGGTTGGAGTGGCAAAATTTAAAGTACAAATACTAGCATAACAACATAGTAGTAAACTGATAATGACATGTTTAAAGGTACAAACAGTAGCACAATAGTAAAAATGTCTAAATTATAAAATGGTTTGAATGAATTACATGAAAACTGAAACAAATTACAATTTAACTTTGTGGGTAGCCATGGCTTGGAAGCGAGAAATGATGTCATCATCTGTTACTTGCACAAAAAGATCACGCTCCAGAAAGGTTACTAAACAACCATTCAAATATTGTTCTCCCATCCTATTTCTTAGCTTGTTCTTGACATAATTCATGGAAGAGAACACCCTCTCTACACAGCAGTTGCCACCGGAAGAATTAAGACCAATTTGAGAAGCTTGTAAACAAGTTCATAAGCGGTGTGCTTCTTTGTTGCAACAAGCATGGTGGAAAGCTCAACCAGATTTTTCACATTTTTAAACCTTTCATCTCTACGAACAAAATTGATAAAGAGAGTAAGCTGAAAGGGAAGATGTAACAACTATGTTTCTGTGAAATCCTTTGGATATAACTGAGCAAGCTTAACCAAGTTTTCCTTGTCATAAGCAGCAAATGAATCGGTAGGATTGAAGGATGCCATGCAAAGAAGCAACTCCGTGTTTAGAAATCTTACCACGGGCCAGCAGCACGGGTAGCAGTAGCAGACCAGCCACCAATGCCTGAACGCCGTCGCGCCGTCGCCGCAAATGCCGTCGCCGGCTCGCCGCCAACGCCGCAAATCGGCAAATGCCGTCGACGCCTCGCGAGTTCGCGACCTCGGCCGCTCGGCGGCGCCGCGGCTGGCAGCC
>CM020181.1:2911351-3014657 GCA_009805545.1 Oryza longistaminata
AAAAAAAAAAAATGACACCCCCCCCCCCCCCCCCCCCCCAACAACAACACCCCAATAAAAGTTGCTGCGACGGAAATGGAAAACTTCAAACATCATCAATTGAACATGAATGTAAAACACAAAAGGTCCCAAATAAAACGCAAGGAACCCAGAAAAGTAATCCTGACTTATATTGTAACTACATTTTGCATATTGCAAAAGATGCTGATAACCATAGGATATATATTTCAAATCTTAAATCATTGATAATAGCATTTATAATTATCTCACCAATTATATTGTTAACGTTATCCTGCCAGTAAAATAGCACCAAAGAAATCAAATGATGATGATTAATAATCATGACCATTTCAATCTTTTTTCAGGGCAATTTGCATCTTTAGAAGGTAAGCACAACAAATGAGGAAGTGGCTCAAGATTCTAGCAACACATTCAAGGCGCTTCAAAAGAAAATAAGGTTCCCAAATAAGAAAAAGGGAATATTTAAAATTCTAAACAGATCCAAGATTAGAAGTCTAAATGTAGTTCCTGTTTATTCATATTCATATAATCAGATTACTGTTTACTAAAAACTGATTTGGAAACAGATTATTGCTAGAGTTATGTTTTTTTTTTTTTTCTGGAGAATACTACACAGGACAGAATAAGTACTTCCCAAGGGCAGTTAAGTTCATAGGGTGTTGCTATACGCACTAGCACACATGGGTGCACAGTGATTTTTGATGTTTTGAGGGATGAGTGCTCCGAGGCAATAAACTGATAGACATCACCGCAAATACAAATATATGCTTGATGGAATTCTGCAGCCATAGAGTTCATGGTTTGATAGTAGTTGGACTTGTGCACAAAGAAAGGCAGTGATCTCAATAAGGATAGTAACACTGTAACATACTTCCTCTGTTTCACAATATAAGTCATTCTAGCATTTCCCACATTCATAATGATATTAATGAATCTAGATATCTATCAATATGAATGTGGGAAATGCTAGAATGACTTACATTGTGAAACGGAGGGAGTAGACACGTAGTAGCATACCGTTGCCCTCTCATCGTCAGCAGGTCTATCTGAGGCAGATTCCGCTCCAGTCACAAAAGGATTATTTTGTATGAACTCATGAAAAGGAACATAAGTGTCTGAGTCAGATTCCAAGAGAACAGTATCAGTGTTTGAGGTTGAAGGTTCCCCTGCAGCCAAACGAAATGCTTCTGCTAACTCTGGATCCGCATTTGGGTCAACACTGTATTCATATCTAGATGCTCCACCGGCTGCAGCTTCTTGCCTTTCTATCTCTGATAAACGAAGTGCTTCTGCAAACTCTGGATCCACATTTGGGTCAACATTGTATTCATATCTAGATGCTCCACCGGCTGCAGCACCCCCTCCTTCATCTCCAGTAATTATCGGTGTACTGTGAAAGGAATAGGATTATTACTTATTAGTGATAGCATACTCTAGCACTAGGTATTTGGGTAAGATCCTGCAGATAACATAATAGATGTTCACTTGGCAAGGACGGCACGAAGATCTTCCCCAGGTGGGATGTGAACTATGTGGCTGCTGCCACCAACTGCAGCAACAAGAGCTTCTAGTTTCTCAGGCTTTTCATCGTCAGATTCACCAAATTCAACAACATCAAGAGAAACATTATACTTCTTCAGCTTTTTTCCAATTGTCTCTAACTTTTCATCTTTTACAGGGCTGCAAGGGACAATGTAGCATAATTTCAGCTCAAATAAAAATTTCAGATTGTTATTGCTCCCTCCAGTCACAAATACACGTGAGATGCTAATAAATGGCAACAGCTACCAGATTGTAAAGGTCGCTAAATGGATGAGCACACATCCAGGTCGAACCTTGGAGGATTATGATCGCCATCGCGTTTCGTGCGGCGAGAATAGTTCAAACTTCTGGTGAAACTTTAGGAGATCGGTTCGCCAAGAGGCGATCTCTCGCCGTCGTTACAGCTTAGTTCGCGTCTGGCCTCTGTCCCCTTTAAGGGTTGTCTACGATATTAGTAGTGACGATGAATCTAATTCGTCGACTTGTAACGCAACCGCGGGCGAAGGTGTAAATGATGATGTGATATGTTTGTAATGTTTGTTAACATAAGTACAACATATCAGTTGTAATTTTGTCTCTTTGATATTCTGTGGACTCTTGGACATATCTTCACGCTATCGTTCGCATAGTCACAATCGTGCTTTCGTTAGGTCGAAACATGTCGGCCCCTTTGCGTGCTATCGCGAAAAGATATGTTTATTTCCCAGCTCTGCTCTTCCGTTTTCGGCTCATGGCAGGCGTGCTATCAAGCATCGTGGCCTATGCGTAAGTCGAGTACAACGGTGTTTTGACTTGTGTTATCAAAATTCGAGCTGTCGTGGTTTCGACGTTCGGTGAGCCATGCTTCGACCGATTCGTTTCGCCCCCCTGGCGCGTTCGCTGATCAGGCATTTGCTTTGGGGTTTTTCCACGAGGACACCATCCATAGAGAAAGAAAGAAAGCGAAAAGACACGAGAATTTTTATACTGGTTCGGGCCTCCAAGTTGAATAATAGCCCTACATCCAGTTTTTTTTTTATTTTCCTCTTCTTTTTTTTTTTGGTGCTGAACGGCTTACATCATATGTACATTTTTACAATTGGCGAATCGGGTGCCACCCATTTTACACATAGAATCGTCTAAGGGAAGCGGCGTTCCAAGAGTGGTCGAACTCTTCACCCTCTAGTGTTGCCAGCCAAAAAGAGCCCGTTTGAGACCTGTGCTTGATCAAATATGGTCCTTCCCACTTAGATTCTAGTTTCCCGACTACCACAGGGTTCGCCTTCCTCCTTAGTACGAGATGGCTGGGCCGGAGCTCTATTGGTCGAACCTTTTTGTTGTAGGTTGCCGAAGTGCTTTTTGCGTATTTGCGTATATGTTCCAGTGCTTTGACTCTCACCCCCTCCAGGAGTTCGACGACACTTCGCGCCCATCTTCGCCCCCAGAAAACATCACCCTTGGTGAGTTAGCCCCTAGTTCTGCCGGTGTCATTGCCTCATCTCCATAAAGGAGCATGAAAGGGCTGAACTTTGTTGGCCTTGTGGGAGTCGTCCGAAGGGCCCAGAGAATGGATAACATTTCGTCTGGCCATTAACCCTTCACCGCCCCCTCAAGTCTCTTTTTTAGTGCCTCGAGGATTTTGCCATTCGCTCGTTCGGCCGCCCCGTTCGACTGCGGGTGTGTGACCGAAGCAAACTTGATTTGCAAATTTAGCCCCCCGCACATCTCTTTGAATTTCTCTGAGTCGAACTGTTTGCCGTTGTCAGTAATGAACTCCTTTGGAACTCCGAATCAACAGATTATGTTCTTCCAGACGAACTTCTGAACCGCTACTGCGGTTATTGTGCCAAGGGGTTCAGCCTTAATCCAGCGGGAGAAGTACTCGATAGCTACAATGGCAAACTTGTAGCCATTTCGTGCCGCCGGGAATGGTTCGATGATGTCCAGGCCCCATCTTGCGAATGGTCAGATGGGCGCGATTGGCTGCAAGTCGTATTGAGGTGCAGCTTGGGTTCGACCATGTTTCTGACAGCTATCACACTTCCTGATTTGGTCAACACATGCTTTGAGTACGGTTGGCCAATATATGCCCTGGCGAAATACTTTTGATGCAACTGTTCTTGCTGCTTGGTGTGCTCCACACATTCCTTGGTGTATTTCGTTTATCATTTCTTCACCCTTCGAGAAGGAGACACATCGAAGCATGGGCTGTAGCATCCCGGTTCGGTACAATTGCCCAGAGACTAGGTTGTACTTTGCAGCTCTGATTTGTAACTATTTCGCCTTTGCTTCATCATCTGGCAACCATCCCTCTCTGAGGTATTTGACGAAGGGCGTTCGCTAGTTGTCCGGGTCTTCGCCCAGCTCGACCTAGTCGATCGCCATGATATGTTGGCTGTTTTCTGGCACACTTGGTGTGTGAAGAACTTCAAAGAAGACACCTGGCGAATGAGGTCCGCCGCAAGCGGCTGATTTTGCTAATGCATCGGCTTCTTCATTCTGGCCTCGGGGCAAGTGTTCGACCGTTATACCGGCGAAACTGTCGAAACAAGATTTCAGCAATACTAAAAGGGGGTGGCTATCAAGCTAGAAAAGTGGATGGGTTTGTAGACAAGGAATTTATACAGGTTCAGGCCTTCTTATTCAAGAAGTAATACCCTACTCCTGTCCGGGGATGAATCCGCCGAGTGTATTATTGAATGTATGATCTTCAAGAGAATTGTGTCCCAAGAAGGACTCGGACCCCTCCTTATATAGGGGAAGGAGTCTGTATTACAGGGTATAACTCATATCCCTAACGGAATATGAAAATACAGATAAAATACAATCGTAACCGACTAAATCTCCGGGTATTTTCTTGACGTACAAGTTAAGAAACAAACCCGAGATACAATAAAGATATTCTATCTATATTCGGTATCCTATATCCAGTCTAATTATAACTGCCATGTAGATATGGGGTATCCATAATCTCCACAGAAACTCTTGTCCATAGACCGAACGGCCTCCAGGTATTTCCTCGTACCTTCTTCTTTCACCTCGAAGGATTTGTCAACCTGGCTTGCAACATGCTTTGAGTTCGTCCAGACTAGCAAGCGCCGAATGCCCAAAGCTTTCGCTTTTCTGAGACCCAATAACACTGCTTCATATTCCGCTGTGTTGTTGATTGTGTCGAACTATCATCTTGCTGCATACCGAATTGGTACGCCCACTGGTGAAGTCAGGATTGCAGCGATGCCAGCCCCTTTGTGAGACCACGAGCCGTCGGAGTGCTTGACCCATGGTTGTTCGACAAGCTCGGGCTTCGGGACGGACGCGGGCGTCCACTCGACCACAAAGTCAGCTAGGACTTGAGACTTGATTGCAGAGCGGGCGACAAAATGCAAGTCGAAAGGTGAAAGCTCTGCAGCCCATTTAATTAGGCACCCCGTAATTTCCTTTCCTCGAAGCACTTCGCCCAAAGGGTACTTCGAAGGTACTACGATTTTGTGGGCCTGGAAGTATTGTTTGAGCTTCCTTGAAGCCATCACCAGGGCGTAGGCTAATTTCTCCATTTCGATGTATCTGACTTTCGCCCCCTCGAGAGCTTCAGAGACAAAGTAGACCGGCTTCTGCCCTACTTCGGTTTCTTGCACCAGAGCTGCACTGACGGCCACAGGCGAAGCTGCCAGATAGAGCCATAGCTCGCTGCCTGCTACTGGGCTGACCAGTGATGGAGGGCTTTATAGGTATTGCTTAACCTCATCGAAGGCTATTTGACATTCGGGCGTCCAACTGAATTTTCCTGCCCCTCGAAGTGTCTTGAAAAATAGCAAGCCCCTTTCGGCTGCTTTTGATAGGAATCGACTTAGTGCCGCAATTCGCCCTACGAGCTTTTGTACTTGTCGTACGCTCAATGGTGGCTTCATTTGCTGAATGGCATTGATTTTTTTCAGGGTTCACTTTGATCCCCCGTTCGGACACAAGAAATCCCAACAACTTACTGGCATGAACGCCACAGACACATTTTTCTGGGTTTAACTTCATGTCGGCTACTCGGAGGTTGTCGAAGGTCTCTTGCCAATCTGATGCGTGGTCGAAAACCTTTCTGCTTTTCACGACAGTATCATCAACATAGGCCTCGACATTTCGCCCCAACTGCGACCCTAGGACTTTGTACACGAGTCTGGCGAAAGTGGCCCCTGCATTTCTCAGGCCGAATGGCATTATGAGATGGCAAAAAGTGCCGAAGGGCGTGATGAACGCTGTCCTGGGGATATCTGCCGGGTTCATATGGATTTGATGATATCCGGAATATGCATCCAAGAAGCTCATGAGTTCGCAACAAGCAGTCGAATCTACTAGCTGGTCGATTCAGGGCAATGGAAAATCATCCTTCGGGCACACCTTGTTGAGGTCTATGAAGTCAACACACATTCGCCACTTGTCGTTCGACTTTCTGACCAGTACCGGATTTGCTAACCACTCTGGGTGGTCAATCTCTTGAATTACCCCTACCTTCAGCAGGTTTTTTACCTCTGCTTTCGCCGCTTCTTGGTGATCTGCTAACATTTTCCTCAACTTTTGCTTCTTCGGCTTTGCTTCAGGCTTGACTGCGAGGTGATGCATTATGAGATCTGGCGAAATGCCCCCCACATCGTCTGGTCCCCAGGCGAAAATGTCAATGTTCTTTTTCAGGACTGCCAAGACACTTTTGACTTCTTGTTCGCACAAATCCCCACCAAGTGACACGATCTTGGCGGGGTCAGAATCGTCTATCTGCCGCTGGACGACTTTGCCATGTGGGGCCGGCTTCGGTACTGGCTTTGCCTTCTCTTGTCCTTCGACTTCTACAGTGTGAACTTCTCTATCGAAAGGTGTAACTGCGGCGGCCGAAGGCTGAGAACCCTTCACAACTATCACACCAGCGGGGCCGGGCATCTTGAGCTTGAGATAATTGTGATGAGAAACTGCTTCGAACTTGGTCAATGTGCCTCTGACGAAGATGGCGTTGTAGTTGTAAGGGATGTCAACAATGTCGAAGAGTATCTCTTCTTCTCTTCTGTTTTCTTGCGAGCCGAAGGCAACTTTGATGAGGGCTTGTCCCAGAACTTGCACTGCTTCGCCGCCGAAACCTCTGAGTGAAGTCAGCGCCCGAGACAGTGCCAAAGTTGGCAAACCCATCTTGGCATACGTCTCAGCAAACATGACATCAACCGAACTTCCTCTGTCGATCTGGATGCGCCGGACTTCAAAGCCAGCCATCTCTGCCGAAACGACCAACGGGTCCTGGTGCGGGAAAAGAACCCCTCCGACATCATCTAGTCCGAATGATATTGGCTGCCGTTGATGTAAAAACACGAGGCCTGGGAGATCTGCTTAACTCCAGTGCAGGTCCAAAACTTGCCTTCGGGTGTGTGAGCGTGCCAGTTGATTTGATCCTACAATCAACAAGAAACAAAGACAAAGAAATTGCGGTCAAATCCATAAACGATAGCCGATCGGCTAGGTGCCGATGACATATCATTTATCTTTGAGCCGATGTCATATATGCATCAATCGGCAGTCATGACTAAATAAGAAAGAACTAAATCTACTCGATCAGCTGTAGATATTAACAATATATAATCCTCATGTCGATATATACTTAAATCAAGTGATTGGGATAGATCGGTCGCCATGCCGAGAAAGTATAAATCACTTAGATCGAAATATATATTAACAACAGGACTATATATATTCATAGCATAGCCGATCAGATAGATCTAGCATGTATCGGCTAATACTCCGATACTACTCTATATTAAGATATTAAAGCAAGTAGAATATACCAAACAAAAGTCTAATATACTTAAACGCAACAAGATCTTAACATAAATGGCGGATTTAACATTTCAATCAAGCATATAAGACTAATAGAGTTAAATCAGGTAAGATCGGCTGAAACCCCGATACTACCCTAATCGGCAACC
The DNA here is from genome assembly GCA_009805545.1 of Oryza longistaminata. Lineage (NCBI taxonomy): Eukaryota > Viridiplantae > Streptophyta > Magnoliopsida > Poales > Poaceae > Oryza > Oryza longistaminata. The sequence goes on from CM020181.1 coordinate 2,918,845, forward strand.
AAAGACAGGCTAGAGATTGAGATTCTAATGACGACTCATAAGATCAAACTCAACTAATGCAGCTATAGGTATGAAAAGAAGGACAATATCTAGACAATCAGGCCGTTGGATGTTTCATAGAGTGGTTGATATCCTATATAATCTAAGTCAACATCGGTATTTAACCTAATCGGCTGCTTTCTACCGACAGATGTTAGCCGATTGTAGGTTAGATAACGATATTGCCGGAGATTATGTAAGATATATGATAACTCGACGAATTACATAAACAAGATTAGAGTATCATGAAGATGGAAGCACTAATCCCAAGAACGCAAGCCGCCATAACAAGTTTTACCTCTTGTTGAAGATCGAAACCGATGCAGCTCAACCCGAAAGCAAGAACACGTCGAAACAAAGCGAAAATAAAAGGGTGGCGATGCACCGAGATTGTATTGAACGTGTGTTAGCATAATTATATGGGGCTCGGGGTCTATTTATGCCCGAGATTACAAAATATGTCCATATCGGACATGACTCTTATCCTTAACAAACTCTAAGATACCATAAGTCTTTATGGCAGACTTTTGCCCAAACATATCTCTAAGGAAATTACATGAAATATCCTAATTAATAGATACAATTGCCTTCTCAAGACTCTATCCATGCGTGGCAATCATCATGAAGCACGTCAACCTAACCCGACAATATATGCCGCATCATATTGTCGGATTCAGCTCGATTGGCTAACCCTGTCCGACTCGAACTCTGCCGATCTTAGTCGTAGCCGATTCGAACTTCAGCCGATCCTCACTCTGTTCCCAGGACAATCTCTATCTCGAACTCCGTCTCGATTCCTTCTTCACATCCGATCCTTGGATTACCAAATTTGGTCGTTAACAGCTGCGAGAAGTATATTGGAATGCCGTCACCTGCTGAAACAATGTTGTGTACAGTTCGAAGGTGCATCTTCTTTTGCCGTTTCGACGCTTGCGAGGGGGGATCAGATCTTGTGATGACTTGGATCACCCTTCGCTACACACCTTGGCGCTGCTCTGCCTGAGGTGCCTGATTTGGGGCCGCTTCGCGCGGTACTTCTTCGACCCTCAGCTGTTGTTGTCTTTGTGCTTGAGCATTGCCTTGCTGCCGAATGTTACGACACTGATCGGTCGTATGTGAAGAGCGTCCAGGGAAAGCGCAATACAAGTCTTTCTTGATCTTCTTGCGAAAAGGCTGTTGTTGCCCGCCCGCTTGCTAGGTGTCGAACTCCTTACGGAGGCCTTGTACCTCTTCGACTGCCATCACCGCTTTGCCTGCTCGTTCAGTCCTAAATTTCTTCCATGTCATGGGTGCTTGGTTCGGACTGGGGTGCGGTACTTGGTTCGCCAAGGGTGCCGGTTGAACCTGAATTGGAACCGAACTTATAGCTTGAGTTTGGACCTGAGCTTGGGTATTGGTTTGGACGGCGGCTGCTGCGGCCGCGGCTGCTTTGTCATATTCGGCTTGTATTTCTCTCCTTCGCTTGGTGTCTTCCTCACCTCGAGCATATCCATCAATTATGCGAAAGAGGTGTTCAAGTGTTCTGGGCTCCTTGCGCGCAAATTTCCTTGTGAGTTCGCCCTCGAGCAAACCGGCCGAAGCAGCATGGATCACAGACACTTCGGTTATATCTTGCACTTGGCATCGTGCTTGCAAAAACCGGCGAATGTACTCCCTTGTCGATTCCCCTTGCCTTTGGTGAATGCCCATAAGGTCTTGTTGAGTTTTCGGCTCCTCATAGGTACCTCGAAAGTTAAGAACAAAAACATCGCGCAATTGCTCCCATGAGTAAATGCTATTAACAGGCAAATTGAAATACCAAGATCTGGCTATGCCATTGAGCACGAGGTGAATTAGCTTCGCCTTGGTATTCTCATCACCATGAGCTGCTTCGATTGCAGATTCGTAGATGGACAAGAACTCTTTCGAATCTGTTTCTCCGGAATACTGTGGGACTGGAGGGTACTTGAATTGGGGTGGGATGGGATGGTTTTTGATTCCCCAGCTGAGGGGCAAACCCTTTTCGGTCCCCGACTTGATCATAGCCCCTTGCTGAGCAGGCCAATTCAACTGTGGGTAGGGCAGCGCGAACGACGAAGCCATAGCTTGCACAGGTGGTTGCGCTGCAGATATCGACTGATGCGCTGTGCCGAACATCATTGCCTGGTTCTGCTGGTCTGACGTAGTGACTTGCACTGCCGTGGCTGGATCGAATATGGCTTGATTCCAGGCCTGATTTAGTGGTGGGGAATTTTTAGGGTTTTTTCTTTTTATAAAACCTTTTTAACTTTGTTTATTTCTTAATAATTATTATTTGTGCTCTGAAAATTCCACTAAAATTGATTTACACATTTTAGGCTTTTAGGAAATATACAAAAAATCCTCTAAGCCTTATTTGACTTTTAACTTGCACATTTTAATTTTTGGAGGCTTTCACACGGATTTTAATTATTGTTGGCATAATTTAAAGGATATATTTTAGGGTCGTTTTGGGACACGACAGTACGCAGAGGGGCCGACACGTTTCGACCTAACGAAAGCACGACAGTGACTATGCGAACGATAGAATAAAGATATGTTCAAGAATTCACAAAGTATCAAGTAAACAAAATTACAACAAATCTGTTGTATTTACGTAAGCGAACCTCACAAGAAGATTACATCATCATTTACACATCTGCCCTCGTTTACGTTACAAGCCAGCGAACTAGGTTCGTCGTCACTACTGACATTGTACACAACCCTTAAAGGGAACGGGGGCCAAACACAAACTAAACTGTAATGGCAACGGGCGATCGCCTCTTGGCGGATCGACCTCTTAATGTTTCGCCAAACATTTGTGCTATCTTCGCAGTGCGCCACATGATAACGGTCATAGTCCTCTAAAGTTCGGCCTGGGTGTGCGCATATCTATCTTGCAACCTTTATAACCTTGTAGCTATTGCCATTTATTAACATCTCGCGGTAAACGGGCCGAAAAGGACACTTGGTCTTCGGCAAACCCTTCACCGCCATGAACTTCTCGTTCTTATTTTGCCAATCCCCGGAGGGAGGCCGAACGCACATTTTTCGGCTACAACCCTGCTAGCAAGGCTCAAAGGAACAGTGCAAAAGGGAGAAATGCTAGCAAAATCAATCTCACATTCCAGCAAAAACATACGATTGGCGAAACACTAACTTTTAATTAATAAACTCAAAGCCATGATGGCTACAAGATGATAACGGCACCCAGCCAAACACATAAAGCACCTATATATATGTACATGCGAGCAAACTACGGCCATTAAGGTCTTAAAAAGAAAAAAACGCGGGGCGAAGGGCCTCACACCTCAGGGTGGTCTTGGCTTTCGTTGCGTTCGCCCTCACGGCCAGCAGGCGCCCCCGATGGCTCGGGATCTTCGCTAGCATCGGTGGCAGCGGCGTCTTCGGCCTTCGCTATCCTCTCCAGCTAGTCGCAGAGCCGGGTCTTCGCGCCATCCTTGCCGCCATTCTCCCAGAAGCTCTTCCGAAAGGCCTTCACGGCCGACGTGGCGGATTGGTCATTTTCGGGCCAGTCCTTGTTTACGATCTGAGGGAAATCCTCAACATGGTCACAACCATGTTCGTGAAGGAGGCTAAGCACGAAGCATGCGGCAACTCGCGCGCCGTAATCGCTGTACGTGCCAGCCACTTCGACAACCGAGTCGGCCGCATCTTGCGTCCACTCGGAAAAATCGAATGCCGTCCCGTCGTCGCACGGTGCGCCCTCCGCACGCGCACCATGGTCGTTGAGAGCCAGCCTAAGGGTGTAGCAGGCTTGCTTGGCAGACTCCGTCGCCGTCGCCAAAGCCTCGGCAGCAGCTTCGGCCGAGACAAGCCGTGTTTGAAGAGATTTAATCTTTTCCTCGGCCGCAGCGAGCTGGCGCTCCCGTTCGGTGGCCCACTTGTTCGCTCCCTCCAGGTCGGCGCGGTGAGACTTGTTTTCCAGATTGTTGCGCTCGTCCTCCTTATGGCGAAGATCCTCCTCGGCCTTCCGAAGGCTGAGATGGTACTCGTCCAGTTGCTCCAAGGCAGACCGCTTCGCACTCAAGTGCGTTGCGAGACCCTAAGTTAAGGAAACCAAAGCCCTCTTAGCACAACAATAGCAAAAAGGACAAAAAGCTAGATAGGCGAAACAAAAAAAAAAAGAGAAGTCCTCACCCGCACGAACAAGCTTTTTGCGGCTGTGCAGCTTTTGCCAAACTCGTTGAGCTCAGTGAAAAGACCGAGGCCGTCGGATGGCGCAACAATCTGGCACACCCCATCGATGAAGGGGGCAATCTCTGGCCGAGTGGTGAAGTCTGCAGAGACGAAGTGCGGGGCGGTAAGTGTCATGTCAGACACCGTCATCTCAACCGCCGGGTCCTTCCCTTCCCGATGAGGGCTGGCCGAAGGGACCGTCTCAACCCTTTCGGCCCCAGAGGTGTTCGCCTCCACTGACTCAATTCTCCCGACAGGGGCCACGGCTAGTACCGAAGCACTCCCCCCTGTCGGCGCTTCGGCATCGCTGGCGGGCAGTGGCGAAAGGTGCCTCCTTCGAGGGGCAACGCGCCGCGGCGCCGGTGAAGTAGGCGTCCCATCAGAAGACCCTTCACTGTCAGTAAAGCCACTAGCGATTTGCACTGGCCCCTTCTTCTTCTTTCTGGCGATCACCCCAGGTTTCGCCGCAGAGGTGGAAATAGCCAGAAGTGCGTTCGCACTAGCAATGTCTTGCGCACGGACGAGCAAGACATGAGAACTCGCTCCAGCCTTCGCTCGGACTGGACCGGGGGTATAACCGTGTGATCCGCCATCTTCGTCGGACCCGGCCTCCTCATCGGCATCGGTTTCGGCCGCGTCCTTGGCGGCGCGACGGGTTCGCACCTGGCCACCCTTTGTGACGAGTCGTTTACGCTTCTTCGACGTCCCAACGTCGTCATCGGTAGCCCTAGAAGGGATCGACCGGCTGGGCAGCTCGCCGGCATGAACCCGGTTCGCTCGCCCGTCGGCTTGACGTTGAAGTAGGCGACCAAATTCGGCGGTGGTGAGGCCTCCAACCATCTTTGTCGCCTCCGCTTCGGCGTCCTCCAAGGTGCGGACTACATGAAAGGGGGAGGGAGGGAAGAAATGAAGTAGGTCGGAACGTATACTCACAAAGAAAATAGATATCGAAAGGAGAAAAAGAAACTCACGTTCGGTCCCGCCGGGAAGAACAAGGCGGGGAAGCCAGAGCACCTCCTCGTCCTCGTTGACGGAGACCCCCCCCAGTCGCGAGGGGGGAGATCCGAAGTACGCAAAACTCCTCGCAGAGGTCGCGGGTACTTAGCCGCCGCACAACCTTGCGAAAGAGGATGAGCCGGGACTCGAGGGTTCTGTCAACCTCCACATTCGGCTTAGCGACGATGGAGACAGCGAGGCACCGAAAGCGGAGCCAGTTCGCCCTGTCGTCTTCGGCGGGGTAGGGGTTGACGATGTAGAACCACTTCTGCATCCAGTTCCGCTCCCATTTCGCCATCGACGTAGGCACCGGCTGTTGACGGTCCTTAAATCATAATATCTGACCGTCAATACCTGCATATAATGAAATAAAACAAGGTATCCAACTTAGTGGTAGGTATTATTACTAATCATTTCCACTAGTGTTGGTGAAATATGTGTATGCAGGTATTTTGAGAAGAAAACACATCCGTCAAGCGACAAACTGCATCCCCGCGCATTCAGGACACATTAACACGGATTGGAGGCCCCATAAGTCAATTAAACAACACCAAATGGGCCTAACTATCATGCCAATGGGCTGAGGGCCTCAAAATTAGTGTCCACGATGAAAAACGAGCCGAATAGAGCCGTCCCGGGTTCGGCCGAACCACTTTGGTGGCCGTTCATCGCCATCTTTCACATGGACGGTCCTGATTTCATCCCAATGACGGTTGGGGGATAGTTTGGTCGTTTCCCATACCTGTAAATAGAGCTCCTCTCATTCATTCACAACACACAACTTTGAGCTGAATTACATGAGGCTCTATTGTATCTTTTGTACACTAGAATAAGGTAGAGAGTGAGGGGAAGCTCTGGAGGAGTGCCCGGAAGTTTGGCGCTCATCCGACTTCTACCTCGACGAGTGTAGCTTCCTAGGAGGAATTTAGGAGGAGTACCGGAACTGTCGATACACTCTGCTCCGGGTTCAGAGAACTTCTTCTATAAAGTAAGCATTCGTGTTCATTTCTTTCGTTATTTAATTATTTAGTCTAAGTAAGATATATTTCCATCTTTGCGGGTTCATTGTTTAGTATTCATACTAAGTGCTCTAGTACTAGGACTCTGGATAGAGAAGGAAGTTCCTGCGCAAGTATTAGAGTAGTAATTAATAACTTAGGCGTGGTGTCTAGGTTAGAGATTACCTTTGTTTGTTACGTATCCCACGGATTTGTCAGAGGTAGGCGGCAGGTGGTGACAGCCCTAAATCCCGTCCAAGTAATCCTCCACGTTCGGAGACATCATGGAGCTATAGCCGGAACCACGCTGGCAGACCAGCAGGGGTCGGTGCCCGAAGCAACACATAGGGAATTATCTTGCTTAGCATAGATAACTAGAACGCATAGAAAGTCCTCTCTAGCCTGCCTACCTATAGTTATGGTCCTTGGATCGTCTTAGCCTTAGATAGATTACACATGTTCCTTGAGTTTGATATTCTTTTGGGGTCACCCGAAGGTGAAGTGCTACAGCGGTATTCCGTGCGCTTGCGGATTTATCTGTGGTCGTAAGAAATACCAACAAGCATTTCTGGCACCGTTGCCGGGGAACGGTTGCTAATTTATCCGAGTCTAGGTCATCCTCGTATCTTTATTTTTATTTTTCTTCTTTTATTCATTTCCTTGATGGTGGAGCAACCCACAATTAAAAACCTTTCTGCTCCTTGGGCTGATCTTTGTGAGCCATCGTGTTCTTCAAAACCAATCCTTTCGGATGGCTACGAAATCAGTCCTGGCTTTATAGCCATGGTTCAAGAGAAAACCTTCTCTGGTAGTATCGGTGAAAACCCATACCTCAATCTTCGGGATTTTGAGCTAGTGTGTTCATGTCTATCCATCGTAGGCATGACACATGAAACTCTTAAGTGGAAATTGTTTCCTTTTTCTCTTAGAGAAGAAGCGAAGCAATGGTACACTCTGTCTGTCAAGAAATTCCACGGTGAATGGGAGGAGCTTAAGTGCAATTTCTGCCTTACTTTCTTTCCATTAACCCGTGTAATCAATCTTCGATTAGACATCCTCTCTTTCCGACAGAATGAGAAGGAATCTCTCGGTGCAGCCTAGGCCAGGTTCTCACTGTTAATTCAGTCTGGCCCATAGTTGTTTTTACCCGACCATGTGTTGATGCAACATTTTCGGTACGGGTTAGACAAGGAGTCTGCCGAAAATCTCGATATTAACGCTGGAGGATCGTTCGCACACAAGACAACTGCCGAAGAAAGAGAAATCTTTGATCTGATCTTAGAGAACGATTCTTTCGGCCGAAATGAAGCCATCCCGGAGGTCGACATTAGTCATGAGGAACCTCTGCACGTGGAGTCAGAACCCGACTCAGCTGCCAAATTCTCATCCCAGTCGCAGGAGCTGAAGGAAGAAGAAATTCATCCTCCGGAAATTCCATTCCAATTCGAGGAGGATCTTTTTGAAGATTATGGGAACACCTCAAATTATTCCTGCGACAAGAGACCACCGACCAAGGTCCACTCTAATGATCCTCTCGATAAAGCTATGCTTAAAGAGACGGTGAAGAAGTTGACCACCATCATGAGTAACGAATGGTTAAGGGAAGGAGTGCTCTCACCTGAATCAATTCAGATCCGATGCCCCTCCTCAACCATTACATGTCTCATTGGAGGTAATTTGGTCCATGCTCTGTATAATCCCTCTGTTGGTGCCAATATTATGTCCGCAACCTTTGCATTTGATTGCTTAGGGGACAGACCGTTGGAACCAACCATCAAAACCTTCCGGATTTCCACAAACTCTACTACCGAAGGTTTAGGGATTATCTCTGGAGTGCCCACACGGCACAACAACGTTGAGGTCATCTTAGATTTCCATGTGTATACACTACTAGGAAAATGATTTGTTGCCACGAAAAAAATCGTGGCAACAATGCTAAAATCGTGGCAATAGATACATATTGCCACCATTTTAAAACCGTTGCTAGCCGTGGCAATAGAAACAGTAGCAATAGGTTATTGCAACAATTTTTATCTAGTGGCAACAAACTTTGATAATGCCACAAAATAATCGTGGCAAAAAAACATATTGCAACACTTAACATCGTTGCAACAAATAATTATTGCCACCACTTCGTGCGTGGCATTAGTTGTGCTTGCCACAAAATAGTTTCGTTGCAATATCTAATATATGTTATTGCCACATAGCATTAATCGTGGCAATATACCATATGGGTTATTGCCACTAAAATATTTTTGTGGCAATAAGTATTATTACAATGAAATGAATTTCTTCTAGCTTTTATAGAAAAGAAATTGTGTTACATCAGTAATTGGATGGATCATTTGGTACTATTGCAACATGAGTAGAAATATATGTTAAATGGCAAAACCCTTGCAACTCATGCGCACAAGAATTATGATGTCTGATATTTCCGCGAATAAGACATAATATATTTCAGATACCAAAAGTAATGATGACAATATGAGTATGTTAAATTTCCAAATGCTGAAATACAAGTTGTCTGATAAAACTAAAAGTTCTGAAACTAATGAGTTTGTAACATTGTTGTCGAAACTAGCTTTTCTAGCCATCACTTGTTTGATTTTGTCGTGGTTTGCTCCAGCCATTCAACAGTAACAGAGTTGATTGTTCCTCCTGTACAAATGTATGGACATATAGTTACAAGTCGTATTTAAAGTAAAGAAAGTCACCATGTAAAATGCAGAGCTATTTTATCTAGTTTTCTGCTAGCATGTATAGTTACCAAAACTTCATAATTTCTTCAAATAAAGGACATTGCTAGAGTCTGCAGTGCAACTAATTTTAGTATCTAACATGATTAAATTGAGTTAGAAGTCATATGCCATAACTATCATGCCACTGTATGGACATGTGTGTTCTTTGGATTGATGGAAACATAAACAAATGTGATTAGTGCTCACTATATCTGACATTTTTTAAGCCATGCCCCTGTTATTTACTGACTTGTGAGACCCACTGAAATATATATGCTTTGTTACATATGTGGTGGCTATATATAGTATTGTGTTGCTAATCATTTATATGGCATGTATGCTTATCTTAGTTAGCTCCGATAAACAAAACAAAGGCCTATGGGGCAGTAACGGAAGTTTAGATGCCCCATATACTAATAAACTAAACAGGCAACTGTTTTTGTCAGCAAAGGGGACATGCCAAATACTAATACAATCCAATGAGTTAAGTAGCAAAAGTACCAGATCATTACCTGGATGCTACACCAAACCCCGAGCTGATCTAAATATTTCTTTCATTCATTCTTCCATTTTCTCCTCTGGCCTGTTACAGGATTTGGCCATACACAATAAGAAATTATTTTTTTTACAAACAGACCATGAGCAGGAAAACATATTGTAAAAAAAACTGCAAAAGATCATTTCAACATAGCAGCTTGCTGAAGATTTGTAATTACCTGATCAGTTCGGGACCGTACAAAATTTCTAGCAACATTCCTAAGATGTTGTGAAGAAATATTTTGCCGGGTAGTACTTGTTGTTCCTTGCAAATTAGCGCTGTTAAAAAGTGCTTTCACAACTGTGTTGTTCTGAATGCTTCGAGCCTTCTTTGTTGTGTCATGTGGTTCTCTATTCTCAGTTGGACAATCTATTGCCAGATCAGACTTCACACCATAAAACAAAAAATATATATATTATGATTCCACATTTGACATATATAAGATATCAAATATTGGTGAAAGTGAACATTTTGGCAATCATTACCTATTGTTCCGATGCTACGCTTTGCGTAGTAATCATTTTGAGAATATCATCCCTTAGCATTTCCCTTTCCTTACGTTCTTCTTCTTGCATTTTAAGCCTTGCATTCCGTTCTTCTTGGAACATGTTCGACATCTCTAATTTTTCTTGGAACATGTTCGACATCTCTTATTTTGACATACTCATAGGCCATCTCATAGAAAAACTCTTAGATGTGCCCGAAACCGGTGTCCTCAGCCTGAAAATAGGAAGAATCGCCACCAACGTCCTTGTGTTGCAAACAACCAATTCTTTGACGGAGCCTCTTCCTGTTCCTGAGCCAATTGAGAAAGTGATGGCCGTTTCTCCATTCGAGGCCCTAGAGTCTATTTTCGATGAATCCATTGAAGAATTCAATAAAGGGGAGGATGAAATTGGAGAAACGATGGATCTGCCAAAAAATGATATGTCGTCACGAGCCCCAATTGAGCTAAAGCCCTTGCCCTCAGGCCTACGCTATGCATTTCTGAACGATGATGTGGAGTCTCCAGTCATTATAAGTGACAAACTCTCTGAGAGGGAGACAGCCCGACTTATCGCTATTTTAGAAAAGCATCGTGCTGCTTTTGGCTATTCCCTCCAAGACTTAAAAGGCATCAGTCCGATCCTTGGCACTCATCACATTCCCTTAGAAGCGTCTTGCACTCCATCTAGGGAACCTCAGAGGAGGTTAAATAATGCGATGAGGGAGGTTGTCAAAAAGTAAGTCTTGAAACTCCTACATGCCGGGATTATCTATCCCGTGCCATATAGTGAGTGGGTTAGCGGAGGTCATCAAAAAGGAAGTCTTGAAACTCCTACATGCCGGGATTATCTATCCCGTGCCATATAGCGAGTGGGTTAGCCCTGTCCAAGTAGTGCCTAAGAAGGGAGGCATGACGGTCGTTGAAAACTCAAACAACGAGTTGATCCCACAACGAACCGTCACGGGAGGGAGGATGTGTATTGACTATAGGAAACTCAACAAGGCTACTAAGAAGGATCACTTCCCGCTGCCTTTCATTGATGAAATGCTTGAGCGGCTAGCGAACCATTCCTTCTTTTGTTTCCTTGATGGATATTCTGGTTATCACCAAATCCCCATCAATCCCGATGATCAAAGTAAGACCATGTTCACGTGCCCATACGGAACGTATACATATCGAAGAATTTCGTTCAGGTTATGCAATGCACCCGCGTCATTTCAAAGATGCATGATGTCTATTTTCTCTGACATGATCGAGGATATCATGGAAGTCTTCAAGGATGATTTTTCAGTCTATGGTAAAACTTTCGATCAATGTCTGGAGAACTTAGACAGGGTCTTACAAAGATGTCAAGAAAAGGACTTGGTTCTTAACTGGGAAAAGTGTCACTTCATGGTTCGTGAAGGAATAGTCCTGGGACATCAAATTTCCGAAAGGGGAGTTGAGGTGGACAGAGCAAAAATCAAAGTAATTTGACAGCTTCCACCTCCTGTCAATGTCAAAGGAGTTCGTAGCTTCTTGGGTCATGCGGGGTTCTACAGGCACTTCATAAAGGATTTCTCCAAAATCGCTAGACCCCTAACTGCCTTGCAAGCTAAGGATGTTCCGTTTGACTTTGATGATGAGGGTATGAAGTCCTTTAAAGTTCTTAAGGAATCACTCATCTCAGCACCAATCATCCAACCCCCTAATTGGTCGCTGCAGTTTGAAATCATGTGCGATGCTAGTGATTTTGTTGTGGGAGCTGTTCTTGGGCAAACTAAGGATAGAAAACACCATGCTATCGCATATGCTAGTAAAACGTTGACAGGAGCTCAACTTAATTATGCCACAACTGAAAAGGAGCTCCTAGCCGTAGTGTTTGCCATTGATAAGTTCAGGTCATATTTAGTGGGAGCTAAGGTAGTTGTTTACACTAATCATGCTGCACTAAAATACCTGCTCACTAAAAAAGATGCGAAACCTCGACTAATTAGGTGGATTCTTCTATTCCAAGAATTTGACATTGAAATTAAGGATAAAAAGGGAGTAGAGAATTATGTTGCAGATCATTTGTCACGTATGCAAATCACTAACATGCAGGAGCTACCGATAAATGACTATCTGCGAGACAACATGCTGTTGAAAGTCACAGACTCTGACCCGTGGTATGCAACCATCGTCAACTTCGTGGTCGCGGGGCATGTACCACCGGGTGAAAATAAGAAGTGGTTGATCTACGAGAGCCGCAGGCACTTGTGGGATGCACCTTACCTGTATAGAGTCTGTTCAGACGGTCTACTACGAAGATGCGTTCCAGTAGAGGAAGGCATGAAGATCATTGAGCAGGGGTGGGATCGAGATTGGTAGTTGGTGAGTTAAATTTTAACTACATACGATGGACCTGGTGGGGCATGGTGGAGATCGTGTGTGGGTGGCGCTGGGGGGCTGTATCACGTGCCATCTAGTACATAGCACCAATAGCGCCATATATAAATATATATTATTATTATTTACTGTGCCATTTAATGGGGCGTCCATGGTGGCCGGGCACCAAGATTTAAATTGAGTAAATTGAGTATATACCTAATTCAAATGAGTATGAAATTTTTTTTAAAATGTTTAGGTATGAACATTAACTTTTTTACTACTTCGTAACTAGTTCAAACAAGTTTTGAATTTTTTACATATTTTTGTTAGATTTTAATTTTAAGTATATAGTATCCAAACATATAATTAGTTAGGTAAGTAATAATGGATTGTGAAATAAAGTTGAATCTGAATTGTTTTGTTCACGAACCAACCATCAGTTGTATCGTCATTATCATTGCTAGTAAGACACTTGTAAAAGCTTGGTAAGATGCTTCCAATTGCTAGCCTCCACTACAACCCTTGTTCCGTAGTTAATAGAGATAATACATTTTTTGTTGTTTTTTGTTTTCTACTAACAATGGCAGGTTACACCACTCGTGGGAATGAGATAAAGTTAGATGAGACACAAACCATATAGTTGCTACGTCATCTTCCATAAGTGCAGATAATGTAAGTACTTTGTTACATAAAAAATATAAGTACTTTAGTGCAACCAGTGCCAAGTTTTCAAATAAAGAAAGCGAAGCAAAAACAGTGCCAAGCAAGGTTCATGGTTAAGCATAGATCATGTCATGTTATATTTGATAGTGGTGGAAGTTGCAACAACCTTGTGAGTTCAGATTAAGTTGAGAACCTTGGGTTGCCTATAAAACCGCATCCTCATCGATATTACATCCAATTGTTCAATTCTTTTCGTAAGTTTAAGTTAAGTAGAATTGTGAAAATAAAATTTTCGAATGGAAGTTACCATAATACTGCAAATTTTGATCTCGTGCCTATGCAAGCAAGTTCTCTATTGTTTGGTCAACCATGGATATACGATAAAATGTTTTGCATAATGATATTTTTAATTCATAATCAAATCAATGAGATTTTCAGATATATCTGGGATGATACTAATATTGCGATGCTTTCAACTAAGCCTGAGTTATTATGAAACTAATGCATTGTTGTACCTCTTTCTTTGGATTCTAATATTTTGCAGGTACTTGAGAACAACCAAGATAATGAGGAAACAAAAAAGACGTAGAGAAAGAAGACCTACCCAGAACTGTTGTTAACCATTGATTGTTGAGGAGGCTCCATACATGTTTGAAGAATGTTTAATTAACCAAGCGCCTATAATAGTTATGACGTGCTAAATATATCCACTATTTATGCTACATAAGAGCAATCCATAGTGAAAACAATTGTTGAAATACCTTTGTCACAAAACAATTTGCTTGATGTTTCTTGTGATGATGAAGAGTTGTGCGATGCTTCACTTATATCCATGGCACAACTAGTGAATGAACATGTTTGTTATTTTGTTGAACCACCATGTGTTGAGTTTAAACATGTTATTCACATTGCTGGCGAGAATGAAGAGTTTAAATTACTATCTTCTTTAAATACTTAGGGGTATATTCAATTTGATGATCTTTGTCCACTCAACTGTTTAGAGGAGAAATTATTTGCTAGATCTGAATTGCCATGTGCTTCTCATGTGATTTACCATGTTGTTAGCAATTATGATAGTAAAGCATAATATAATGTGCATCGAGTATATATTTGTTCGAAATTGAATATACCTCCTTTTCATGATAAGATGTATTGTCTAGAGAACCACATGTATATAAGTAATTATGTGTCTAGTTCCTCTAGTTGTTTAAATGAGTTATAGATTGGTTTGCAAAAAAGGGAGTGTTGTGGTTGTCGGCTATCAAGATTTTAGAATCCAACCATATGGACATCAAGAAATCTAACTCACCTGGTGTTGTGATAACAAAGATAAGTTCAATAGGTTCAATGACAAGGTGAAACCGAAGACGGTTTCCAATCAAGAAGGTGAAGATGATGAGGACACAACTAGCTCAGATATGACTATGCCTACCTTACGTTTTAATCAACAAAAGGTGCGTATGTTCTATATATTTATTTATTATATGTTTGAACAAACGTTACTACACCATGAGTTTTTGTATGTTTTCATTTGTAGAGGTACTTGCTTGGGTAAAAGAAATAAGACCAAGTGTAAGGAATGCATGGATTATGAAAGAATTTGATTGGCGACCAAACCAAGACCTTCTCCAAGTATACTCCAACCTCACCACGTCGCTTTTGGTCCATAGAAGGCAAGGATGAAGTTCTGCATGTTCTTAATTCAGATTCGGGCCTCCTGATAGCATTAACTTTAAACAGACCTAGCTGCTGATATAGAATGAATTTTGAGGCTCATGAGTGCTTCTTGGAAAGCTTATGGAATCCACTTTCGGATGGTTTTGGTCCCATGTCAAAATTCCTACCGAGCTGTCGAGAATCTGCAAAACAAGCCATATACCTCATCTAGTCCGAATATGATTTGCGCCTTCGGACATGTGATTGTGTTGTGGACAAAACCCATGGTGGTGTACGCCCTAGGGCAACCCTAGGACGTCCCAAATCATATTTATTCATTAGCCATCATAGTTTAGAGTTGGGTTTTACTTAAATTATTTATGCTATTGCAGTTTTGCCTCATCTTCTATTTGTAGAACCCCAAATTCGAGTGTTCAATTATTCATATACAATCAAGTTGCAATCTACCTTGTTCTTGCTTGTGTTTTTCGATTTGCGTGCAGGAATTAGCCTTCTCGGTGAGGTCAACCAGGTAGTGCATGGTTGATAACTAGAGGAAACGTGGTGCTACGATTGCATGGTTCGGATCGTGTTGATCGGAAGCCAGTTCGTGTGTGTCAAGTTTGCACCAAATCGAGATTTATCAATACCTATTGGAAGATCGCGACATATTTCCTCATCACCTTGGTTAGCTCTCCCCCTCGGCCTACAAAATGGATTCCTCTCCCTCCCCACTTTCCCTTTTTCCCATCCTAAGCTCTATTGACGCTTTCCCACTCTCCTCCTCTCTCTCTCTCCTCCAAACCGGCATCGTCCAGCCGCCTGTTTCTCCTCGTTAGCGCATCGCTTTGCCGCACCGCCACCTCCCTCAGCTCCATGAGGATGAGCTCGGCCCCTGGCATTGTTCGGCTTCACTAGGAGGCCACCGCATCACTGCCTCCATGCCAGCCTCTCCATCCTCCTCGTCAGAGAACCTCCAGCCACCCTTTCTTCTTCACCGAAGCACCGCCCTGACCTTGTCGTTGCTTTGTCTGCACCGCAGCACCAACTTCTTCGATGGTCTCACCATCACGTTGCCTGAAGATCGCCGTAGCTACGCCGCCACCATCGACTAGTGCCATCTCCACTGCTTCAAGCTTGACGTCGGCAATTCTTGTCCTCCCCTCGTCGTGTTGTGCATGTTGGTGAGCCCGCCATCCTTTCTCAGTTTTCCCTCGCCGTCCTCAACAGCGCTGCGCGTGCCAGCAACCTTCCGTAGCCATGCCACTGGTGCCGGCCTCCCACATGTGCATTCCCTGTGGGGCCCACTCACCGGTGTCCTCCGGAGGCTAACCCGTGGGTCCGATTGTCAGCACACCCCCCCTCTGTCTCTCTCTCTCTCTCGCTCTCTCTCTGCACCCCCCCCCTCTGTCTCTCTCTCTCTCTCGCTCTCTCTCTCCCCTCCCCCTCTCCCTCTCCCTCTCCCTCTCCCTCTTGCTGACGGAATCATGATTATTTTATTAAGAAAAATAATTCAACAAATTAAAAAATATCCATTTAAAGAGCACATAACTTTCAAATGGTCATATCTTAGCCATTTGAACTCCGAATCGATCCGTTGAAGTCTCTAATTTTTCCTTATAATGCCAAGAACCTATTTTTGTGCCTTATTGTACTGTTTTTGTGGTTTTTCTTACCCTAGTTTGTTTTCTTTACGTTGTCGTGCAGACGTAGGTGCAGTTCTAAATGATTTGTTCTTCCTCATAGTGGATCACGAATACGTTGTGAGCAATCAAGGCAAGTCATATCTTACCCTTGAAGCATGTTGAATCCTACTATTGTGAAAACTATATTGTTTTACTACTATTGCATTGCTTTTATAAATCGCATCGTTCACTTGTTATATTAGTTAATATTATTCCTTTGATCCTTATTATAGCGTTATTGATTTGATATCCATGTCCTTGAGAACCCTAGTCAAAATAAATTAACTAGTCAAGTACCCTATATGTTGGACTTACTAGTTACCATAGGTTTATGCTTACCGTGCTTAGATTCAGCAATAGAATTTTTGAATGAATTGGGGTGCTCTGGTATCCACCGAATACTTGATTACTTGTTGGACCATCAACTGGGCAGTTGGTGAGTGGGACAAACGATGTTTCTTTGTGAAATCTAAAACTTGTTTTGGGGCTCTCTCGGGCATCTGTTGCAAAGCCTTTCCGTACGACCACAAGTCTATGGGTAAGGCTTGATCAACAGTTTAGTGCGTCTCAAAGCTTTGGACCAGGGGTCTATCACAGATTGAGTGTGTCCACTCGCGATTGCTAGTCCCAACCTGTTGACCAAGGGCGTTGTGTGAGTGCTTTAGTGGGTTCCACCGAGGGTCACCATAGGGAGTTTCATTGTTTTGTGGTGAATTACATAAACGGTCTTGACATGGACTCCGTCCGAGTACCTGTTGATCGTGACGCATGGTAGACATGGCGAGAGGACATGCCTTGTCGTTAGAATCTATTCGACTAGTCACACCCTCGGTTATGGGCATGCCTAGCAATATTACTCCAAGTCTAGCCCTGACTTTTTAAAAACCTTGGGATAAAGGAATCATAATGGATTTAAGATGGTGAAACATGAGTTGGTTGTGTTGAAGCGTAGCCTCGTGAACTTTATAATTATGGCTTAGATTAAGATCATGTTTTAAAATATGCTTTGAACTTATGAACTGTTTAAACTTTGGCTTTATGAAAAATAAACCATATTATGACATTCCTTTGTTACCCCTATGCATTATTGTACTTCTCTAGTATTGCTTGTTGAGTACTATAAGTGATACTAATTCTTGCTCACATCTAATTCGGAAGATGGATGCTCTAGAGAAGAAGGCTTGGACTACTAGCTCTTACCTCCGTCGAGTGCCTGTGGTTGCTGCTTCTGTAGGCATCCGCATATATTTTTGTTTATCATTGAGTGTAAGGCCTATGCACTCTTCTAATAAAGTATTCTATTTACGCTTCCGCAAGTCTGACTTGTAATACAATAACTTTATTATAGTACCTTGCCTTCTTGGAACAGGGATTAATACAATGAGCGTTTGGGAAAATGGTAGCATTTTTCCCGATGTGACAATGTGTCTGCCACCTATTTAGTTTTTGTGGGTGGATCTTACAATGTTTTACTCCGGTGAAAAGTTGCACGTTATGGAAACATGTTATGTTTTTCTTGATCACCAGAAAAGATAAACTAAGAGAATAAGAACAAGCAACAATTACCTATCTTTAATGTTTGTAAAACAATCCAATAATCTACTCATCTCAGCGTTTGTCTTCTTCAAATTAATGGTTGATGTAGCAATTAGAGTTTAAATCGATAAAGTTTCTTAACACTCATATGGTTGATCCATAAGATGACAGATGCCACTGACATACAACCTTCAAGTCGAGCTATTTGATGTATGGGGCATCGACTTCATGGGACCTTTCCCAAAGTCCTATGACTGCGAGTATATCCTGGTGGCCGTTGACTATGTGTCCAAGTGGGTTGAGGCAATGCCATGCAGGGCCGCTGATGCCAAGCAAGCCCACCGGATGTTCCCCGAGATTATCTTCCCTCGTTTTGGAACTCCGCGAATGGTGATAAGTAACGGAGGGTCTCATTTCATCGATAAGACCTTCCGAAACTTTTTGCAAGAACTTGGGGATCAGCACAACATTGCCACTCCATATCATCCTCAGACAAGTGGACAGGCAGAAACAAGCAACAAACAAATCAAGAATATTCTGCAGAAAACTATCAATGAGATGGGGAAGGCATGGAAGAACAAACTACCTGATGCACTTTGGGCATATAGGACTGCTTATAAGACGCCCATCGGCATGTCACCGTACCAACTTGTCTACAGGAAGACTTGTCACCTTCCGGTAGAGTTGGAACACAGGGCGCACTAGGCTATTCGGACTTGGAACATGGACATAAAGGGATCCGGATAGCACAGGAAGATGCAGCTCTCTGAGCTGGAGGAATGGAGGGACAAGGCCTACCACAATGCCAAGATATATAAGGACAAAACCAAAAGATGGCATGATAAATGAATCAAGCACAAGGAGTTCAAAGCAAGGGACAAGGTGTTGTTGTTCAACTCGCGGGTGAAGCTTTTCGGACATGGAAAACTTCGAAGCAAATGGATGGGTCCATATACCATCGTTGACGCTTCATCACATGGAGCCGTCACGCTGCGCCACAATGAAGGTAACATTTTCAAGGTAAATGGCCATCGTTTAAAAGTTTTCCTTGCTCCGTTAGAAGTTGATCGTGACTTAGATGTTGTGAATCTAGTCTCTTTTAGCTTCTACCCGGAGTCTTTAGGTCCCCCTTGATCCGTTAGTTTTCAATGCCCCAAGTCCTTAGGCCTGATAGGCACGCTTAGGTCTAGGTTGTTTAGCTTATTTATTTCATTTCATTCCATCCTTATAATGTACCTATCATGATAAAAATAAAATAAAATAAAGTTGGCTCCTTGGTCTTCCAACCAAGTGAGTCCTTTTTGCTTCACTTTTGTCTTTGTTTTTCTTTTTGTGTCTAATAAAGAGTCCCATGTACAAAGACAAGTGTGGAGGTGATCTTGCACATCAACGCCATAACCAAAACAAGATCACCCAGAAGTGATGAGCCATGACAAACCACATAAGGAAAATTGATGCAGTCAGAACCAATGAGGGGTTAGCCAAACCTCCTGTTCGGCTGAACCACCTCTACCATGAATCATCCTCTGTTTTATACAGAGCGCAGGTTTGCACAATTTTTCCTTTGGACATCCATTCTATCTTGAGTTTAATTTGATTATCAATTCTAAAATATCGAAGATAATTAAACTCAAGCTAGGGATAGTACAATTAGAGTTCATAGTCTACCTGAAAATAATATGCATGCCTATTATTCTTTGCTCATTACTCGTTACTTGTGGTGACATATCCAAT
This sequence comes from Oryza longistaminata, assembly GCA_009805545.1. Taxonomy (NCBI): domain Eukaryota; kingdom Viridiplantae; phylum Streptophyta; class Magnoliopsida; order Poales; family Poaceae; genus Oryza; species Oryza longistaminata. Next base: position 2,938,461 of record CM020181.1, read on the forward strand.
AGCGACCCTATGCTATCTAGGTAATTAATGAATGAGATACGGTCTGATGATAGAAATTCTGCTCTTCATGTTGTGCACTTGGGAATTTTATAAAAAAACAAAAAAAAATATAACAATGCTAAACTCCTCATTGATATTTTTATTCCCACTAGAGCCATAGGTTGATCATTCATGATTAGCTTGCTACATATGTTGCTTGTCATTACATTGAGCATTGTCAAGTTTTGTGACCCTAGTGAAATGCTTTTCATACTTTCATGGTCAAGATCACATATACTCCACATACACCCACCTATGCTTGACTTCTACACTGGAAGTGAGCATTCCTCATTTACCATTCATTCCATTCATTTTCCACAAAATAAATACTCCATATCATTTATGCCTCTTCCTCCAAAGTTCTTCAAAAAAAAAAACAGAGAGAGAGGCATGGCTATGAAAAAGAAAGAAAAAAATGCTCATAGAAGTATGGAGCATGATGATGAGGAAAAAAAAAGAAGAAAAAAAAGTGAAAAAAAAAGAGATAGCCATGCACTCTCCCAAATTTCAAAAGAGAAAATAAATGGAGGAGGAGGTATACAAAAGGAGTTATTCTTATTTTCCATTTTCCACCCACAAATTACACATACACATGCACATTCTTGACCAGAAAGTATGTATTGTATTTCCGTGGATCCATTATTTGACTTTGCAATATATGTGATGCAAGTAATGCTCTACTCTTTTTGATACCCTGAACTCCACATAAGCCTTACTAGATGGTAGGAAAAGAAAAGGGCACAATCATATACCTTTGTGAGGAATTATACACCTTGAGTGATCAAGAGAATCAATTGAGGAGCAAAGCAAAGTTATAATTTTGTGTTACTTGAAAAAAAAAAACCTCCCAAGTTGTTCTTCATGAATAGTTAGGGTGACTTGAGTCAAGATTGTTCCATTTCTCAATTGCCCAAGATCGCATGGTAAACACTACAAAGATCCACAAGTACAAGTATGGTTTTGAATAATTTGCTTGTATGATTATTAGTAAGGAAGTCATAACCATATTGTAGAGTCCATAGCCTTCACTCAGGACAAGCAAAGGTTAAGTGTGGGGGTGTTGTTGACGGTCCTTAAATCATAATATTTGACCGTCAATACTTGCATATAATGAAATAAAACATGGTATCCAACTTAGTGGAAGGGATTATTATTAATCATTTCCACTAGTGTTGGTGAAATATGCGTATGTAGGTATTTTAAGGAGAAAACACAACAATCATGCGAGGAAACACACTTCCGACCAATCAGACGCGAGCACACGGATTGGAGGGCCCACAAGATAGGTGCAACCGTCATGGAACGGGTCATAATTGCCATAACCGCCAACAGGGCCCACCAGTCAGTGACCTTGCCAAAGGAGAAGCCAGGAGGTGGGGCCTAGGGTTCGGTCGAACCACCACAAGCTCCTTTCATTCCGGCCTTCCACGTGTATGCTTCTGATGCATTCCCAATGACGGTTGAGGGTGTTTTGGTCATTTCCCATAGCTGTAACCGTCATATGGAGGCTATAAATAGAGCTCCTCTCACTCATTCACAACACACAACTTTAAGCTGAATTACAAGAGGCTCTATAGTATCTTTTGTACATTAGAATTAGGTAGAGAGTGAGGGGAAGCTCTGGAGGAGTGCTCGGAAGTTGGCGCTCATCCGACTTCTACCTCGACGAGTGTAGCTTTCTAGGAGGAATTCCGAAGGAGTACTGGAGCTGTCGATACACTCTGCTCCGGGTTCGAAGAACTTCTTCTATAAAGTAAGCATTCGTGCTCCTTTCTTATGTTATTTAATTATTTAGTCTGAGTAAGATATATTTTTATCTTTGCGGGTTCATTATTTAGTATTCATACTAAGTGCTCTAGTACTAGGACTCCAGATAAAGAAGGAAGTTCCTACGCAAGTATTAGAGTAGTAACTAATAACTTAGACGTGGTGTCTAGGTTAGAGATTACCTTTGTTTGTTGTGTATCCCACGGATTTGTCAGAGGTAGGTGGCAGGTGGTGACAGCCCTGAATCCCGTCCTAGTAATCCTCCACGTTCGGGCATATCATAGAGCTATAGCCGGAACCACGCTGGCAGACCAGCAGGGGTCGGTGCCCGAAGCAACAGATAGGGAATGACCTTTACTTAGCTTAAATAATTAAAACCCATAGAAAGTCCTCTCTAGCCTAGCCTGCTTACCATCAGTTGTTATCCTTGGATAGTCTTAGCCTTAGGTAGATTACACATGTTCCCTGAGTTCAATATCCTTTTGAGGTCATCTGAAGGTGAAGTGCTACAGCGGTATTCTGTGCGCTTGCGGATTTATTTGTGGTCGTAAGAAATACCAACACACATAGAAAGGATTAGAGTATCATAAAGATGTAAGTACTAATTCCGAGAATACAACCCGTCATAACAAGCTTTACCTATTCGTCGGAGATCGAACCCGATGCAGCCCAACTCGAAAGCAAAAACTCATTGAAACAATGAAAATAAAAAAGGGTGGCGATACGCCGAAGTATTATTGAACTGTCGTCCTTTGATCACAAGGTGTCAGGTCCTATTTATACCCGAAGTACATAATATATCCGTGTTGGACACGACTCTTATGTCTAATGCAATTTAAAACACGAACAAGTCCCCTAGGCGGACTATTACCAAAACTATCTCTAAGGAAACTAAAAATATCCTAATTAATAGATACAATTACCCATTTTCGAGACTCCAATCCTTGTGTGGTAATGGCTATGAAGTGCTTTGATGGATCCCGTTGATAGATGTGGGACCGTCAAGACTGGTTGCATCGGCTTGACTCCGTTGGATTTGGCGCCAACCTATATATGGCAGCCGATGCCGCTCGTGGCCGATATGCACCCTACTCTTCTTAAAGAGAATTCCTCCAAATCGACTTTGATTCTAGCTTTGAATCCGGCCCATGGCATTACCAAATTTGGTCGTTAACATATCTACAATCCGATCACACCATTGTATTTGTCGTAATTAAATATTTACAACAAAGATATTGCATGGTTATATTGTAATGAAAAAAAACATGTGTTTCAACCGTTATAATTCAATATTTCCTATGTCATATAGATATGTTTCCCATTGTGTTCCAAAAATTTCACACAACTACCTCCCTCTTCTCTTTCTCCTGCTTCTCTCTCCATTCTATCCATCAATGCATGGATTTAGTGAGCTTTAAAATGATTTTTCTTCTAAACTATTTATCCAATCTATGATCCAATATCGTACCATTTGTATTTGTTGTAATTAAATCTTTAGAACAAGATATCGCATGATTATATTCCAACAAAAGAAGACATTAAAGCTCATTGTTTTATATGTGACAGCAACATGTTGCAACACACGTTCTCATTGTTTCACAAAATTTTTAAATTTCAGTTGCAACGCTCAACCGAAACAACGAAGGTTGTATATGATGAAACAGAAAAAACCTTTGATCGCCCGTTTTTTTTTTTTTTTTTGGGATAAATCGGGCTCTCGATTTATATATTCTTCCAAATTTTTTGTGACGATCGGAAAGAAGTTCAGAGCAAATGCAGTAACCGCACTTACAGAGTTCTGCTAAAATGTGCATAAAACATGGCCCGTATAGTATAGAAGTTCAATGATCTTGAAAACGAACTTACAGCTTCAACCATGTCGCACTACTATAAAAAAAAGGAAATCCAGTAAGCTCAACTAGACTTCTGCTGAAAAGAGGGCAGACCTAATTAGCAGTAGATTAGTCTCGTCCTTATAAACCACTATGGCAAACACAGTGCCTTTCTAATTAATCTTGATCACTTCCAACTGTCAAGTGTCAATGATCTCTTTTACATTGTGGCTGCTATCTTCACAAGGTGTCAAACGGTCAGGTCACTGAATTTTGGAAGAATATCCAGCTTCTCCAGCATCATGTGGTTTTAAATAAAAATCGTAGACTAGCATGGTTGTCACAGTTTGCTGAGATAATTCCCTTAATGGCATACATCAACTATTAACCCTTGAGGACTAGCAAGGTTACACCAAAGCTGGTGCCAATTGCCATGAGATCACAGAAATTAGGAAGAAACTTCATGTGGCTTCAGTGTTGGCTAACTGCCAGCTTCTAAATCTGATTGACGCTATTATTTCCAATGTAATCTACAAGAAACTAGTGCCCAGTGAAATATCACTGAAGTTGGACAGTATCTGCGAGCGGGTAGTTCCAATCTGCTGTGCAACATCAAGCTGCTCATCTAATGACAACATCTCATAGCTACAAGAGAAAAAACCGGTCAATTAGCGAGGCATGTTATGACGTACAATGATTAAATAACCCACCATAAGAACTTCCTACAACACAGTACAATTTGCATCAATGCCTCAGAAAACCAGTTGCCTGCTCACTTCGCGGCCAACAGTAGAATTTCCGTTCAAGCCATATCCCCAGTCAAAGAAGCCTATCAGATTACTACTTGTTTGTGTAGTCCTTTCGGAGAAATAGTATGAGTTCGTACAAGGTATTAAGCTACCATTATGATTAAACCATTACTTTATAGGACATCAGTTGTGTATCATGTTGTGGGGACTAAACATTATTACCGAGGAATATATCCATTTTACACCACTTAACAATTGCAAAGGTCTAAATTACATGCTTCTTCAAAATTATCTGTTTCATAAAGGTAACTTTTATATTATTTATCTGAATCTCTTATGTTCTAAAACAGGGTTAAAACTTGTCTGAAGGCACAACTCAACCAAGGGCGCCAGCTGGTCTATGGCATAGACTAGTTTAGCAATTGACGGAATATAAAGTGGATAATTTGTTTTCCCCCTTTATTCAGAGACGAAGACTCATCAAAGGCATGGAAGTGGTAGTTAAATAGGCTCAGCTAATGTTCAAGTTATCACCTCTCATGGAGAGAAACCTGAGACACATCAACTACCCATCTACGGAGTACCTCCCAATCACAGAACCCATACACAAGAGACAACTGTCTTCCCATGGGCAACTCCTACAATATAGCATATGCAGCCTGAACTTTAGTACCCTGAGACTTCACACCATATCTATCCATTGAGACTTTAGTACCCTGAACTTTTATTACTTGAAAATAACCAAAATATTATTGCATTAGCAACTAATCATAAAAAGCAATGGTTAGCAAAACATTTTGTGCAGCGAACATAAGAACCCAAAAGCAAATGGGAAAATAATCAAGCTCATATGAAGGTAAACTTACTGTGCAAGAAGTTCGAAGTCAATGATGTTATCTGGTCCAGGACGATGTCCCTTCCCATTAGAATGAAACTGCCTGAATGACCTTGGATTCAAGCCACACACATGTGGGACAGCATCTACAAGCTTCCTCTGTAAGCTTTGCAGCCGTCGGAATGTTAGCTCATCAATAGGCGCAATGCATCCAATGCCACCATCCAGATTGCCAAAAAGAAGAGCGAAACGATTTGTCTTTTCAGACGATAAGCCCTGAGTAGGAAGCATTTGCAGCCTCAAAAACTTCGTTATATGGGCTCCGACATGAAATTCTGCTCTGGAGAGGAGCTTCTGCCCCTTCCAGCTCTCAACCATTTTTGGAGCGTAATAGAAGATCTGCATGTCACAACTTGTTTCAGTTGATGAAATGGTGCCAGATACTGTAATTATTAACTAGACAGTGGGGTTCGTTTTTCAATAATTAAACATCGTTGACTGAGCTATATAAGCTTTAACCACTACTTCAATAATAATAATAAATTTAAGAATATTTGAACTCTATACTATTATAATAGTACTATTGAAAATAAATCTAACAAATGGATAGTACGAATAGGACTCAATGCTGTCAATTATTAAAAAACAAGACAAAGGAAACAAATGTAAGTTAGCAACAATGCACACAAGCTCTGCTCTTTCTTTTTGTTTTTGGCATAGTATGATCATAACAATTCTTCACATTGTTTTGCTACTGGACATATCTCTACGACTTTGCTTAAGAAACAAGGATACCAAAGTACCAACCAGTAAGCAATATTGACAGAAGATAACATTGGGTTAAGAAAGAGCGAGACATCAAAATTCCAAACCATCTAGTCCAGGTAATAGCCATTTTCTGATTTTATCAGGGATAAAAGAAAAATACATAAATTCAAAAATACCGAACTCGCTAGTTGGTTTTATGCACATCAGGCCTCATTAGTATATTAAATATTTTTTAATGGGAGGATAACAGCAAGCTACTTGTATTTGCAAAAGTGAGTGAAGAACAATTATTAAACTAGAGGGATCAAAGAAGCATCCATCAATTTGAGCCCAAAGGACATGATCACATGACAGATAAAATTACATGGCAAGAACCAAATGAACAATAAATACTTGTCTCTAATCCCACCCACTAATGGGTCTTAGAGCCCCCATAATACCCCCCTAAAATTCTAATCCATATATCTATAGGAAGGGGAGCTAAGATAGACTTTGTCTGAGATTGTTAGAAGGCCCAAAAGGCTGAGAAGACCCAAAAAAAACCTTACCCAACCGTAAATCTCATCTCCCTTGGTCGCTCTTGGCTCTTGCTGCAGAGGTGCTGTCGCGCTGCTCGCGTAGAGAGAGGCGGAGACGCGCAAGGGGGCAGGGACGGCACCGCAGGCGGCGGGCGGCGGCAGCAGCCGGCAGACGAGCGCCTCCAGGCAGAGACGCGGAGTGGCGACGGGGCCACGGGGGGACGCTGCGCGCGGGCACGCCGGTTGCTGGCCACTGGCAGGCATGCGGCAGCAACTAGCAGGCAAGCAGGGAAGGGCCAAGCCGCCGAGGGCGGCAGCAGCAAGCAGTGCCAGCAGCAGGCCAAGGACTTGAGGATTTGAGGTATAGAAAATTTCTGATTTGTCATTTAAAATCAATTTCAATTGTCAAGTCTAGTTGTTATTAATAGTTCAAGTCTTCAAGAAATCATAGAGATATTGAATTGAAAATTTTGTTTGTGATTCCTAGTTTGCTACTCTGCTATATTGCTAGATTGTGAAGATGCCAAAAAGAACACTGCTCACATATTATTCTAGTTCAAGTAACACAAATACCAGCGATCCTCCACTCAATAATGAGATTGCAAGTTAGTCAAAGAGGCCTAGGGTAGAATTAATGTTCAAACAGGAAGAACAGAACTTTTCCATTAGTGTATAGGCTCATTGAGTTAGTATTGATACTTCCAGTGGCAACGGCTTCAGTTGAGAGGATTTTTTCAGCCATGTCTCTTATAAAGACAGATTTGAGAAACAAAATGGGGGATGAATGGCTGAATGACTTGATGATATGCTAGGACTAAGAAGCATATTTTTAGAAGTATTAGTAATGAAAAAATCATCCGAAGGTTTGAAGATATGAAAAAACGTCGGATGTTACTGCCTACAAATAATTTAGTGATATGCTCCATGCCTCCATTCCCTACCTAAGTCTTTAAATTATTTGAAGCTATTGTTTGTCAATTGTCATTATTCATTAATTTGACATTTCTTTTGTATAGATTACCCCTGATGAAGAATAATTGGCGATAGGGTGTACTAGTGTCGCAAATCATGTCATCATCTATTGGACATTTAAATATTGCTTTGGTATGGATGATGTTATTTTTCGTTAATGATATATATTTATACTTTGTATTAGACATATAGCCAATTTACATGAGACATGTTTCAACTTTTATTGGTCACTTTGGTTTAGCCCCCACTATAATTTTATCCTAGCTCCACCACTGGCTGCTGCTCCTGGCATAAAGCTGCAAATATTCACCAATCGACTCAAAACACTTATTTTGGATTGCAGCTCCAGAGAACAGATCTATCTGATCTATTGCTCATCTTTGCTGCAGGGAAGCTTAACTTTTATGCACCGGAACGATCCAAACCAAGATTCCGGATCACCAGTTTATTTTTCAATAGCAAGTCTATGGCAGACTATAGGCCAGATTATTATCACTAGGAGTTCTGGGAGAAAATGTTTGTCCAGTTGTTTTGTTTACTTCTAAAAGAAGCAATTACTGGATGCTATCTTGGACCCTGACGAACATAATAATATCCCATGAAACACACACAAGTGACAACACAAAATCTCATTGCTAGAGAGCTAGCCAGATGGATTAAATCGTAAATGTAAGCCAATAATGTACTCCCTCCGTCCCACAAAGACTTCATTTTTGCCGCCTTCCATGTGTCCCAAAAAGACTATCTTTGAAGCAATCAACGCATGGAGTTTAAGTGTTTCACGTAAAGATGAAGATGAAGAAGAAAATGAAGATTAAGTGTTTCACGTAAAATGAGGTGGTATTAACGTATGATTAATTACAAACTTGAAAAATAGATTAATCTGATAATTTAGAGCAACTTTCATATAGAAAGTTTTCGCACGAAATGCACCGTTTAGCAGTTTGAAAAGCGTTCCACGAGTATCCAAATTTTTATCCCCTTTTTCAGCAGATTCAAGTGGGACCTAAGTGGGAGACATTCTAGTATTTTCACTTTGTATTGGTTTGTATGGGATAGGCAAAAATGAAGCCTTTTTGGGATGGAGGTAGTATGAAACTCGAATAAAAAGAGCTGATGCATGAAAAGAATTATGAGAAAGAAAATGACCTGCACATTCTTATCAGAATCTGAAGCTACAAGGCTCAGCGTGCTTCCATCAATTAAGAACTCAGTTGCAAAGCAATCGAGTGATCCAAAATCTTTTGCCAGGAGACTCAATTGAGAACCTTGCTCTTTCCAGCTCAGAAAATAAATGCTTTTATGAATATCACCAAACAAAACGAAGTTTTTGACCTGTTACAGAAACAATCTCAGAGGATTATTCAGACACCACAACCATTAAAGAAAGCAGTGCACATTATTGCAAATTGCCAGCTTATGCATGTTGAAATGCAAAATAGTATTACAAATTGAGTTCCTGTAATCTAGGATAGCCTAAATATGGATTGAAATGTACAAATAATACATAACATTGCAAGCACATGAAATCAAGACAATGTACAAGCAGACATTGAATTCAAATTTAAAAATTAATTATACAAATTTTCTGTAACATTTGCAGCTTATTGCACCATTCATTGGGTCAAAAACTTACTAAATATTTCTGTCCGTAGGCTCATGGCTATCAGTTAATTTAAGAGTCTCTACTCTACGTCACTGAGTTTATCAACTTCCTAGGTCCAACAATTTGCCATCGACTTTATCCCTTTCTACAATATGCCACCGAGTTCGTCAATTGTTTCTACAGTGTGCCCAGCTATTTTTGAAAGAATAACCAAACTGCCCTTATATACATACAAGGGTTGGCAATTGATTGACACCAATAGCAGTTCCAAAAAATTATGAAATTTTCCGTTTGGTCTCCTTGCATGACAAAGAAGTTTGGGTAAATGTTTTAAGATTTTTTTCTTTTTTAATATTTTTAAAAACGTAAAATCTATAACGAGAGGCCTCTCGATATGGTCTTACGCAGCGACGACTGGCGCGGCCATCCGATTTAGTCGAGAAGCATCAGAGTTTACAATTTGAGAGAAGCATCGGAGTTTTAGGCATCCATGTCTTTTTTCCCTTCTTATAAAATTCTCTCAAATTACTTATCCGATCTACAATCCAATTACACCATTTTGTTCGTTGCAACTTGCAATTAAATCTTTACAATAAGATCTCACATGATTATATTACGATGAAAATTTACAAATTACTTTTATAATATATCTAAATTACTTTTAGATTTCACTAAATTACTTCTTAGACATATAAAAGTAAATTCAATAAAGTCTAAAAGTAATTTACATATATTATAGAAGTAACTTGAGACAAAAAGAAAGTAACTTTGTCATGACATTAGAAGTAAATCCGTTGTAGGGATAAAAACATAACTCTATCTAGAAACTAAATTAATCAGCACAAATTATGGAATTGACTAAAATAATAATAAAAGTAATCACCTCATAGCATTATGAATGTATAGGAAGTAATTTAATCAAATCTAAAAGTAATTTATATATATGATAAAAGTAACTTAGTATATAATAAAAGTAGTTTACAAACATAAATAATTTTTTCATCATAATATAATCATGTAAGATCTTGTTGTACAGATTTAATTGCAACGAGTACAATGGTGTAATCGGATCGTAGATCCGACAAATAATTTAAGAGAAAAATTTTATTTGGAATTTAGATGGGCAAATGAGGATGCAAGTGGCAGGTGCTACTAAGAAGGGTAACGAGTTGATACCCACTGTACTATTTTGGTAAAAAAGATGGTTGCTGGTTAGCACTAACGAGTGCATACGCTCCCTGTAGTCGCGTCCTTTTAAAAAGTTACTTTTGTGTGGTACATGAGTAATTGCTTAAACAAAAGATAATACTATAAAAATATTTTGTGTAACACATGGTAGATGATTTACATCAAAAACAGCAGCAAAAAAGTATTCTATGTACTCCCTCCGTTTCACAATGTAAGACTTTCTAGCATTGCCCACATACATGTAGATGTTAATGAATCTAAAAACATACATATGTCTAGATTCATTAACATCTAAATGAATGTGAGCAATGCCAAAAAGTCTTACATTGTGAAACGGAGGAAGTAGCATATAACACATAAATTATATCTTATAAAATAATAGTAATGCAAAAATTTGAAACTTATAAACAAACTATTATGCTGTGTAACGAGGCTACACAAAACAAAATCATTATTTTTTGAAATTTCGGATGGGATAAATCGATTGTTAATCTTATATGTCTATAAAGGCATTTTTCTAAGAAATATTGTAGAACAATTGATATGCTCAGTGGTATGTTATAGAAAGAGGTAGTCAATGGCAAATCGTTGAACCAGGACAAACTCAATGGCATAGAATAGATTTTCTCTTAATTTAAATATGCAAAAGGTAGCATTGGAAATGCACCCACCAAGTACAAGAAATCTATACTACTTTAAATGTTAGTGGTGGTGGTGGTGGTTCTGCCACCAACCTACTGACATGTGGGGACCACAGATCCATAGGAGGGGAACGGGAATCCTCGCCTACTCCCCCGTTCACCTCCTTGCCTTGGACATTGCCCATGGAACTCGCAACAGGAATTGTGTCGCCCATGCTTGGATCTGGCAGGGCGCCAGCTTCTGATGCCACTGTATTTGTACAGCAGTGCAGAGACTCACCACTGTTTGTCAATTTGGCGGGGCAGCACGGTAGCTGAGCGTGCTTCGCCAATGCTTGAATCCTTCCGCCATGGTCAGTTCCACCACGACGCACCGCTTGTTGGCTGTTTTGTTGCTGCTGCTGCTCAAAGAGCACCATAGCGCTCAGGTTGAGCGGATCTGGTGGTCCCGGGCTCGGCGCTGCCGGTTCACTTGCTAGAGGAGGGAGAGGAAGGGGACGGGAATAAATCGTACTAGGGGAAGGGGACAGAATTGCAGACGTGACCCTGCTAGATAGACTCGCCAAAGAAGGGACTGGAGGCAGGTGGTGCTGGAGAGGGCCAGGGGCTGGCGCCGATGGCGCTTGAGAATGGAGGAGATAGGAGTGGCAACGTTGGAGAAGGGAGGAAGCATGGCGTGGTCCAGCTCATAGAGGGAGGAGAGGACGCAACGAATGGTGCAAGCTGCAGGCTGCTGGCAGGTGTAAATGGGAGTTAAGGTTAGCAAGTTGTAAATGGGCCAGGCCTTTCCTGCTGGTGTACGAGAGTGTAGCCGGCCTGCCTGATATCACAGCAGTGCTGTATTGATAGAAATCAATTTATTAAGGACTGAATTGTCATAACTTATTATGCAATGTGCATATGTTTGTGTCTTTTTGCCCTCACAAGCAGAATTGTACTGAACTGTATTGCACCTAAATAACATGAATTCACATTAAATAGAGAAGATGATTAATTCAGCAGGCATCCAGAAAGTGAATGAAAAAAAAGACTTGCGTCAGTTTTTCATCATGAAGCAACAGTGCTCTGTGCCCTGATGGCAAAAATTGACTAAAACAGTTAAACAATTTTATGCTTTAAAATGTACTCCCTCCAGATAATAATAGCTAAATTTAGCTAAACTTTTAGAGTTTGAACTGAGGTAGTATGACAAAGGTTCTCCTTTTAAGATTCCATGGCAACATATGAGCAGATTAGCTAGTAATAAAAAAAATACATTATAGTCTATATTAACACTGGCTAGCACAGGTTTCTTGTTATGATCAAAGAGAACAGTTTTCAGGTTCCCAGCACTTGAGTTTGAGAGAAACCAAATGGTGCACACATTTGACGGATATTTTGGTTTGGTGTAGTACTATTGATGATGTCATTCCTGTGGTCGAGTATGCAGTTCCTACTCCTTTTAAAAAACAGTAAAGAGGGATATCACTTCAACTCAAAAGTATGGTAACTACTTTATTTTTAACTCCACACTATGTTTTTACTATGCAAAAAACATTTAGCTAAATACACAAAAACAAATTCATCTGTAATATCAATTGTTAAAATATCAAAATATTACTTTAATCATTTTCTCCACATTTTTTTGGTTGTTTTACTGTTCTGGCTGGGGAAATATTTTCTGGTCAGGAAAACATGTCATTTTAAAAATCCAGTCAGAAAAATGTAACTTTAACCACTAATGTATAACCCCAATAAATTTTAATATTATGAAACTAATTTTCAAGACAAATACACACATGAATTTTATGTTCCCCAACTAGATATTATAGAAGATATTGATGATGACATGACGTACATCCAAAACAACTTTTCATGACCTGATGGAGCACTATATAATTAATGTTATGTTTGTAACATGCAATAAGAACAGTTAGTGGCTGTGTCGTACATCTTTGTTATGAGAAAAGAAGTTGTAGTCAGTACAATGCATGAACACTGGAAAATCCGAAGTCCCAGCTGGCTCATAGGCATTAAGCTCCAATTATACTAACCTCCACAATAGAAGTCAGGGTTGGCTCAAAACTCCAAAGCTAAAACATCAGGTAAGGCCAGATTCAGGGAACCACTATTTACGTAGCCTTGTGTATGAAGAAACAATTAATGCATTATTTCTTTCTATTTAATTGTTCCTATCAGCATTATGCATGGACTTTCGAGGAAAAATGATGCCTAGAGAACAGAAAACAGGAACTAAACCAAAAGTTACGTGCTCAAAACCTAAAAGCATATTAATTGAACCAAAAGCTATTCAATACTCACAATGTTCAGGCTCACAACATGCAAAGGGGCATCATAGAATGCAACAGCAGTCAATTCAGCACCAGTCCACTTGTTTAATGTGATCTTAGGACCAGAAGCTATCAGCAGATGACCTTGAAGAGACGCAACAGCTGATACAGCACCTTTACTCTCTTTTGAGTAGACTTCAGTGACCTGCAATTAGTGTTTACATGTTATCAAATCAATCGATATGTAACGGAAGTAATAACCTTTTTCTCAATTGCAATAATGCTCCCTCGCAGTACCAGATTTTGAGAATTTTCACTTTTCGTGAAAGAGAACAGAAGCACACGTCCTCTAGCAGCTACATCCTCCCCAAGAACATAAGCAGTCCCAATGGCCAACAGGGTCTCATTTTCCTTGGTGGTTGTATTCTGAAGTAAAAATGCATAACTGTTCAGTGAATAATATAATTAAACCTACAGACATGTGTACCTTTGATCATTAAATTTTCAAACAAGATAAATCTCAAGCATAGAAATGACATGGCAACCATGCATTTGGAAGAAAAGAAGATAGAAAAAGGAAGTAATGATGACTTTATTATAGCTGACAGTTTATGCTAACAGCTCCATAATTGAATTATAAAGGGTCAAATATAGAGTATAGAGGGCATTTTGCAAAAATGTGCTTGTGGGTTGCTAAAATATGGTGTCTTCAACCAGACAGGTTCACTTGGTTTGTCACAGAAGTTCATATAGTTTGGTTTCAAGTGGGAATGAGAAAAGACGCATACATGTAATGTAACAATGCGCACGGTTAGAGCATTTTCAAACAATTGCATTGGAATTGTGGACTTTGTCTCCCAATGTCCACTAGGTTTCTCCAGCTCCAAAATGCGGACCTCAAATTCATCAACAGTATATGTCTTATGAAGGGCATCAGTGCTTGTAACATCGTTATCCATGTGATGAACTGATTCTTGATCAGCCATAGAAGAAAGAACTTGATTTAGGGGACGAACTACCTGCAGGACCAAAATGAGAATATTGTACTAGATAGTTGTACATAGGAAGAAGTCCAAATCCCTGAACTTTATAACTGGACATCCAACCCCCCCCCCCCCCCCCCCCAAAAAGAAAAAAAAAAAAAAAAAAACTTTGCAATACCATTCGTATTACCCCCTAGGGTAGTTTGCACATTTGGAAGCTTAAATGAGCAGCTTTGAATAACTGATACAACATATTTACATATCATTAATAGTAGGTCATAAATTTGTTCTTACATAGTGATGTGACACTTTCACAATGTTGTTGCAGCGAATAAGGGAGTGAAAAAAAAGTTTTGCATGGAGATTTTTAACATATATATGTCTAATACGTATGTCATGTGATCAAACTCATCCAACATACATGCAAATTAGATGAAAAACCACTTTGCAAAATCACCTTAGGGGGTTGTATAAACTGTATTGTTTAGTTTGGGGGGTTTGAACGTCCGGTTTTAAAGTTCAATATGCTAGATGGACTCTCAATCAAAGTTTAGGTGGCGGAGGGTGTTATTTGGACTTTATGTGTTGAACATATTCGAAAATGCCTCAAAAACATAATTAGATGCCAATGATAAATTATGTTAGAATTGCAGTAATAACATATACTAATACTTACAGGAACAGACACTATTAGGGGATAAAGAGATTGCTCTGCATAATATGTGACCTGATGTGGGGTGCCATGCAAAGGGACCTGCAAAGATGCAACATGGTCAGGTTTTCAAGGATGAGAAGGCTTCAGAGTAATTCAGTTTATTCCCTGAACTCTGGCTCATCCTGAACTACATAACCAGGTTCCTAACCCCCTAAACTTGCGGAATAAGAGCAGTTTGGATGGCCCAAGATTTTAGTTTCAAATTCCCTCCCTATACACGTGAATGGATTGGGATTGAGTCCCATCTAAGCAAGGACTGAGGTAATTCCTGAGGCGATTTTTCCCCCATGGCAATGGCATATTGGTGTTGCTCAGATTCACTTCAACATGATGGCATGGACCTGAATGGTTTTTAATTTGAACTGAACAAACAAATAAAGAAAGAAAGAAATGCCAATGTCAAAACTATTGTTGAACAGGGGCAAAGGGACAAGTTTTACCATGTCTTTAAGGAGATTTATCTAGTTAATTAAACCAAGTCAGAGTTGTGCAGGATACGTTTCCGAAGATACAAATAGCATACTAAATCTCGATGTCTCCTCCTGACAAACCACAACAATATCTATAGCCAAAGGTTGTAATAGTCTACAAGGACGCACAAGGATGACTGGGTTGCAACACTCCTATTTTCAACAACAACAAGGGGTAGCAAGCATGAGTGGGGAACCAAGCATCAATAATGATAGGTTGAGGAGCAACCATCCGAACCTCAACCATATCCCGCATGATTTTGTGATTCTCACAAAATTGAGTTGTTAAAATGCATAATTCTAATACCCCGCACACATGGTCCGCCTACTCCAACATCCACATTATGAATTGCAAACAGTCACTCAATTATAGTGGCATCAGTGCAGCAGATGTTGATTCTGCAGCAGCACCATTTGAAGGATTGCAAGGTGTTCAAATAAGAAAGAACTTGTTAGCTCCAGAACTAGTTGTTTTGGCTTATATGAATGTGCATGTGATAGGCTTGTAAGAAGCAAGGTAGTGGGCACATTGGGTGCACATCTTGAGGGATTGTTTGCTACAAGTTTGGAATCTAGGGTAGAATGCTGACTGACCCATTTTTTGTTCAGGAGTTACAGTGAGGTACCTTTTGAACAGGCCAGTAGTTGTCATAGTTATATGCTGAGGGCAATTGGCATATCTTCAGAAAACCCTACAACCAAAAAAGAAGTGTATCCCTGAATCTCAAACTTTTAGTAAAACTATCTGACAACAATGCACAAACAACTAACCTGTGATGTAACATATATAAAGCCATGAGAACAATTTACATTATGCAGAACAGTAAAGGCTTCAATGGGACCGTCACATAACTGCAAAATAGTAAATGCTTCAATTTGGTCATTTTAAAATGTCAAACTGGAATAAAAATCAAAAAATCAAGACAAGGAGCAAAAGTGGTCAAATGCAAGAACATTGAGAACTTGAGCATTGCATTTACATACCTGTGGGTGCACCCGCAATCGTTGTCGACAAACCATAACCCAAGCTGGCCTCGTGCCACTAAGAAATAATCCCTCATAGCCACCAACATTGTTAAAGGTTGTTATTCTTGGTCGTCCAAGAGTTGGTATGTCTTCTCGTGATGTTATATCTATAGAAACCCGGTGAAATCTGAGATTTCTGAGCCTGGAATCGCTGGCATTGTGATGATCAGCAGAACCTTGAGGTGACAATGGAACCCTTTTCACATTGCTCTCCGAGGCTTCATAAGAGAAGGCATGGTAACACAACAATGTGCCATCATTCAATAGTCCAAAAAGGAAGGGTCTACTGAATTGACCAGACCATCTATGCATTGCAAGCTCAACTATCCGAATGCTATCTCCTGCTTCTTTCTTTAGGGAAGCTTTAGTGCAATCATATCTTTCTTTCGTGCTATCCTCATATATGAGCTGAGAAAATTTATCAACCAAAAGAGCCTCGCCAGAAATAAAATTTTCCACAGAGAAAACACATCGGAAACTAGGCACTTCAAAAATTTCCAGTTTGCCGCTTTCATAGCAAATGATACAATATATATCAGATTGATCATGAGATGAAGTACCATTGCCATCAATTGCCTCCGCAATACCAGTAGATAACCATGCATCACTACGTGTCTTTCTCAGCCATGGTTCAGGACCTCTGTCACGATAAAGTGTACAGGCAGCGATTCGCTCACTTGAGCTAATAAATATACTGGGAGCATTCACAGAAAGAGTACAAGTACAATAATCTGCACGACGAAACAAAAAAGACATGTATTTAATTATTTCAGTAATTGGTGATGTGCAATTAAGATGACATATACAACTCGTCTAGCTGGTCATATCAAATTTACTTCCAAAAGCCTTTCCTAAACCTAATCCATCCAAATCTCACACAAGTTCATAGGCTAGAACTGAAATAAGAATCAGTCCCAATAGTTAAAACACAGTTCTATGCACCAGCTTAGTCCTAAACATACAAAGCACCGGATTGCTAACTTCTATCTTCATCTATCAGGAAATCATCACATGTCTGTGTCCTCTAAAGCCATATGAAAGCAAAATAGGTATTGCACTTCACCATCATATGCTTATTTGATCTCTACTTCCTCAAAAGGATTCTTTTTTTTTCTAGCATTACTTCCTCCAAACTACTTGACAATATGACAAATTGCATGCAATAAGTATATACTGGTGGACTAGAATTTTGAAGTTTGACCGAAGTTTGGACAAATAAAAAACAAATAACAACGAAAGCAATTCGTGTTTGACTAATGGATATGCATTACCTCCTATAAGAAGTTGAACAGATCCATCAACCATCTTCAAAAGAACATATGGATCTGCAATGGAAGCGCATGCCACACCAAGAGCCTCTGAACTAGATGATTCTGAAGCATGCGTAGTAAAGTTTAGCTCCTGTGTCATGAAAGAACCATCAAGCACACGAGCACCCTTACCATATACCTGTATGACACGCCGCCTGCAAAAAAAAACAGAAAAAAGACTCAACAATAATGAAATAATAGAAATTGCTAAATTTCCTGCATTATAACCTGAGTATCACATATCAGTTATATAGATACATAAAGACAGTGATACACAATTTTCAAAATAAAAGGAGGGGCAAGATTTGAGTACATATATGTTAAAATATAATTGCAGCATGATATATGTTATGCCGCATACAAGAAGGCGCAGAAGATCCATTATGCCATCATAAGAAAAGGAAAAGGTAAAGGAGGAAAGAGATAGGGCACTTTTGCCCATTGTATCGACCAACAGGCATGTTATGCCCTTGCAGCCCAATCGACCCACCAGCACAGCAATAGAGGCTGCTTGACCTAACCTCTTTCATGTGCATGAAGCACCACGACCACCTCTCTTCTTCCTCTTGATTTTCACTTTAGGATACTCATCAAACTCCAGCTTTAACTGTCCATCCAGTGTGACATCCCCTCATTACTGCCCAGAATCAGCTTCATCCCCTGCTGTTCACAGGCATGACGCAAAGACCTCGCGAAAAGCAGCGAGGAGAGGATTCCCTTGCTATGGAAGAAGCAGGACAGGAATGTGTATTGAAAAACATTTCACACAATGTATTAGTGAATTACCACTAATTGTTCTCATTATTTTCGAAATTTAAATTAACCAACACTTTGGCAATACACTGTATTGCTGGCTTGCTGCATCATTATGTATGTATCACATACAGGTAAGGCAGTTGGCTGGCGTACCAGTGAACCTTTAGATTTTTAACATCTTCAAATCTTCATTCATGTTTTATGAAAGCCGTCAGATGATGTGAAATGTAGGAAAACAAATTATGGAAGAGCACTAAACATACACATTCATTAGACGCACACATGAGAAGAGATAGTTGGAGTAATGTCATGACAAATTAGACATACCCTGAAACCCAGGTTGCTCAATCCACATGAGATAGTTGTCATAACTATAAGACAGATGCAAAATCTATCTGTTCCACAGCAGATAATGCCAAACTACTATTTACATAATTGATATAAATTACAGAAATATTAGCAGTTGTATACCTCCCAAACAAGTTGCCAGCAGCAATGGTGCTTGCTTGAACAAAGTAATCAACAGTTTCTGTAACCTCTCCTAAGTCATCACCTGTCTCAAGTACCTTTCACAACACAATTATCAAATGGTTAGCCATCATTCCATCAAAAGTAAAGGGGAGGATCGATTCCAATCATAAGTTAAATAGCAAAACCATGTGTCAGCTGAATAAAATATTCAGAACATTGAAAAACACACCACATGGCATGACATGGTTTAGGAACACTAACACAAACAAATAAAAAGAAGTGAAAGAAACAACATACACATAATACAGGTCAAACCAGTACAGATATTGCTTGGGACAGGGAATAAATAGGTTTGCTTTTAATACTGATAGTCACATTGCATGCAACCATTTTGGTGTAAAATTATTAAAAAAACCTTGCATACAGGTATACACCCATTTTCCGATCCATTTGGAAGGTAATGTTCACATGAAGCAACAATTGTGTTTCAAGAAGCTGAGAAATAAGTTTCCTAGAAGAGACAACAAACCGGACCATAGTTAACCACTCAGCACTTAATCAACTATTCCTGTGTCATGATTTTGTTCCAAAACCAACTCCACATAAAGCGAAAACATATACAGTACAAATCTGAACCATTATTTTATGGGGGAATGTTGTGGGAAATATTAGCTGAAAAGCATCAATTTAGTAAAATCATGAGAACCACTCCACAAACTATGTAGGGGAGATAAACAGGCAAAAATAGTACCAAGAAAAAATATATTTGGCCGTTCACTACTCTTTGCCTGATTATCCTCACTACTATTTGACATCACCTTCCCTACACCCCAACCTATTTCTCATCTCTAGCAGCCAGTAGACAGACTGCCTGGCAATCCTTTTGATCCCTGCCCATAACAGTATCCTCAATTATTATAACAGTTGGGGCATTAGAAATTTCCGAAGTTTCTAAAATAACTCTGTGTGGAACACGTTAAGTCACATGTACTTCCAGAAAACTTGCAATCGTATGGAATGACATTTAGCCATTTAGGACATGAGATAGAAATAGGAGGCTGAAAGCATATATTTTGGTCCCATTTATCCTTTTTATGCCCTCCCACATATAGCAATCTATACTCCTTATAAAAGGTAGTAGTGGTGATGTTCTTCTGCCACCAACCCCACCACCAACTCCCAATTTTCTTTTAGAGGAAAAATGGCATGTGGGGCTAGAGGACCCACATGTCAACCACTTCCACCAACTCTCTACTTTTTATAGGAAGGAAAAAGGATAGTGTGGGACTAAAGGGTCCACATGTCAATAACAAATATATACAGCAATTAAGAGATGGTAATAACAGGTTAATGATAATTTCCTTTAATTAATTAAAATCCAGTTGCAACGCATGGGCAATATGCTAGTATTCATTAAATTGTTTAGGATTTCTTGGATCATCTTATTATTGTTTAATTGTCATATACCATACCTAAAAAGGAACCAATGCAGGTTTCCTGGGACAACATTATAAGCATATCAGTTCACCACAACCAATGAGAGTACGCATCACCATACCCATGGGAAGGAGCATACATCAAACAGTAAAACAAAAAAAAAAGGTTTTACCATTGTCCGATTCTCCAGACTTATTATCAGATATGCATGATATTCATTATCTTCTGCCATTTGTCCACGGTAACTCTTGTAGTAAACTGTCCAAATACCTCTGCAACTTGGTAATTCCACCTACAGAAGTTAAGAACAATGTAACTGAGTAAAAATAAAAGTATTCCACGAAGTACCTAAAAGTAATGACAAAATAAATGCATACTTGGTGTTGACCAATAGATGCAAAAGATGGACTGCTTTGTTGGAGATTTTCAAAAGGCATCAATGGCATTTTCAGTTTGGTTGAGCCATCAAGATATGATCCAGTGACAACAACCTTCTATTTCATGTGTGGTTACTATTTTACATGTGCCATAAAGTTTACTTAATTATGAACAGCCCACGCAAAACTAGCACCATATAAACAAACAAAATGTAAAATACAACAGCAAATCTTTCATATTAGACTCGGGATAACTGGTTTCACAGCAATATTGCTGACAACACGAGACTCAGCATACAACAGCAAATCTTTCACAGCAAAAACCACCATGTGTTCCATACTAAATCATGTTTCACCACCAGCATTAATATGTTAAGTGAAACATTTATTGCCCCAGCCTTACTAATATACTGAATGGCCCAATCTGATCCATCCCATGCTTAAAGTAGAAACGGTAATTATGACCCAAATGATCTGCATGCATCATGGAACTAATGTGTGCTCATCAGCTATTGTAAAGCCAACAAAATCAAAGATCTCGGATGAACGAGCAAGCTAATAATAAAACAAACTGATAAAGAATTTGCAACTTCCCAAAAAGATTGCAAGTACTCAAAATACCAATGGTAAATGAAAAAATATTTACCTCAGTAATTAAATCAGGACGGATAGATTGTTGAAGGACAGAAAGTGAACCATTTTTACCATGACCAGAACAGCACACCTGAAATAAGCTTATATTGTTTAGAAGCCCAAATCAAGGATAAATTACATACAGCAGTACTTAATTAAAGGAAAAAATGGTAATAATATGCCACAATCAAGGTTTACAGTTTAGAAATATGCCATTCGCATGCCTCATCCTTCCCTACTGCTGCACCTTACTCCCATGATCTCCACAGATCCAACAGATGCTATCTTGATGGTGCACTGCTGCTACCAATGGGTTCCAACATTGCTGCGGAAAGCAATGAAAAGACAAATGATGGGGTGGTGCATTGTAGATTGCAACGTTCAGATGTGAGAAGGCAGTGCCAATGCTCATCAATGTTTACAATGCTGACACCAGCACTGGTGAACCTTGCGGAGGCTATGTCAATGTCAAGTGTGCTGTTGGGTTGCGCTAGTGCCTAGGAGGCCTGCGTTGGAGAAACTAAGAAAAGTAGGTCAGTGGAAGGACAATGATGCTGGCTGGACCTGGTATCAAAAGAGATAACTCCACGGATTTTTCTAGAGCTTATCAGCAGCCAAGGACGCCATGACTGCTCGTTACTCATCCAGTTGGCACCCGCCTTCTCTGGAACACCACTAGTTGGTCACTGGCAGCCATGGAGTGGGTGGAGATGGGAAAGGACGAAAGAATAATGGGGTTAAATCAGTCCATTTGCCTCCATATTGCAATGGCATATTCCCAATCCACAATTCTCAGCAACATTTTTGTAAACTGCATGCTTTGAAGTGGAATATATATATACTATCCTTTATTAAATCAGGATAAATAGATTATTGTATTCCTTTAATTGTTGCACTGAATTGACAGATATGTGAAAGGTGATAAAAAAAGTAAAATGTTAAGATCGAATATCGTCAACATAATAATTAGCACATATTCATGCAGCTTATTCAATAGCATACATTATGGACCATTGATGTTAACACCTCAATTGATTACAGATGGCACATTGTTCCTAATTATGTTTATTCAGTCATGTACTATGCATAAATATAAACTCATCAGAGTTCCAGTTAGCAATTTACCCATTCTGGTAAACATTCAGTTTATTGTCTTAATCTTTTCATTGTCTTGTATTTAATTCCTTGACTTGAGAACAACTAATCTTCAAAACCTAGCTAGTACTAATATCAGAAACTTTTGGAATTTTCAACAACGAGCTGTAACCTGCTGCTTACAGGTAGGATTTGAAACCTTGGTTTGCCATACTAAAGATAAAAAAAAACAAACCACATATGCACATCCAACAATAGTAGCTAAATCAACCATAGAACTGATTGACAAAGACCCAACAGTAATAAAAGATCAAAAGTAAAGATTGCCATGCCACTGACCAACTCGTAATTGCTTTGCTTCGCATTTCCCATTGCATTGGGATCTGCATTGGCTCTTAAACCATATGAAAAATCTTTCAGTGGACCAACATTGATCAATGCATCTCTCACAATGTATGATATCTTCTGCAAAGAAAAAGCCAGTGAATTATATAGTCAGAATATAATGAGAAGCAACTGTGATATTTTTTAAGAGAATAAGTAATATAGTTCGTGATTGGAAATGGTAGCCAAAAAGAAATAGTAAACAACTATATACAAGATGAAGACCCTTTGTTAATTGAAAAAGATAATGGAATTGTGCATTGTACAGGAAGGATAAACGTCACTGTATAATCAATCCACATAACCAATAAATGAGTAAGATTGTGCGCTTTTCTTCTTTTATCTCAACTTTCTTATATTAGCAAATATTGACTAACCAAGTTTGAAGGATTATGTTTGGCACAACCTTTTCTCCGCTAGTAGGTCCCACATATCAAAATTGGGGACACTGGTGATGAGGTGGTGGCAGATTCACCACCACCACTTGCTCTTTTTAAAGGAGTACAGATAATTAGGACATATGATTCTGGAACCACAGGTAGCTAGCATACAATTGAAACCCTGAAAGTAATACTCAGACCTGTGCTGATTCTAAACTGTTTGGTGCAATGATATTCTGAAAGGAAAGTTCCTCAACACTGGTCACATCTTGTAGAACATCAGAAGGAATCCTCTTTAGGCGCTTGGAGAAAGGCAGATCACCTTCAATATCAGCAGAGCGCTACAAAAGTAGATTGTTATATCATTAGTCACCAATGCTTTCAAGGGACAGCCATAGCTCACCTTATACGTGGTATTTTTCAAAGGCTCAACGCTACATGCAACAAAAATAACCATCCATGTTATGTACATATTTTACTATTATTCTATAGCGATACTAGTATTAATTAAAAGTATAATTTAATATTGTGTAGTAGTACATTTTATGGTTAATTAACTAAATGTATCTTTAGATGCTTTAACAAAAATATACAATGGTGTGAGGTGTGTAGGGGGGAAGGGGGGCATCTCATAACAAATCTTATGTGCCACTAATATACACACGGTGTCAGGTCAGCATAAAGACGTAATGTTTCGAACCAGGGGGTAAAGCAGATGTATTTGAGAGTTTAAGATCGTAAAATGTCTTAACTCGAAGGTTCAGGGTTGATTTCTGGACTTCTGTCAAAAGTCTAGCCTTGAAAATGAACCTTATATTCATTGAATGCCCTAAATGATGATACCATCGAACAAGCATAGAGAGGTGGTAGTAGCAGAGGAAGAGAAGAAAAGGCAGTGGATGGAAGATGAATTTGCCAAGGCTTGTACTCCTTCTGTTCCCAATTGATCATCATATTACAGGAGTGCACCCAAACCAATAAAAGCTAACAACTATCATGTACTACATTTAATCTAGTAACAAACTCTGATGCATGCACCATCCCCACTATTTCCTAGCCAATAACAAACCAAGACATTGCATGTTGGTTGTAAAGGGTTGTGTGCATGGACGCATGCATCAATGTACATTTACTCCTATGCACACATAACAAATAGACCTTGGAATAAATACTACTAATATGATGATCATTTGGGAATGGAGGAAATAACCTTTAATGATCTCTAACGAGTGGCCAGTTCTTTTTTTTTCTCAAATATGCAAGAGCTGTGTATCATTGCATAAATAGAAGAAGAAAGGTGTCCAAACACCCAAAATAAACAGAAAAAAGTACAAGAACTCGCGCCACCACAAAAACAAGCCACCACAAGGCAGTAAAATGACCCTGGTTGCCAGTTCTCAAGTATCACGTTGGTCTAAAAAATCCTAAAAACCAACCCAATAACCATTTCTACTGATCTGCCAACAGAAAAACTATATGGCAAGTTGAGAAACATAAGAGGCATAGTTGTTAAACCTGGACCGGCCATCAAACCAGTGAGCCCATCAGTTCACAGTTCATTGGCAGGACCGTTGGTTAAATAACATTTTTTTACTTTTTGTTGTTTTGGTAGACTCCAAGGAAAAGAATCGAGTGCTTCTCCTTGTGAAATCAACAATGTGGCTTGCTCAGTTGGTTTACTAGGTACATGGGCAAGCCAGTGATCACGGGATCGATCCCTCCTCCCACGCGTGGAGTTTGATTTTTCTTGAAAAAAGTATAGCCGGCCAGAGACTGCTCCAGGTTTTTAGCCAGTTTTATACAAAACTGGGCAGTATAACCAGTTTCTACCGATTCATGTGCATCCCCAGTCTTTTAATCAAATCAGATCACACCTCAGTCCGGTCCGGTTTTAATAACTATGATAAGAGGCATTTGAAACATAAAATTGAGGTGCCAATAGAATGACTTGACAGTGAGTGCCATAGATGTGGCATCATCTGTTTGACAGGAGGATCAATAATGCAAGCTGCAAACAATGGTGTAAACAATCGGACACTAGCAGATGGATCACCGGGCACCGGCACAAAGTAGCAGCACCCATATGGTTATGCTGCCATGGTCATGCTTCAACACCATGAGAAGAATTAGAACTAATATTGCATTCAAGCTCAGTTCAAAAAAATCATTGCATTCAAGCCCAATGGTGAATTATTGGGTTTAAATTTTCAAAACCACAAGTACAGAAATATTGCATCTCTAGTTACATGTTTTCTATAATGACAGTAAAAAAGAACTCATTTCAGGTGTTGTTCCAAAAATATAGGTATACGACATGTAGTGAAATGTTTTACTTCAAAGATAAAAAGTAAATCAACACAGATATCTCAGTACACACCTCATTTGTTAAATCTTGCAAAACAGATTTTGATGCACCGTAGGAAAATTGCACAAGAAGGCTATCCCCCAGACGACTACCAAGGAAGAAGAATGAGTTTCCAATAGATGTCACAGCCTGTCCATAAATAGGTTAGTAAACTTAAAAAAGAGCAATATCTAAAAAAGGAAGCATATAAGCACAGAAGTACATAGGTAACCAACCGAACTGAGGACAGATGCTTTTGATTTCATAAGATCTAATCTCTGCACAACTCTGTAAAAAGAATAAAAGAACATGTAATGATCAACTCTGAACAACAGTAGCACAGACAATAGGACAATGAACCATAGAATTATCATACCGCCCATCATAAACCACTGTAAGTAACAGCATCTCTCCAGCCTTTGACGAGAACATTACAATGTCATTGGACAACCAAGTTGCTTTAGCTGCATCAAGCTCAACTTGGAAATTTGACTTAGAAATTTCTGGGCTGCAAAGCCAGCAAAAGAACAGAAGGTTACCAGCATACAAATCTACTGAAAAAGAAAGAAGCTAAGCAATATCAATACGGTATAGACTACAGAACTTAAGAATAATCAACTATTCAATATTGATAGGTATAACACTGCTGCCGGAGTAGTATATGTGCCATATTTCGCAGGTTTTCTATATCTTTTTGGATCAACCCACTATTTTCATGTAAGATTTGCTCTCAGCAAGAAAAGCATGCCAGTACAGTAGATTTGACTACCTTTTTACAACCAAATAAGTACAATGAGGTGTGTTATGCACACCCAATCACCCATAATCAACAGCAAGCACCTTCTAGTAATTTCACCTTACGAATTACTCAGTTCACATGTTTACCAGTACATCAAGATGGGCTCAAATGCTGTGCTAATGTCTCAGTTAACACCTTTAGTAATAATGGATTTAAAAGTATGTAGCTTCAAACATAATCTTCCAAAAAAATTAAATAATTAGGTTGCTAGGACCTAGGGGAAGTTCAAAATGGTTATTTTAATCTTATTTTCTATGGACAACCATATAAGAAGAGACCACACTACACGTCTTGAGCTTATCACTTTTAAATCAGGTATCCACATTGGTGATCTTGGTATGTGATTGTGATGGTACTGCACCACTGATATGTGTGTAGCCGTGTAGTAGTTAAGCAGAAACAGGGCCCATTTGTATGTGATCCGAGAGAAAGAACAAACTATCGTAATCCAATTAGGACTTTGCATTTAACATATACAAACAGTACCTGCCATCAGGGTGTGATGAGAAATTGTTCAGGTCAAGAGAACACGATGTGGACTACAATAACAAAGAGAACTTCAAATCAATGATCCACGTTCAGCAAATCAAAATAAAGTATGTGCCTTCACCACGAGTATTTAAAGGGATCAAACCTGACTATGGTAATGGATGGAATTTGCACAGATCACAAGAACACCACTAATAGGGGGAGGAACTGCAAGAAGTTGGTATGCATCGTGGGGCAGATTCTGAAAGGAACAAACACTTTGTAATGGTAAGTATATTATTTTGTAATGGCAAGAAGTTATAGTATAGAGTCAAATAAATCCAGTGCTTAAACGCAATGGAATCCCTAAAATATGTAATACAATTGAGCAATCAACAAGAAAAAAAAATAAGGATTCGCGATCATAGTATGTCAACTGTGATCTATGGACAGAAATGATAGCACCACTAAAATCAATACCATTCACCTCAATGCGGTATTGCTGACCTAAAATGAGGGACTTGAATACTAGGATTAGTCCTGAAATAGAGCAAAATTTGATAATTTATCTAAATTTGGAACATTTACCAATCACAGATAAACCTACCGTGTTCTATGCAAAAGAAATAAGTAATTATTTAGTGAATACCACAAGCCACCTTAGTACATTCTAGTACTCTGAACGCCAAATTTATTGCCGAAAGAACATAGGAATAAGCTACCAAAGACAGAAAAGACAACGCTTAGGAGCAATCTTGTACACTTACAGCTGCAGACCATATCACTGGATGTTGCTTTAGAGTCATGCTGATGCTAAATGCAGATATCATGCATGTATGGTGCTTTGATAAGATACGCCCAGCCCATGTAGGCTCTTGCTCATGAAGTATGACCAACACAGGCTCAATATAACCTAAAGAAATCATAAATGGAAAACAGCATGAATAGCATGGTTTCACATTTGGATAGTTGTAGCACTAGTGATGAATATATAAATGGAATGCAAAAGGAGACTCCTCATGATATGCAGATCCAGCACCAGTATCAATTTCCACTATGTCTGAGACTTTATTTTGTCACAGGAAGGAAATATCTCCTACAACAAAATCATGTGTCAAACTGTAAATTAAATACTAAACTTACAGCTTACAAGACATCAGTACTTCACAAGCGAAAGATTTCAATGATTTAACGAGGAATATGAAATTACATTGCAAAGTTTGCCTTCTTATAGATGCCAACCAAGTTAATATATATATGCCAGTGGCCACAAAACTCCATGATTTGTGGACGGAGGGTAGATAAAGGGATAGAAATCAACTTAGTTGAACAAATATTATGGGCTAGAATCAACATATTTTGGGACGGAGGGAGTATTTAACAAGCTAAAGATTTAAAAGATTCAATATAGAATGCAAAACAAAAGGTGTAATTTTCGATACAAATAAAAACAAAATGTAGTAGGGAGCAAAAACGAAAATTCAAGCTACCTAATTCTTATTTGTTGTTGACATGCGACACCACTTGTAAGATGTGGAACACAAAATTATACAAGTGTAAGCTGTACAATGCATCAACAACAATCATATATAATGATTAAACAAAAAGATAAAAGATATCAGAATATTTTAAAAGAGGCAAATATGTAATAGACATAAAGCATAAGGTCAGCAGAATCGACATGAAAATAATCAGAGACAAGCTCTAAAAGGATGATAGAAAATAAGCGTACAAGTATCATGACACGACAGCATACATAAAAAGTTCAACATGATTATAGAAAAACATGAAAAAACAAATGTGTGTAGTCTGCGATATAGTATGTGCAAAACAGATCTTATCTCACCATGTACAAAAGCAAAATCTTTGACATGGTTCATATCTAAAGCTCGTAAGTCAATCAAATATGACGACTCAATACGAACAGCAGTAGAACTCAATGCACAGGTGGGTTCATCTTCTCCAACTAAGCTGTGGCCAACCTAATATGTACAAAAATACCAAAGATTATCAATCAAACACACAACGTTGGAGGAGAGTAAAATATTTGTAATCTACTGGTCCAGACAAGTAATCACTATCCATAGCACTAGCATTTCTAAATGGGTCCATATTCTTAGAGCAAGTGTTGGCATAATGAAAACCTGATGGTAATGAGAAATGTAATAAGAGATAGAGATGGGACAAAATATATATATTTCAAGACAAAAATATGTGATACATCACGGAAATATCACCTGGGCAGCTTTTAGAATAATCATCTGAAGTCCATAAGCAAGTGCAGCACCACATCTTCCAAGAGGATCAGCCTTTATAACAGGACCCCAAGCAAATGATTCCCTGCCTCTCTTCAGATGCTGCCATTCTGGGCCCTCAAAGCAGTGCATTGAACTGAAACATCAAGAATGATAATGAAATACTGATAGCGCATCAGCCTGTAGCAAGGAAAAGATAGCAAAATAGTTGCACTAAAGAGATGGAGTTTTCAATTTTATCTACATTAGAAAAAAGGCAGAAAAAGTGAATAACGCTAGTTAGAAACAGCCTCTGTATCATTCAAAATTTTCCGATTAGCAGGTTTTGCGGGATGGTCCCAACTGGCACCCTCAACGATCGATGAATGACCAAGCCCTTTGGATATTGAAGACACATTGACCATCAAAGGCCATCCGACATGCTACCAAGAGAAGAAGGATTCACCCACATGCAATTCATTAAGGACAGAGAAGACTTCTTTGACTACCAAACACTGAGTCCAGTTAAGAGACACAGTGGTCCGTTCTTCATTCCTGGCTCAATAGCCAGGGACGACCTCACTATAGACACAGTCCATGGCTCCCCGTGGGAACGATCCATGCATCGAATATAAGAAAATGTCTAATGTACACCCAGGCCATAGACACCTTTATTAAGGCCACCCACATGTAATTTCTTATGTATCCTGCTCAGACGGTCAGACCTATAAATGCAGCCTGAGCAACAGTTTAAAGGGCAGTTTCCTTGGTGCCAAAATTCTAAATGTACTCTAGTTCGTCACACTAGCTCCACTTCAAAGGCTAGGGGTCTTTGAAAAGACTCCTAGATCCTTATAGCTTACTTCATTGGTTCGTTACTTGACATGTAAGCTGGTCCCAAGGGGATACTCCTATCCTAATAACTTGCTAAGTTGCTATCAATTTGCTTGCTGCTCGTGTGATTCAAAGATCATCCCAATGTCCCAGTGGTAAAGTTTGACATACATTAGTTGCATTGTTACCACATACATCTGTTACAAAATCTACAATTTTGCAAATGGGGACTATATTCACAGTAATCAAGAATCAATAATTTAACGATTATAAAAAGAGAATGAGGAAACAGTATGCATACCTAGTACGCAGGCCATGGATAGCATCATCAAACTCCAAACAAGTTATTTTTGCATCCTTAAATGCAAGTGCAATAGTGGCTCGCCTATTCTCCGCTCCATCTGACAACACGGTCATGGACTCAATGTTCCCATGGAGCCTACATGCCATTCATCAACAAATTAGTACACAATAAACTAGGACCAAATCCTTTCGTTTCTGAAATCTAAAACCAGTGGTAAATTGTAAGAAGCAAGAGACCGCCCACCGCACCTGTAATGGCACACCAGCTCCAGGCGCGCCCCGGAGATACCGTCCAACACGGCACCGGACGAAGAGGACGGTTGGGTGCCACCGCCTCCATCCTCGGCCGCCGTCTCAGCCCTCACGGCGTACACCTCGAGCACGTTCGCGGCCGCCACGACCAGGTTGGGCGAGGGGCCTAAGCGCCTTGGACGCGACGCCGCCGCCGCCGCCGAGTCGATGTCGCCTTCGGGCCCGGGGCCCACCGTCGCGGCGGTGAAGAAGGCGGCGGCGTCCGAGGGGGAGTGGGTGACGAAGCCGGCGGCGCAGTGGTCGACGCCGGTGGGCCAGTGCATCATCTTGTAAGCCGCGTAGCTCATCTTCGTGCGGCTCCGGCAGTCCGGCGGGGCTAGGGTTTGGGGCGCGGTGCGATCTGAAATTTTTGAAGCAGAAACGCCACAGAAAATGCAAAAGGGGGAAGGAGGACGAAGTGCAGGGAGGGCGGCTTCGTTATCGAAGGGTGTTTATTACATAACCCTAAAACCTTCCGCAATGATATAGCCGTTTTCTTTTACAAATCGGTCCGTTTTATTTAGGGAATTACTATAGAGCTGCCTGCTGTTTTATTTGTTCCTTCCAGCCGAATTTGTGGCCGTCGGATCGTTCTAAGATTTGTGTTGTGTTATTGAGCTCGTCCCAACAATCGGGTTAAACCGGTTTTGTTTTCTCAATCCGAATGCAAGCTCGTGTGGTTGTGTGGTTGTGTCCACTGAAGTCTGAAGGCATTGAGCCACTGGCCACTCCCAATCTTCCACTCTACGCGCTGAGAAGAGAGAGGGAGGGAGGGAGGGGACGACAGCGTAAGGTGCTGCCGTGTGGAGGGTGCCTGAGGCCACGGCGAGGCAGGGATCGACGGCGGGACAGCTGCGACGCCGACAAGAGGGTACCGAAGGCCGTCGTGATGTCGTCGAGGAGGTGGGGAGTCGCTAGATCCGGCTGTCCCGAGCTCAGAGGCCCCCAGATCAGCAGCTCCCCGCCTCCTCACCAGCGGGATTTGTTGTGGATTTGTTTTGCTGTGAGTCGGGACTGTGTTTTGTACCCAAGCGGAGCCCTCAGTGGGCTAGGCGGCTGGGTGTGGTCAGCGAGCAGCGACCAAGGCACCACGGCTCGGGGTGACGGGAACCACGGGATGGTGCCTCGGCGGGGAATCCACCAGGTCCGATGGCGAAGTGGCCTCGTGGGCACGCTGCCCCCGACCTGCAGCAGCGCCTGAAGCCTGGAAGCATGTAGACCACTGGTTAGCAAGGAGGTGTCTGAGCAAAGTTCCGCTGGGTGTGCATTTCTTTTTGTTAGTTTCTGATGTAAGCATCATGCAGTTTAGAATTTTGGATTGCTGCTTTTAATGGGTAGTTTCCCGTTGGCGAGCATGATGTGTGCTTTGATTTTTGTAGATAAAGGAGGGAACATGGAGGTCAGACATTGTGATGTGCTTTTCATTTGTGTAAAAACAGGAGGGAGGATAGAGGTAATGTATTTCTCTGATCTAAACGAATATCGAGGGAGAAAGAGAGAGAGGCTACCTTCCTCCATTTGGTCTACTCTATTCAAACCTACCATCTTTTAACTTTCCAAATATGACTACCATCTTCAACCTCCCGAAGATAATCCTGTGCCCGTACCCGTACGTTTATCGGAGCAAATCTCCCCATCAAATCCGGCCGAATCTTTCTAGATCAGCCAAAATTGGTCGAGGGTTTTTATCCACTCGATCTACTCTTTCCGTTTCCCTAAAATCAGAGCGTAAAACTCGGGATAAAAATGACCGGGGAAGATCGCTATCATCATCGGCAACTATAAAACGGAGATTAAATCCCGCAATTAAAGCCGAATCGAAGGGAAAATCATGGAGAAAATGATGAGAGAGGATTGGGGAAACGATTTTTGCAATCAAATAGGAGGAGAAAACACACGATCGGGATAAAAATGACCGGGGAAGATCGTTGTCATCATCGGCAATTGTAAACCAGAGATTAAATCCGGCAATTAAAGCCGAATCGAAGGGAAAATCATAGAGAAAATGATAAGAGAGGATTGGGGAATCGATTTTTGCAATCAAATTGGAGGAAAAAACACACGATCGATATGGCGGCGGCGCTGCGCTAGGGTTCACCTCGGGAGGCGTGCGGCGAACAGATGGGATTATAAAACTAGATGAGAAAAACAAAAAGCGCACGAGAGAAAAAACCGGCGACAAAAAAGATTGATGAAAAAAACTAAAAGCGCCCAGGAGGCGCAGTGAACAGGTCGGATTAAAAAAAAGGGACAAAATACCAAAAGGCTTAGCGTGTGCGAATAAACAACTCTTTTGCGTGCAAAGAAAAAACGGAAAAAAAATACCGATGCTAAGAAAACCAAACGGACTTTTTTGTTTTTTTACTGGAAGATTTTTTTTTTCCTTTTTCTACGGGAATCGGACAAGATATGTTTTTTTTTTCTTTTTTTTTTACCGATGACGGAAGCTTTTTTTATCGCTCGTTAAGTCAGACTTTTTTTTCTTTCTTTTTTTACCTTTTTTGAGTGGGATTTTTTTCTTTCGTTTTTGCAGAGGACAGGAATTTCTTGTTTTTAGTAGAGATATAGATTAAAACCAAAATATAAAATTAAAACCGTTTCAAACACGGATGATGTATCAAAATTCTAGCAAAATCATCTACAATTAATTTTTATAATAGTAGAGACTTACCGATTCGATCCTGTAGGTCAAATCATCATCCACGAACCCATCCATGTCCATCCACATCGCACTAATCTCATCCGTTCATTCGTCCATCGCATATTTGCATTACACACGTCCCTATCTCCACCCACCACATCCTCGCGCTGCCGTCACACGCTCCCCACTACCGCGCAAATCCATGTCCTCACATCGCACCAATCATAGTAAGACCTTGTCCTCATCGCCTCCGTCCTCACTCTGTCGCTGGCGCTTCCCACTGTCGCACAAATCCTGCCTCAGTCGCCTCCATCCTTCCGTCTGCAAGGATGCCTCCATGCCATCCGCTCCGGCTTCCTCCTCCAACACTAAGCCCTTGTCTTCTGCCACACTAGCCCCACCGCTCCCCCTCGCACTCGCCCTGTGTTCAAGAAGGCCGTCTCACCTGGTAGATGGAATGGGATGGGATGGAGATTAGGGAGGCAGCAATCCAATCCAAGCAATATGGGATGGGATCCCGCCGCAAGGGAGCCCCGGTGGTGGTGACAGTTTGGAAGCCCTAAACCCTAAGTCAAAATTCAGAATCGATCCCCTTTCGCTTGCCAGCGATGAGTTGATCCAGTGACACAAGTATAGATCCCTCTGTTAACAGTGAAATTTGGTAAGCCCCTAAGAGAATTATCACGTCACCAATAGTCAGATTCCTGCTATATTCGGTTAAGGAAATTAATCTATTAAAGAAAGCTTATCCAGAAGTGACCGAGTTTAAGGAGGATGCAGCATGGCAAGTTATCTATTAATTAGGAATATTTTGTTAGTTTCTTTTTATCTTTAGGAAAGTGTGTTTAGTGTCCTATAAGGACTTTATGTTTTCCTTTTAACTTTAAGAAAGTTTCTTTCTTGTCCTACAAAGACTTGTCACGACCGGAAATAACCCAACGGGTGTTCCTTACGTGCGTGTATTATTCCTTGTCCCAGGAGGCAAGGTACACCAAAAGTTGATACAGTTTAGAGTTTAACAAGCGGAAGCGTAAATAGTTAATTTACTACATGGGCGGCGAAGGCCCAGTACACATGAAGACAAAGGAAAAAACAGCGGAAGACTAGGGCGACGACCACAGGCGCTTGACGGCAGGCACAAGCTAGACACCAAAGCCTTCATCATCCAGGAACTCCTCTTCTGGGTTTGGGAAAAATTGAGCAAGACTGAGTACAACCACCGTACTCAACAAGACACACCCACAAGTGCAGAATAAATGTTAAAGGAGTACAATGGAGTAATAATATAGGGGGTTAGGGTTTGCAGTAAACAGCATTTAAAAGACACTTAGTTGCTCAAAGCTACTTTATAAACACGATCCTAGAGCTACACAAAATTATTAAACAAGGCCGTGAACACACACGAACCTGTCTTAACCCAAGGCCTACGATGATTCAGACCGAACTGGCAACCCGACCTTGGGTCCCAGCTCGTCCAAGCCAACCCAGGCCAACCATTCCACATTTTAGTTGTTAAGCAGGTTTTAAGAATTAAAAACACTAACTTGGGTACATTGCAAGGCTTGCCCATAACCGAGGGCGCGGCTATTCGATGGTTATACTCCGATCAGAGGTGTACATCTTTACCCACAAGACACGTCTTCCTCACGTGCAACCACGTGCCACATACCACCACGGCATATGGACGGAAGACATGACATAGTTTCCAACCCATCCTAGCCATAGACAAGAGTACCGACCCAACCCCACCTACGGCCGGAACCTCCGGGACAGGTAGGCAGGACTGAGCCCCTAGCAGCAGGACACCAGCCCTGTGCCATGACATCTCGACTACCGGGCCGCAGCTCATGTAGCCTTCATTTGTCCTAGAGATGTCCATCGACCCCCGACTTTGTCTATCTCCATCCGTGTACTTTTGTTTATAACCAGACTGAGCCACAAACTAAGCCTTACCCACTAGACATGTGAAAGTACGGTAGTGCTTTGCAACAGAGGCCCGAAGACCGGTCCTTATGTGGCCGAGGTGCTACTATCAAAACCATGCACCCGAGCCCAGCCTAAAACCATTTTTAGGGTTTTGAATAGAGGGGGAGGTGTGCATCCAATTTCACAAATAATCCAAACATTCCATAATGTCCAAGTGATATGAATATTCCCAAAGTCCAGAGTTATAAAACCACCTAATGTTACCTAATTAATCAGCGAAGCATCTACCTAAATTCATACTAGTGGAACCATGAATAGAGTACCCACTAGTTGGGGTTTTGTTTATTCTAGGGTGAACAAGTAATAATAACAATAACAATAATAATAAGGTCATAACAAAGGTAAATAGGCATGGCTAAACAAACAGTGATAACGCGAGAATTTAAATAAAGCAATAATGCATTAATTTAAATCAAAATAATTTCACAAACTGGGATTCAATATGTTCAAAGATGATGTGACTTGCCTTGCTCGCTTTCCCAAACGTAGGCTTCAACCTCCACGTAGAGCGGATCTTCCGAAGCTGCAGCGTCTACACGACCAACGGAAAGGAAAAAGGCTTTTACTCTAATAAACTCCATATAACAAGCAGGAACAAAGCATAAAAATGGGTTCTTGACTTCTTAAGGAAAAATTAGAGACTTGAACGGTCCAATTCCGAGTTCAAATGGCCAAGTTATGGCCATTTGAAGTTTATATGCTCTTTAAGTGAATATTTGCGAATTCTTCATTTAAATTTTATTTAAAAAGAATTTATTGCGTCAGCCGAGGGGAGGGGGCGCGCAGACCGGGTCCACGGGAGTGGGCCCACGCGGAGCCTCACGGTCCACGGTGGACCGGGCGCACACGGGCTCACACCGGCCGGCGCCGTGGGCCCACGCGTCAGCCGCACCCGAGGGTGCGGGCGGCTGACGGCCGGGCCCAACGCGGCGGCCACACGGCGCGCCCGGAGGCGGCCACGTCGGCGCGGCCGGCGGGAGGCGGCGCCCGCGCCCCTATGGTCGCCGGCGGCGGCCATAGGCACGGCGGAGCGGCGGCCGAGAGAGGGGAAGGGAAGGGGGAAAAAGAGGCGGCGGTCCACGGCTCACCCCGGGTCGACGGCGACGGCAAAGGAGGCGGCAGGAGCGGAGAAAGGCGGCGGCGCGGCTCGGGTGGATGGGGACAACGGTGCTCCGGTGGTCGGCGAGCTCGGCGAGGTGGTGGACGGGGTCGGCGGCGGTGCGGCAAAGCCAGAGGAGGCGACGCCGAGGCGGGAGACGGTCCCGGTGAGCGGAGAGGGCCGGCCGAGGTCGTCGGCGACGGAGGAGAGAGAGGGCAACGGCGGAGCTCGTTTCCGGCAGGGAGAAGGTGCGTCAAGTGGCGGAAACGGGCGAGGGAGGTGCGGGGAGGGTTTAAATAGGGTTGGGAGGGAGGAGGGCGGCCGGCGGGGAAGGAAACCGGCGCGGGGGATCCGGCCGCCATCAATGGCGTCGGCGAGATTTGCGGGAGCAAAGCCGGCCGTTTGAATGCGGGAGAGAGAGGGAAAAATGGGGGGAAAGGAGAGGGGATCACGGGGAATAATTCCCCCCCTTAATTGCACGTGGGACGGCCGGAGGCGGTGGGATTCGCGCGGCGGCGGCACTAGGCGCGGGCGGGGCGGCGGGAGCGCGGGAGGAAGGGGATGACGGGTGGGCCCCACCCGTCAGCGAGGGTGGCGGCGGGCCCGCCCGTCAGCGGCGCGCGCGCGCGGGGAGGGGCTGAATGGGCCGCGGAGGAGAGGAGAGAGATGGGGAGGGAGATGGGCCGGATTCGGCCCATCCGAGGGGAGAGGGATTTTTAGGGTTTTTCTTTTTGTAAAACCTTTTCAACTTTGTTTATTTCTTAATTATTATTATTTGTGCTCTGAAAATTCCACTAAAATTTATTTACACATTTTAGGCTTTTAGGAAATATATAAAAATCCTCCAAGCCTTATTTGACCATTTTAATTTTTAGAGGCTTTCACAAGGATTTTAATTATTCTAGGCATAATTTAAAGGATATATTTTAGGGTCGTTTTGGGACGTGACACAGTCTCAGAAGCAAAAGGTCGTCGCTCTATCGTCCTGTGAAGCGGAGTACATTGCAGCGACGACTGTTGCGTGCCAAGGTGTGTGGCTAGCGCTTCTCCTTGCTGAGCTCAGGGAAGAAGAAGGGAGCGTCATCACACTGAAGGTTGACAACTAGTCTGCAATTCTGCTTAGCAAGAACCTGTGTTTCACAATCGCAGCAAACATATTGACACTAGGTATCATTTCATTCGGGAGTGTGTCGAGGAAGGCAGGGTGAAGATCGAATACATCAATACTGAGGAGCAGCTTGCAGACATTTTAACAAAGGCCCTTGGGCGAGATCGATTCATGGAACTTCGGTCCAAGATCGGCCTTGTAGAGGTTTTACAGCCATGCAAGGTTTAGGGGGAGAATTGTTAGAGGATAAATCTTGCATGCTTGTTTTTAGCTAGTTAGTTAAGCTTTGGATTCTGTTTTGTGTATTGTCAGCGCATGAGCCCCAACGTGTGGAAGCCGTGCGTGTAGGAGTCAAGTGAGAATAGCTCGCGGCGTGCCTAAGCCTGCGGGCGTATGCGCGCGATGAGCGGACGCGGGGATGGACGCGATCAAGCCGCGAGTCGTCGGTAGTGATCCGAGTTTTTGGCGTCGCTTTGCATGTTTCAGTTCTGCACAATAAAAGGAGAGAAAAACACCAAAAAGCTGCAAGCAATTCAGGCAACACCAAAAACTCTGTTTCTGTTGTCCGTTTGTCTATAGTATTGTGTTCTACATGTTCTTGTGTTCTTCCACTTTCGCGTGAGTTCATCCAGTGTTCACAAGCTGATTGATCAAGGGTTTCCTGACAAATTCTAGGTGGTTTTGATTGACACGTGGGCCCTCTAATACGTGTAAATGTGTCCGATTATCCGGAGTTGTGTTTTCGTCGCATGGCAGATGTATTTTCTCCTTAATTGACTTGCATACATAGATTTACCAAAACTAGTGGAAATGGTTAGTTGTAAACTCCTACCACTAAGGTTTGATACCATATTTTGTATTTCTTATGAAGGAGTTAACAGTTAAAATTTGTACTTAACGACCATCAACAACACCCCCACATAGGGATGAAAACGGATCGGAAACGAGCTTTATCATATTCGTTTTCATATTTTTTTCGAAATCAGAATTGGAATCGAAAACCCGGATACGGAAATGAAATCGAATATTATCGAATACAGATACGGAAGGAATACGAAATTGAACGAATATGGCAACGAAGATTTGCTGGTATATAAAAATCCCCTCAAATTGAGTTTCCTTAATCAAGGAAGAGATATCGCTTGTTAGTTTAGGTCAACGTTTCCAACATTTATATCGTCAATTTTATAGGCGATCCCACAACCGTATGTGAAAATCGATTTTCATGGCCGTTCCCCTAAGGGACCCACATGTAAATATGATTATTCATTTTCTAATCCCAAGACCTTTTACTACATGTAGAGCTTACTTACCATGTCACTTATCAAGTTCTTGCTGTATAAGTTGGACATGTTATTTATTTTATTTCACATCTTCAAAACTTGTAGTGTATGTTTTATACTTTAAA
Source organism: Oryza longistaminata (assembly GCA_009805545.1). Lineage (NCBI taxonomy): Eukaryota > Viridiplantae > Streptophyta > Magnoliopsida > Poales > Poaceae > Oryza > Oryza longistaminata. The sequence goes on from CM020181.1 coordinate 2,977,198, forward strand.
CATTTTCAAATACAACTGTTATAAACTACAAAATGGTAGATCTCATTGAGCTCTACAACTTTGATATGGAACACATCTCCATCAGATGTCGTTTGAATTGTAGATATAAGATTTTGTAAAAATAGATATGTTTTTTATAATGAATATTTAGACTCTTAAATGATCTCATATAAAAAATAGTCAACAAGAAAGTTGTAGATCTCATCGAGCTCTATAATTTTGATACAAAGTTTGTCTTGATCTGACTCCGTATGAAAAAGTGATGTATATATACATGTTTTTTTTCTAAAATTTCATCCATGTCTGCGGATATTCGAACAAAAATCCCGGATAGTTTCCGACCATTTTTCGATTCCGACGGGTAGTACCCTTACTGTATTCGTTTTCGTTTCCGAGAAAAAAAAAATCTGAATTCGTTTCCAAATCCGAGAATTTCCGCATAGTTCCAACCAAACCTATCGAAATCCGAAAAATTGTCCGGACGGACGGAAACTATCCGTACCAGTTTCAATCTTGCCCCCACACTTATCCTTTACCCGTCCTTCAGTAAAGCTTAGGGATCTACTAGAATTTTGATTTTCTGCCCAATGATATGACACACAAAATATTCCAAGACATACCTGTTGATAACAATCCGGCCCAGGTAGGGTCGGCCGAGGCCCAATAACTTAAGGTTGCCCGGACCCCAACAGTTCTTTGGCACACCCACTCAGGGAAAGGCCCAATCTCCCTAAAAGACTAGTCCAGTAGGGGAAGGGTGGCTCTCCCTTTTAAGGTGGCTTCCTCCTCCCAAGCTAAGCAAGGTGGGATTATTCAGAGGCTCACACGGTCGCCGCCCGACTTTAGCGTCTCTGCCAGTGGGTAATAGTGGAGGATATCCTCATCATTGTTTGCGAATCTTAATGTGTCTACCATGTCATCTTGGGCTATTGAAGAATGGAGCGGTCCTCTTTACTCCTTCTGATGAATTACCTTGGGGTTTTCAATGATGCTCATAAAAACATAACTTTTACTATACTCCACAATTGATTCTCTTGAATCACTCAAAGTGTTTCCTTCCTCACCATGGCATTGATATTGCCTTTTCTTTTCCTACCTTTCTACTAAGGCTTATGTGAAGCTCAGGGTATAGAATAAGAAATGACACACCTGCATTAGATATATTGTAAAGTCAAATAGGGGATCCAAGAAGATAACAAACCATATAACCATGATCAAGCTTGTGCACCTATATGTGGATGGAGTGGAAAAATGGAAAAATAAAAATGGGATGGTGACTCATTTTTGTATGATCCTCCTCCTTTCACTTTATTTTAGAGAGCGTGGCCTTTTTTCTATATATTTTTCTCATTTTTTTCATGCTCGAGAATACTTTATCTCATTCCCTTTTGAGCATTGTTTTCATTTTTCTCTCTCTTTTTTAAGCTCATGTCTCATTTGGCATGAACCATTGGAGGAGAGACTGATGTGACCACGGCTACTACGGATAAAACCGTTAATCACATCATGGATGAACAAGATGATATCAAGATCAAGTCCTCAAAGTGCTGAAATCCTATTCGGCCATCTCTACACAGTTGACTTCTAACGGCCGCTGAATCTGCATACAACCTCCGTTATTGACCCATGAGTACTGATGAAAGCTCTCGGAGTCCTCTTTCCAATGGATCTAGCCTCATCGCCAAATTCCATCCCAGTCATCCGCAGATGAAGAAACAAGGTGCAACGTCACCTATCGTGGGCCTTTGGGCTTGGAACTTCGTTTGGCACCCCGGCCCAAGTGGGGCCCATGTGGGGTGCGCCCCAACCTGGTGGAGAACGACCCTAGGGCACCCTTGGTCGTCCTCGCACTCCTATAAATAGCTAGGTACCCCTTCAGGGTTTCTTGAGTTTTGTTAGATTAAAGTTTAGCTATTGCTACTTGCTTGCAGCGCGCGTGTCTGCTAGACCGCCCGTCTGCTTGTTCTTCGGAACCCAAACTTATCATTTATATTCAATTCCTATTTGCAATTCTGATTGCTTTTATCTTGTTCTTGCTTGTTTCTTCGATTTGCTTGTAGGAATAAGGTTGATTTGCACCGACAAGATCAACAACCCACTGAGAGGTGTGTCGATCGCTAAGGCGCAACGCAACATCTTGTACGATTGTAGTCTGATCGTCAACGTTTCTCCCAAATCGTAGTTATCTCAACTCACCGAAACATCGGGCCAATAACAGCCTTGAGTGTCGAGTGGAACTCAGCGTTTTTCAAGTGGTATCAGAGGTTTCGTTGCTCGGTGAGTTTTTATCTACCTATATCCACAAAAAAAGGCATAAAAAAGTTGCACCCATCACCTAGCCATATTTGTGCCATTGCATTGTTCTTTTCAATTCTTGTTGTTGAGTATTCAGTTGCATTGTTGAGTCGTGTTGCTGGTCTTAGCGCTTAGTCCGTTTAGAGTTTTGAGTTCTTGTGACGTCTACTACCATGTCATCATCGCCGCCATGTCTTTGTCGTCATCGGAACTTACGAAAACAAAATCGTCTTTCTGCCAGGGTTCTATTTTTCTAGTTTCCAGAAGTTTATGTCGGTTAGTTTTGGAGCTGTGGAGTTGCATCAGGGCAGTTGTGTGGTTGCTCTTGTTTCTGTTGTGCTCGAGGAAGAAGATCTGTTGCTCTGTTTTGCTTTGGAAGTAGTGAAATTTGGTTTTGGAAAGAAATAGTAGATTGGGTCGATTAGATAGGTTGTTTCCTTGTATTCCTCGGCCGTGTGCCGTCCAGGCCGAGCGAGTCCGACTCTATCCCCCTCCAATCCACGTAGTACATCCTAACGTTTGAGCGTGTAAAACACCTTGGTGAATTTTTATTTGGTGTCGGTTTGAAGATCTGTTTGGAAAAACGGAACCGGCATAAATTCAACATTCCATTTTTGTATAATTTTAATTTTGGTTTGGACTTTGACAGTCGAGTCCCTGTATTTTTTATATTTATATTTGAGTCCTTGTAACTTTATATTGAGGTCCTTGAGTTTGTTTTTGGTAAAAATCAAAAAAAAGAGAGAAAGAAAGGCAAAAAGGTGCATAAAAAAAGAAGAAAAGAAAAGCCGCACCCAAAAAAAAGAAAAGAAAAAGAAAAGAAAGAAAGAAGAAAGAAGGAAAAGAGCAAAATCAGTTGTATCTTTGAGTTTGCTTCCATATATTAGAGTGTGTTTGAGTTGTTTCTGGTGCTATCTTGTGGTATCGTTTGTATCTAGGCTCGCGTCTCTAGTGCGTTCTAGACTAGGACCAGCATGGTACTTGACTTCGAACGATCATTCAACTTTGCTTTCTCTGATTTAAGCATTTGCTATCCCTATGCTAAATATTTAAGCCTACCCAGAACTCCACGGATTTGATTGCAGCCGTACAGCAAGTGTTTGCCAACGCATCGATACATCCAACCTCAATTGGGGTGTTTGGTTGAGTCGGTGTACGTCACCATCCAGCTTGCATTGGTAAGAACTTGTAACAACTTGGTTAAAGGCTTGAGTGCGTGTCACATTGGAGCCTCCACTACCTAGTAGTTAATGGGAACATGCATATTTTGTGTATGTTTCTTGTTTTCTACTAACAATGGCAGAGATACGCAAGATAATTGGGGATAACTGTGCTCAACATCGATATCTTCGTCGAGACATGAGGAGTGATCAACATGACCATTATGAGGTAAGTGACGATGTTCTAGATAAGATCAAATCTGCACTGCCTTATTTCGAGGAAAATTATGATCCTCATGTTTACATTAATTGGGAGCTAGCGGTTGATAGAGAATTTCAAAAGCATGACTTGTCTGAGAAACATATGGTTATGTGTGCTACTAGAGTTCTAATTAAAAATGATTTTTCTAATTGGAAACATCTTTGTAGGCGTAATAAAATATCTACAACTCATCGAAAGATCAGAGCAATCCTAGCCTTGAGTGTCTTGAGTGGAACTCAGTGTTCATCAGAGACTATATGTATGGAGTCTTTATTTGGTGGATGGATAGGGTGGATGCTGACTTCCAGCATATAAGCATACCATATGGTGGGTGGGTGGAATATTTTACTAATCCTCTAGTGCAGAGGGAGAGCAATATATTTGGTAGTTAAGTGCACAAGATTTGGATAATGAGAATATGAAAAGAATCTAACAAGGGTCACAACCATTTGACAAAACTCAAAATGATAGCAAGGAGCATATGTATAAGGTTTTATCTTTAAGCTCGACATATGGCTTTGATAGGAAAGGAACATCAGTGAGGAGCATGTAAAGTTATTTTATTTTCTTTTTGTAAAATTCCCAATGGTTCAACATCAAGAGCAAGGTTCATATCAGGCCATGTCTCATGCATCAATAACTTAGATAACATGTGGTCCTATGGAATATGATTCACAAGCAAGAGGTAAACTTATTCCAGAAATGGTCTTTTTTGAGACGCCAAAGTCGCTGGCGCCGTGGTCTAATGGGATGGCGCTAGCATCTCTGGCACCATCCCCCTGCCATCGTGGCGGGTCAACGCTGACGTGGCAAAGGGAGCATGCCAATGATGTTGGTGCCAGCCCCTCTTCCCACACACCACTTTCTTCCTTCCTCTCTACTGTAGAGGAGAGATGTGCAACTTTTTTTATTTTTGTTTTTTTATATTTTTTCACACTTAAAGAGCACACAAGAACCAACAATATAAAATTTAAGCTCAAACGGACAAAATATGTAACATGTAGAATTTTTCAAAGCTATATTGAAAAGCTTCTTGTCTCTAAAACACAATCTTGCAAGCGGAATTTGGAGATTCTAAATTCACTTAACCAAGCGAAGATGGGGAGAATTGGATGTAGCTTTTTCTGTAGATATCCGTGGATATATAATTTACCTGATTCTAAGTCCGTATGAGAAAGTTCTGCCTATATTAAGGAATGACACTTGAATGTAACAAAAAAAAAACTCAACAAACCCTAACTAAGCAGTACTAGTTTAAAAAACTAAAGGGTTTATAGGATTACAGAGATATAATATAGAGTAAATTGCATCTTGGGCCTGTCTTTATTACCGTAGTTACAACTTGACTAGGTGTAAACCAAACTTTTCACTTTGGGTCTTGTTTCTTTACATGTTAATTTAATTTGGACCCTCTTCTTTCTTCCTCCAAGTCTCTCTCTCCCCTCTCTTTGTGTATAGCTCAAAGCACGGTAGTGTAGCTCGAGCAGGAGCACACAAAGAGGAAAAGCTTGGTTCATATGTAATTGAGGCTGATCATAAGTGCAGAACTCATCTTCTTTGAAATTCCTCCACATTATTGATCAAGCAACTCAACCTTCCAAAGAACTTGAAGGATAGTTTGCATTTCTAATTTTCGACTAGCACATTGGTGAGAAGCTCAAGCTCGACGCTAGTGCCGGATGACTCGTGCTAGCATTGCCTCTGCATGCGCTGCCTGCACTCAAGCTCCACCTCCGCGCGCGCTGCCTACACTTGAGCTCGAGCTCAGCTTTGATGGGCGGCTGCGCTGGGATGGCTTGCACTTCTCTTCTGCGTGCGCTGCTCCTGATTGAGAAGAGATTTTGAGCCGTACGCAGCAGAGATGGGAGAAATGAAGCTGGAGGAAGAAGAGAGCTCAAATTGAAACATTGTATAAACATACCCGGCCCAAAGTGAAAAGATTAATTTACCCCATCTAAGTTGCAACATTGGTAAGAAAAGGTGGCTCAAGATGCAATATACTCTATGATGCAGGGGACGGCGCCAGAGACTCTGACGCCCCAAAAAGGACTATTTCTAGGATAAGTTTTTCTAGAGATCTATTTGTAAAATTAGTTTTTCAAAAATTCAGAACAATAGAGCAATTAGAATCTATGACATGCATGAATATGTAAGACGATTCATTTCTTTTCTTTTGGAAAATAAGTAGGTAGAAGAAGCTTCAACAATGCACCTTTTGCTTATGCAAGTCCTATTCTTCTTCAATCTCCTCATCGTTGTTGTCACCAGCACCAGCGGCGACACACTCTTTTGCAAAATAAAAAAGGTAGAATCTCTTCTGTTTTAATCTCATCATTTTAGTGATCAGAATGCAACTTTTTTTTGTTCAACTTCAACCACCTCAATGTTGGTGTCGCCGGTGCCAGGACACTCCTCATCTTCTTCGTCCATGGAGTCGGCGACCACGAGCACTTCCTCTCCGGCCTCGTCGTCCATGGAGTCAGCAACCCCGTGCACTTCCTCGCCGGCTGCGACGTCCATAGAGTCGGCAACCACGTGCACTTCCTCGCCGGCCACCTCGGCGGCCACGACGACCACATGCCCTTCCTCGCTGGCCTCATCGTCTATATAGTCAACGATCACGTGCACCTCCTCGCGGGCCTCATCATCCATGGAGTTGGTGACCACGAGCACTTCCTCACCGGCCGCGTCCATGGAGTCAGGGACTACGAGCTCTTCCTCGCTCGTCTTGTCCATAGACTCCTAGCCCCTTCATTACTCATCTTCATTACTCATCCAGATTCACTAACATCAATATAAATTTGGACATATGTATGGAACAAATACATAGATCCATGTGAAACAAAGGAAGTAGCAACCTTTGCTCACCACTTCATCACAACTTTTACTAGTAAAACCAATTCAGAATAATTATTCGCGTCCAAAAGAAGAAAGAAATTAGTGAAGTACACGATAACGAACATATTGTCCACCAATATCATAATACAGTTTCTGGCACACTGCTATATTATAGGCACACTAGGCTGTAAGCCTGTAGTTTAATGGGAACCTGTGTAAACTTTTTGACACAATGTTATATGCGCACTCATAGAGTTCTATAATAGAAAAAAGATCAGCAAATGATTATAAAAGAGAAAGTCAAGAAAGAGGCCTTTGTATATTGTTATATCTGTAGATCGTCAAGTGTCAAATCATCGGTTGATAACATTTTTAATTTCTGCAAATAATAACATGTTAACAAGTTCTTGGTACAACAAGCATATTGGAGAGGAGACATGAACAAGAAACTTACAGTGATGAACTGGGGTGGATCATCAAGACTAGAGGAGCCAAGGATAATTTCTCTCTTCAGTTTGGATGATAGCTTGTGAGCAGCACATAACTGTAATAGCCATTGGCATATAATGGTACAGATTGAGAATGTGAGAATTAGATCCTTTCATAGTTTTACACCATATTCGAATCAGAAAGCATTACAGGTGAAAGAAAAAAGGAAATTCAGATGCTTGAGAAGATACCTCAGATCGAGTAGCACCACCAATAACAAAAACAAATAATCGCTGACCCAACTTTCTGCTATTACTTGATGTGTGCTTCAGTACCGAGTCACTGCAAAAGGCTTATTAGTCATGAGAAAAGTGGTATTATCATTATTATCATAACCCATTATTGCAAATGCACTTCCATGACTATAATATGCGATAGCTTATTGTAAAATGCATGTAGTCTAAATGGAGGAGCTTTCACGATCCACACAAAAGGTCCATAAAAAGTTCATACAAAAGCGAAAGGAATTTGCAGCAAATGTGACAGTTTCATGGCCAAAATACAGCTTTCTTAAAGGTAAAGGACTACTCAATAAGACAACTAAGCAGTAATTGCATTAATTGCATTGATATTTGACATATAAAACTAAATCCGAAATTGATAGTGACCAGTGGTAATTGTGCGGCAGCTTGGGCAATATTTTATGAACTCAAATTTTTAAATAGACTAGAAAAAATGTCCGTGCGTTGCAACGGGTGAAATCTATTTTAATCTTATTATTGTTATATGGTTTAGTTAAGATGAAATTCACTGTGGGAGTTCGCTTGGATATATATATTTTTAGAAAATTATGAGCAGCAGTTAGGAGTCCGATCGTCTCAAGTTAGCATGTGAGTTTTTTTTAAACAGATTTCTTATATGATTCCTTCTGTATTAGCAAAAGTGAACGGTCTTAAAAACCGACTCAAATACGGATATGTATTTCCAAAAGCAAACGAATTTAAAAACCGACTCATACACGGATGATGTACCAAAATACCGACAAAAACATCTTCAATTTTTATAATAGTAGAGATGGGGGCATGAGGTCACAAACCTTGAATACCCATCATCAGAGTCTCGAGGCCTGGCCCATGTGCCACCTGTCCTTCTAGATCTCATGGATTGAGCTGGCTGATGAGCTAGGCTTGTTTGGGTAGATGCACTTGGAATTCCCCGGAAACTAGGACTAGGGTCATTCAAACAGTGATACTCATCTTTTGGTAGCTCACCCTTGCTAAGTTTCTCAATCAACTCCTGCAATAAAAAGGCAAGAACCATATTCATGTAAATGCAAAAACAAAACTTCCTAAAAGAAAGTAAATTACAGCAAAGCACATATCACTTGCTACAACTTTAACTGCGCATTTCAGAGAATTGCAACAATAGTGTATAATTTTATCAGAAAGCTACAACTATATCTGTCTTCCATACAGAAATGAAATATTCATGTTGTAATAAGTTGGGCCCACATGTCAATACACACATATGGGAAAATTGCAGTTATTTGATAAAATCCACTGCTAAAGTTGCAATTTATAAAATAGCCGGTTAAAGTTGTAGCAAAGTGATAGTCTCGACCAAATAATTGCAGTTTTCTGAAATTTAATCCTAAAAAAATGATAGCTGCAGCAATGGAAGGACAAAAATATATTTCCGTTGTATGATAACTTTACAGTTGCACCTTGCCGGTATTAATATCTGCTAACATAGTAGCAAAACAAATGAAAGCTTCAATACTACTAACATCAGGGCCACTTATTAATTTTGCCAGCACAAACTGTCAAATCATAACAGAACTAGCTTTGCTTTTCTCAATAACTGAAAGTGAAGGACTATCTAAAGAAAAAAGGAACAACAGATATGCGTCATACTGATTCTCTACTAGTACATGTCTTACTGTAAGTTTTATATAGACTAATAAAAGCCATATCCACAGAATGAGTTAGCTCAAATACTTAATAAGAGGCTGCCTCAGTGTTCCACCCTCAATGATTTGCAATAATTCAAAAGGCAAAAATTTCATCCTCTTTCACACTACCAATGCCAACTTTTGGCATAGAAGGTTGCCATTCTGTAACCATTTGCCATGTGACCTTAAGAAAATAAAAAATCAGTTCCTACTGAGAGGAAGATTGAAGTGTTCATGAATATCTTTTCTTTTTTTGTGTTTGAAAGAACAGAAATGATCATTTTGCCTATCTAACTTCTTTCTCCCTAAAGGAAACATAATATCCAATTTGGTCCCTCAAGTATGACTCCAGAATAACTAGCCTTTGATAATTGATTTCATCAGAGTCCTCAAAGTTTGCCCATTTGTCCATTAGTTCAAAATGATCCTTGAGAGGTAAAACACCATGCGTGTAAAACCAACTCAACAGATGGCAAACCTTATGACACTAATATAATATCATATCGGGCGCCCACTGCAATGGCCCACAAAGATACAAGGGCATAATGGGATGATCCAATCAATTCTCTTCCCTTTTTCTTTCATTGTGTTGTATTTTTTCACCAATAGTAGCCATTTTCTTCGTTGGCTTTGCCCATTTGGCGCTTTATGCCAATTTGAATGCTAAAAAACAAAGTGACCCCCAGGGGGGAAACTCACAGGACCAATTTGCTGTTCTCTCTAAAATGAATTTATCAGGATTATGAAAAGCTATAATTCAGAGCATCAACAAATGATTAAAATTCAGTTTTCAACGAAATTTTCATTGAATTAAATAGTATATCGGCATTAAAATTTCAAGTTTATGAATATAAAAATTCGAAGTTCCTTTTTTAAAAGAATCTTAAATTTTGGATATTTAAAATACTGAATAGAGAATTTAAATGTCGAAATGTATGGCTTGAATTAAGAAGTACCATAGAATGTGTAGCACGTTGTTTAACTAAATAGCAGGCCTCACATCAAACCCCACAGCACTCCCACCGTGTTACCCTGTGCGCTCTCCCATTCCCAATCCCGTGGTAATTATTTTACTGCGTGATTTAGCCTAACTCTTTATACCCTCTTATCATCTCTTATTCTATTTTTAAAGATCTGCTAACTACACGGCAGTTGAGAGATGGGAATGTGTAGTGAGCGTCATCGGCGGCTTGGATCGGTGCTGGAGCACTTGTCCAGATTGGTCCTGGGGTTGCAGAAGGCGGGGGCCACAGGTAGTGTTGTGAGGAAGGGTCTGTACCTCGGTGTCGGAGAGCAGGCGACGCGGTGGAGTCTAGGCAGATTGAGGCAAAGCAGATTGGGAGGTGGAGGTGCCAATGCGACATGGCAGCCAGGAAGAGGAAGCTGGAGGAAGCAAAGGCATGTCTAGAACCCTTGCTGGTGAACATTGGATCTGGCGCCTCCCAAGCTCGCGGCTGCGGCGGTGGCGACGATAGCCACGACCTCCTCTATTCTCCAACGACGCACCGATGAGCTCCGGTCATTGTCCTCCACAACGAAACTTAACCTGGCAACTAGTAGGTTGGACTAGCCAACGAGGCGGCGGACAAGCAACAAAGTGAGGTCGTTAGCTCAAAGCATGCTCCATGCCTGCCACCCACGGTGGACAATGGGAACTAGGAAGCAGCTGATCAAATCCGGTGGCCTCAAGGATGAAAGCGGCTAGATTTGGTGCCATCTGTCTACTGGTGTTGCGACCGAATCTCGGTTGTTGTCATTCCTACCTCTCACGGTCATGGCGGATGTGGATCCGCCTTAGTGCTTCTTTGCTGGGAGAGGCGCCCACACCGACATTGAAGGAGATGCCCATCCTCTTCAGCCCCTCCATCATGCATCATCTGCATCAGCTCTAGGGAGCCCTTCCATCCGCCGTGGTGCTCTCGTCTCATCGTCAGTCATCGACTGAATTTTTTTCTTTTTTTTCGTTGTTCAAGACTAATGTGTAATTCTTTGTGTGTGAGTTGTGTAATTGTTTTATATTCATACAATTTTATAAGTTTTATACTGATATCATTTCCACTCACAAAAGCAGGACAAAACCAAAAGTAGGGCAAAACGGGAAAAAACAAATATGTGGGAGTAGATTGACTGTGAAACATTATGGAAGAGACTAATATGAGCGGTAGTAATTTTTTTACTCTATGAAGAGAACGGAAAGCAGTCCATGAGCAAAGAACTCTAAGATGAATGGGAGATGAACCTAGCTGTATTATTGGTCAATGAGTAAATAAAAGTAAATCTTTAGCAAAGATGAATTACTTATGAACCAGATGATCCGACAAGTAAATTCTTTACACAGAATTAATTAGTTATGAAGCTGGACAATGAGATTAGTAGATAGTCAATGAGTAAATCCTTTACTTAGGACAAAGATGAAAGGACAGGAGATGAGTGGATGGTTGAAAGGACAGGAGATGAGTGGATGAGTAAATCCTTTACTCTGGAGTGTAATGTGAAATGTGGGGAGGAGGTGAGGAACAGAAAAAACTAGAAAAGCGGATGTAATGAGTAAAGGACGGGAAGAAAGGAAAAACGAGGAAACAGAGGGAAGGAGGCACTCGGATGCTTGCTACTCTGCGCACCATTTAGCATGATTGTGAATTAAGATTGATATTTCAAATTCATGTCCAGCAATATTTTTGAAATGCACCAAAGGGCACACTGGTCACTCCACCCTAATTAACTCTCCTCTAGTGACAACAAATGATATATCATATGTACACCCTCCATTTCATATTGTAAGATGTTTTGGTTTTGTCCGAAGTCAAATTTATTTAAGCTTGACCAAAGTTTATAAAGAAACATAGCAATATTTCCAACACCAAACAAATATATTATAAAAATATATTTAGTTATGGTCAAATTTGAATTTGGTGTTGTAGATGTAGCTACATTTTTCTATAAATTTGGTCAAACTTGAATAAGTTTAACTCAGGACAAAACCAAAATATCTTACATTACAGAACAGAGGGAATACTGAAATTTGTCTTGCAGCAAATAGTCACAAAATAGCATTGTCCTATAGAGAAGACTAGTGGCTGGAACAAATTTGCCAAATCTAAGGCATGATTCAAGGGTGGATGGGTATTACTTACCCCTTCAGGTGCTTTAAGATGCATACAATTCTAGTTGGAGACTGCGAGCATAGAACCACTCAAACATATCAGATGATAATAAACAGAAAAGCACAAGTTTGCAGTTGTATATATGTAATGATAATAAAGGTTTGTGTTAAAGCGGTAGCATAATTAATGCAGTGGCTGAATCAACAAATTAACAGTCTGGGAACTTCCTGTTACTCATCATGCAAATTACTATAGCACCAAAGAATGAAGATAAAACTGACAAAAAAAACTAGTGTTGAGGACTTGAGGTCTCTAGACAAACCAGCAGCTAATAAAAATGAAGTGCAACAAAACAGAAAAATTTAGATAAACAGAAAAGAATGTGTAAATAGAAAGTGAAATTTGAGCACAAACAAGGAAAGTATGTAGATTTTGTCAAATTATCAACACATCCCAAGGGAAAAGTATTATATGCAAAATGTTAAATCCATGAACATCAAAAAGTTTTCAGCTAGTACATGGAAAAGCTTGTACCTCCAGGATGGGATAAAACCGGGACAACATCCATTTTGATTCTTCTCCTATCCGCTCCTTTCTGATACCATGCCTTTTCTAAAATTTGTAGAGTTAAGTACAATTAAAATTACTATGGTTGAAAAGGTACATGACAACAAAACTAAGGGGATGTTTGGTTGCTTACTAACTTTGCCAAACCCCATATTAGGCAAGGTGTGGCTGCCACAAAATGTGTGGCTAGCTAAATGCTAGCCACAACTTAGCCAAAGTTAGCAAAAAATACTAGTGTATGACATGTGGAGTCCATATAGAGAAAATGTGTGGCTAGCCACAGTTGTGTCATGAACCAAACAATAGCTAAAAAACTGTGGCATGACTAACTTTAGGCGTGGCAACTTGTGGCATGCAACCAAACAACCCCTAAAAGCCTAATGAAATAACACAAGATACCTTACGTAGATCAAATTTCAGAGTAAAGCCACCTGCCGAAGACTTCTTAGAATCATGCCCACAAAGGCAACGCATATTACTCACTGCAATCATGTCATCAGCAGATAATCCTGCGAGCTGTCAAAGAAAATGGGTTCTTGCTGAATCTTGTGGTATTAGTCAGTATATAGTGTAGCAACTGAACCTATAAGCTTTTGCAATAACCATTTCTAATTTATCTACTGTGGAAAAAATGAATGAAACATAGACCTTTGGGGAAAAAAACATAAATCAAGCCCCCCATCGGAACATAGGAAAAATGCAAGTTTAGAATCTTAATTTTTTTCCCCTTGAACCCCTTTGGATCGAAGGAATGGTCCCATGAAATCCTATGAAATTCTTAAGTTCAATCAACGGGAATTTTTGAAGACTTCTAGCATGATGTTTGGACTTCAAGGAAAATTTCCTTACTTTTGGTGCTGCATGCGCTGAATGGAAGAGAAAAAAGTGTGGCAGGTGTGTATAGCCATTTTGGCTTCAAATGAAATTCATGTCAATTGATAGCATACTTATACCTCAACTTATTTAGTACTACCTCCGTTTCAAAATAATTGTAATTTTAGATTGTTTAGCATATATTAAGGTTTGAGAAGAAAGACTATGGTGCCCCTTATTAAATTGTGTATAGGTAAGAGTGGGAGGGTAGTTGAGGTACAATAGGAAAAATTTTGAATGAGAAGTGATTGATGGGACAATTAATACTGTATCGTGACAAATATTTTTGGACAAATTTAAATTCTAGAAATATACTCAATTATGAGATAACATGGGACGGAGGTAGTAGGAAATACTGATGTACTCCCTCCATACTCGTAAAGGAAGTCGTTTAGGACAGCGACACGGTCTCCAAAACACAACTTTGACTTCTTGTTTCTATAAAAATATTTATTGAAAAGTGATATATATATACTTTTATGAAAGTATTTTTCAAGACAAATCTATACATATAATTTTTGCATTTTCAAACTCAACAACTTGAGAGTTATTCATGATTTATATTTTCAAGGTTTGACTTAAACATTGTCCTAAACGACTTCCTTTATGAGTACGGAGGGAGTATTACCAATCAATAGCACATAATTACATCAAATTTATATCGGTACAGCAGTTTACACTGAAAGACATACATCCATGTGATTAATACATATATGCCTATCCTATATACTTATGTGAATACTTCAACCTGGGCTTCAACTGAAGATTTGATATTTTGCAGAATGGACCAACTGAAAACATGTAATCAAAATAAATAATAAAAGAACTAGCTGCTACAGGTAGTTCATCTTTTCAATTTTTAATTGTTTCTACAGCTTACATTGTACTTTGGTTTTTTGAAGTCCCCAATGTGTAGATCTCCAGATTGAATTTTTTTTTTTTAGTTTATGAAAGCACAGGCAGAGCTTCCTACGAATATGGTGTCAAATTGCCGGGCTTCAACTTCCTATTTTTCATGCTTAAATTATGTTCTGTTAGGGACAAGGTCAATGTTGCTCTACACAGAGAGTCCACCATTACATGAGACCTAACTTTTGTTCACTGTACATACACAGACCAAGTACCATAAATATTACGTTGCCTTTTAATCAACCCCATTTGTCATGTTGAGATAACACTGATGTTTTCCTAAATTTCTTACGCATGATAGTATTTTCCGCAGCAACGCATAAGCATCATCTAGCAATCAGGCATGCATGAATCTTGAGGTGCTTGTTCAGTGACAAGGCACCATTCAAGTTGGTAAAGTTTTATTTTAAAAATAACTGAGCAGATTTCATGATAGAAAAGTAAAGTTACCTGCATCAACTTTGCACCCTTATCACTTCGAGTTTTATCTGGATTGATGGCAGCATAAACCATAAGCAAACGCAGCTTATTTTCACGACTGATATCCTGCATTAGATCCGTGAAAATATTAATATTATATACATACAGGTAAAATATTCCAATAATTTGTCCAAATAGCCATTACCAAATGTGTCCTGAAGAAATTTATGAGTTCTTTTGTCCCAGCATCACCAAACACAAGATCTTGCTCGAGCTGCCCAACATCTTTCAATTGTTGCTCTTTAATTGTGCTATTGAGCTTTCCAGCAATCTGTAGTAAAAAAGAGTAATGGAAACTTAAAAATCTAGTTATTATAGGCTTTGCCATGATTAAAATGTACTTAAAAATAGCCGGTACAGTACATATGGATGGTCACTACTTGCTACCAAATTAAAATGAAGAATAAGCAGGCATTGGTAGATCACATATTGGCAGTGATCATTGCATATTGACAGGCGGACAAGGCAGGGAATGTAACTTAACCTCAACATGAAGCGCAAGCTTGTCAATTTGATCACTGTACTGCGGAAGAGCTTGAACCATTTTTTGCAACTCTTTGGTTGATAAATCTCCACCATTTCTGACAAATATAACACAAGCATTTACATTACAAAAAGAAAAGGATCCTATCAACAGAAATAATTAATTCAACATAAAACAAATCTTTGAATACCATTAACTATTCAGTATGGCAAGTATACCAAGAAACTAGATGCATCAGATATTTAGGCTGTCATTGTATGTTGCAGAAAGTATTAAATTCTCACTAATTGAAAAACCAAAATAAATGGAACAATCAAGCAAACACCATGTCTCAATGACAAATAGTAGGAACTTAAAATAATCTTATTGACACAAATGGACTAACCCTTTGGGAATCAGTGCAGTAGTCCATGGTTCAATCTGAATCTGAGCTATATCAAATTTACCCGCTATTCACCTTAGTAATCATCTGTTGACCACTATAAATGTTTCTAAATAACCACCAGAATATTCATGGCTCATCATTTCAATGAATAGATAATAATACATCAAGTCATCAACAAAAGCTAACACACTCTGGCAAACAGCTTAGGCAGGAGCAAAGCTACATTAACTTACCCAGGTGCACGGGACACCCAGTGTTAATCAGTTTCCAGTAGTATCGTTGCATGCCCTAAGAGAGGGACACCCCATGGGCCAAGCATAGGAACACCCGTCCAAGCCAACCAGCTGAGAGCGCAGCCTAGGAATGTCTCTGTTCAGCAGATATCGCTGTTCAGCAAGATAGGCCTGGGCAAGGATCAACTCACTGAGAGGCTGAGACTGCGTAGCTATGCTGTTGTCTGGAGTGTCTTAAGCCTACCAGGTGCTATCGTTTTTGCATTCCTGGTTTCTTTGAATTATCCCATGTTCAATTATCTGTCCTACACAACCAATATTTATTTATGATAAACACTTCTATAACTAAATATCTGTCTGCATATTATTAGAACTAAGATTAAAATGAGCTATGTTTGCTCTCAAAGCCTATAAACGATCACGTTAATCGAAAAAAGCAAATCTATACCATCAGGTCCTGTTCATTTTTAGCTTTTTGTCTGGATTATTGTCGCAGATTATTTGCTCCACCCTTCTAAAAATAAAGTTTCTCAAAAAAGAAAAAAAAAAAGGACTAACCCTTTGGGTATAATCCATGTAAATAATCCACACAAAAATCTGTTTCCAACAGGGCCATATGACTACTACAAAAAATTGCCTAAGCAATATTGATGTATAAGTTATAGGGAACACATTGTTTTAGGGACTTAGGAAACATGCCGCATATCAGACACAAGCCATAAGCGAAAAATAGCGCACAATTAGTGATACATATGGGGCACCCGGTTATTTTTGTTCTGGGTTTGCCCCTGAGCCTAGGTTTTGCAATCATTTGCACAAAAAAGTAACCATAATAATAAATGCAATAATGCATTTAATATAAATTCCAACATATGTTGTTGTAATAGTTGCAGACCACGGTCAGTTAGTATTCCATTCATCCCCCTAATTTGTGACAATTACATTTATTGAACAAACCTTGCTTGATGTAGTTGAGCAGCTTTGTTTTTTGATACAAAATTGGTCATCTTCTCATGCAATCTTTCACTAGCCTGCAATATTGACTCCATGATGCATTAATGAAGCATATAGATAATGTTTGGAGACAATGGTGACAGTCTCACATTGGCTATATGTACATGCCGAAGCTCAAGCCATATTGGATCATGATCCTCCAACAAAACCTCCTTGTTCTCAGTGCCTGAACCAGACTTGCTTGGGACCTGTTGTTTCATGGTCAGCATTCAAGAGCACAACAGAACTGAAAATTGGTAAACAAGCTACTACAAATGAAGATTTTGACATGCTCACCTGTTGTACATACTTGTTGCCATCCATGCAGAGTAGATCATGACACATGGCATCATAGGTCCATTCGTGAATAATTGGTGCGATCTGAAAACATTAAGGAAACATGAGAACAAATCATTGCTTCATTCAATGTGGTAGTCAGTCAAACTAAAACACTAAAAAAGGGAAAATTGCAAAAATCACCCCAGAAATGACTTGAAGTTTGACATTCCACCTCATACCTGATCTATTGATCGGTCTACGATAAGTAATTCACATGTTTCAGTCTGAGGGAATTCAGGTATCATAGCCTTAAATCTTGCAAGGCAATTCCACACACCAGCAGCAAGCTTTGTGGGTGCCAAATCTCGTAGTGTTGTCAAAGTAGAAGCATCAATCGTCCTGGCAACACGATAGTGCACACGAGGAAATTCCTAAAATAATTGAAAGCAAACAACTTAAGTAAAATGTATGGCACAAAGAAGTTTTTTTAAGCCAAAAGTTTCTTAAGAAAATAGACACCCAAACAAATATTAGCAAAACACAACAAAATAAAATTTGAATGACTCGATAAGTCGTCAAATAGTTCTTTTACTTTTTTAGTAATATTTTTAATGGAAAATTGTAAGTATCGGGTTTCAAATTCTTTTGCTAAAATAGCACTCACTCAGCACGCCATATACCCAAGCAGAATGCCGACTAGCCCTGTCGACACGTGGCGTGCTGAAAAGGTGGACATGTGTCCGGAGTGGCCGTCACCGATACAGGTCCTCTTGGCAAAAACACATGCTGACAGGTCATATCCGCAAACCATTTGCCGATAGGGCTACCTGGTTACCAGCAGGCCGTTGGCCTCCTCCCATGCCAACAGATAGCGAGGCAGCTGCTAGCCTTTCAACACAGTGAATGAATGTGTACCCATGCAGTGCTATTTTGGCAAATTTGTTTGAAACCCTATACTATTTTAGCAATTCTCCATTTAACAAATAATAGTAAAATATATTTAAAAACTCTCAAATTGGATCCTGTTTTGAGGAACAATTCTTCCATATGTGTATCAGTGGATAATTGGATGGAACAACCTATTTGTTTGATATTTCTTTAAGTTTGTTTCCTCCATTGGCAGAAAAACAACAACCCACCACATCTGCAGTGTGCATGCTTAATTTTTTATAGTTCCAGGCTTGCAGAAGACATGCGTTACAATTACCATATGTTTTTCCTTTCTAGTTCTTTAACAGTATATTAATTTCTTACTTATCACCAGCTGTTCTTTTCATGTTTACACCATAAGAACAGGAAAATAAACATTTAGGTATATAGACATGTCAAGTAGCATAAAATGGGAAAACAGTACCCTCATTGATGCGAATACTGTAGCAATACGAGTGGCCATCATGTTAAGGCAAGAGTTATACTTGAGTGAACCTTCTGCATTTTCACTAAATAGCTCTTCTAGGGCCTTGTCATGGTCAGTTGTAAAGCCCTGTATATAACAACAATAGATTCACTGAAGCCAAATACAAAATTTTATGATGAACTAAATCAATAAGGAGAAAGGATTGATTTCTTTATGGTTTAAATTAAGTCATTAATTTTTTTTAATCTAAAGCCAGCAGTATCAAAAGGCTATGCTAATATACCTGGCTATCAATAGCAAAATATTCCAGATTCATCTGCAAGCATAAAGCACAAATGAATTAAGAGGAACAAGTATAATTGCAATGTTGAAAAATGAGAACATGCAAGGAACAGATAATAGTTAAACTGACCTCACTGAGTGCACCTATGCGTGCTCTAACATTTGAATCTTTTTTTATTTGGGCCACCAACTCTCTTTGTACGGGTGAACTGAAAAACACATAGGCTCTGAAACAGGTAGAGTATCGTGTCAAAACTAAACCATGGTTGTTAAGGTGTCTCCAGTGTTACCAGGAATCAGACACACCGGTTTAACCGGTTGTTTACTGGTTTGATTGCACAGCGGTCTTTTAATCGAACCAGACCAGTAAGAGCATTGGTTCCGGTTTATTCTGGTCGGAACGGCAGTCCAGTCCGGTTCTAATAACTATGGAGACAATCCTACCACGATCCAATTGATTCTCTCGTGTACTCTCCCTTTCCTGTATTTGCGGATCTATTGCTTCCTGTACTAATTGTCTTCCCCTATGTTCCTTCCCAACGCTTACATCCCCTGCTGTTGTACTCTTCTATGCTCTTCCTCCCCAGGCACCATCTGTTCCTTCCCCACACTTACATCCAGTTGTGTACTAGTGTCTAAGCCGTCGCCTCGCCTTATGCCTTGCCGCTAAGGCAGTCTAGGGTCGCCTTAGGTTGCCTTACTGCCTTAACAACCATGAACTAAACTTGGAAGTGATACAACATGCATAAACAAGTAAATGCACAGGACACATACTTCTTATACAATGGTATTTTCCCTGACATGTCGGACATGAATATGCGAATGCTGCATCAACACCATAATAAATTGGTTAGAGAGTTTGATGGACAATACAACTTTCAATATCAGCAGCAAACCATTGACATATATGACTGGCAGTTATCAATATAAGCAGGAAACCATTGTCTATCTATATTTCCACATATGTTTTTCAGTGGAATTAAATGAAAGCTCCAGCACAAATTAAAGGATAAAAACAAATTTAACACATCATATATAATTATTCACTAACAAATGGAAAAATTTGGTTTTGTGCCTACTATCAATCAGTAAATTATTTCTGTGATCAATCAGTAACAATGGTAATAGGATGTGGTAACTAGTCACACTTACTTTTCCTTAGTTGGTTGAATGAAATAAATTGCATCCATCAATGGTAATGGTTGCCTCCGCTTGTATAAGTCCTCAACCACTGCAAAAAAAAAAAGAAGCAAATTCTCAAATGTATATAGATAGACAATATTTCTGCGAGGAAAATTTCAAAAAACTAAAGATAAATTATCATAACGATACAGGGGAATTTAAATATTTGCCCCTCCGGAGTGGCATAAAGTCAAATATTCCTTATACAGTGCCATGTCATGGCTCCAATTCCATGACCAGAGTCGCTGCTTGCCTTTGCTTTACCCTTTTCATTCCTTCCCTCAATCTGGCACGGTAACCCATAATGGTACTGCAAAGGCAAGCAGTGACCTGGTCATGAAAATTAGCTCACCATGCCAGCGGACCTGGGATTCGAAGTGACAACCAATACCAGTGCTTGAATCTTTGTGTGATTGCAGGAATGCAGGTTGGACCCATTTGTCAGATAACTGTGACGGTGAAGCCTAAAACAAGTAGTTATGCAATAATAACATGAGGGCAAACTGTAGTTCTCCGATAGAATTTTTTAAATCTGTAGTTTTTGATGATTTGGGAGAAGTATCTATAGTTTTGTGAACTTACTCTAATTCTGTACGTAATTGACAATTTTAAACTTCTATATTATCATTTCTTTTCAAAGACTAACCAGAACATTCGAAACTATAAGGCCTCCATTTTAAGGAATTCAAAGGCCCCAGGAGCTTTGAAAAATAAATGCTATGAACAACTTGAACTTACAACAGAAATCTGGCTAGTGCCAAGGGTTACAAACATTGCTACAGAGCTTTCAAATCAGAGTTGTAGAACTTGGCAACTAGCATAATATAAAGCTTATTTAAGGATGGCATAAGCTATTTTCATGACATCTCGGGACAAGAAACTACCAATAGATATTCACGTGGCTTCACCAGGACCACTTAAGAGTCCCTAGACTGATAAGCTAAAATGATTTAGGCTGTATGACAAACTTCGCAGTACAATCTTCACTGTGTACCACTATTGTAGGGTCTTAGCCATACTTCATATATTGCCGCATAAATTCAAATGCACTGAAACTGAACAAATGGAGTATGGACACATCAAATATTTCGTAAGGAACGAAACAGCAAAACACTGATGGCTTCTTAATAAGGTAAAAAACAAACTTACATGAAACACCTTCTTCCATCACATCTGCCATCTTGCAAGAAAATGACATAATCTTCACTGTAAGTTTGTCCATGATAAGAACCTAGGAGTTACAAAACAATTTTATGCGAATCACATTCTCCCCTTTTGCTGCAAGGTGCTATAAAATTATTTTCTGGCAATATAAAAAACTTGAACGCCATATCTCAAAGAACACCTTCCATGCCAATTTTGAGCTCTTCTTCGTTGATCTCAACATTTCAAATAATAAACCTATATAGGTGCCACAATCATAAACAAATAAAACAGTCAGATAGTAAAACGGCAGGGATGTCAACAAGAACCAAAGAACACAGTAAAGAACATGTTTAATCTGTAGCATGTTGTATGTACGTTCCTCAGTTCACTTGCACTATGACTTTCAAGTGCCTTGCTTTTGTTATTTCTAATTACCCAGTCAAACTCAATAGGTATTCCATACAATGAGTTTTTTTGTTATGCTTGAAATTCAGGCTATTTCATGCACAAAAAACAAGAAAAGTCAAATTGTTTCAATGCTGGAGACCATCCTATGCAAAGAGAATCTTTCAATGGAAAAAATATCTATTATATGATGGTGTTGCAGGTTGTTTGGGGTGATGTAGCATCCTATGTCATGCGTGCACTGATGTGAATAATGATTCACAAAAAGAAAACTATGTTAGATTTTTACTAACGAGATGATGTGGATGCCATGTGTAAAAAGAAAAAAAATGATACATGCACGATGATACAGATCTAATATTCTCATGATGGCAGTGTCTGCCAGTTTTGATTGGGCCATGTGGTGCCCCTTACTTTCCAAATAAATCACAGAAGGAATGACTAGGAATTAATCTAGAAGAAACCAGAAGGCTCTAAAAATATTTTGAACAAAGGAGCAAATATCTAGCATAGATCAACGAAGCCCACATGCAAGTTGGTTATCCCATAGTACGTATCAATCATAGATTTTATTCCGTCATGGACATAGGTTTTATGGCATGAATTCCACTCATCGAGCATAAATTTATAAACAAAACCCAATACACCTTTAAAAATATCATCACCTATTTTATCATTTGATAGACGATCCAATTATAACTATACACAACACATGAACACTAAATAATACCCAAGAAAAGATAATTAAGGATTTTTAAAACTAAAGGAAATTAAACTAATTCTATAAAAAATTACAAAATTTATACTTCTTAGTAACACATGGAAACAATTTGCATGTGCTATAACACAAGCGTGCCAAAAAAACACGCTGATTTTATAGTTTTAACTCAAAACATGTTACCAGAAAAATTAATACAGAAAGGACAAATTAATCTATGAAACTAGTGCCAGTTTTAATAGTTCAGAGCTGAAATTAAACAATATTATATTGAAGTTCAGAGGGGTAAATAAACCAGAGAAGAAGCTAACTGCTAGCAAGTATAATAGTAGGCTATAAGCCGGCTAAATGCTAAGTTGGAGGAAAGAAGAGAGGAGAGAGAGGAGAAGCGGGCTGTAAACTTACAGCCGGCTTGGACACAAGAACCAAGAAACTCCGTGAGAGAGACAAGTGGGCCCTGTATTAATTGTGAAGAGCTAACTATTATATAGGTAGGTTGAGAGAAGGCTACAAAGAACCTTATAGCCAGCAGGTCGGTTGTATTATTAGCCTTGCTCAACGGAACGTTGTTCTTGTTTCTACAGCTTTGTGATCTAAATTGGATAAATGAACTCCCCGTTAACTAAATTGGCCCAACACAAATCCCAGTACAGATGAAGTACCTCGTGCTCCCCGTTAATCATTCAATCTCACATTCAAGATATATAAATCGGCATTATACAGCAGGTGCCAACCAATCCCCATTCCCGTCCATCTCCCCCAAAATCAAATACAGCTTTATCCGATGTGCGACAATGGAAGGCAAGCGTGGGGGCAGGGCAGGAAGGCACTCACGATCCCGGGTGATCTGGCGGAAGCTCCTGTAGTCGGCGCCGCTGCGCGAGGAGATGACCGAGTCCATCGACATGGCCGCCCGGAGAACCCCGACTGCCTCGAGACCGCCGGTGACGTCGCAGCACGCCGTAGGTTTAGGGCTCGCGGCCGCGCCACCGACTCGGAAGACGCGGAGGCGATTCGGGTGGAGCAGCGGATTCCACTTGCGGAAAATGAGGTCCCCGGAGGCCCCCACTGCCTTGTCACAGCCGGAGATGTCACAGCACGCGTTAGGGGTTAGGGCTCCGCGGCCGCGCCACCGGTTCGGAAGAAGCGGCGGCGATTCGGGCGGAGCAGAGGATTCTGGACTGCGGAGAGGGAGAGCGAGAGAGGGGGACGGAAACGTCGGCAAGAAATCCACCACCGCGAGAGAGGGAGACGGGAGGTGGTAACTGGCTTCCTCCTCCAACGGGATTACAGGAAGCGTGCGAGGCGGGCGGCCGATGGAGCCGTTGGGACTTGCCGATGGGTTTTGGAGGGGTCTATGGCGGGTGGGGCTAGAAGGGAGGAGTCTCCTGGGGCCCACGCGTCAATGGAGGTGGCTGGTATTACACTTTCTAGAAAGCAGGATGCGTAAGGCCTTCTTTAGGGCATCCACAATGCAAAATGCAAGCTATTCCTAGAGTGTCCTCCTCGTAGGAAAACTCAGCTCGCAATGGAGAACATATTTGAATGGGCTCCTTAAAATCTGAAGCAACTAATAGAGACACTCAAACCCACAATGGGTATCCCAGTTCACAAAGCCCCATATTTATTTTTCCAACCCTACCCCTAATCTCTCTCTCGCCCCCCTCTTCTCTTTTTTTCACCACGCACGGGCGCCTCTCCCTCTCACCGCTGCACTCGCCTCTCCCTCTCGCGCCGTGCCCGTCGTCTCTTCCGTCGCCGGCGGCCGCGAGGACGACGAGGAGGGCCGCCTCTCCCGTCGTCGGCGTTCACCGCCACCCCTCTTTCTCCATCTCTCTCCCGTCGCCATCCACCTCGGCCTCCTCCGTCACGCCATTGTCGCCATCCACCCCAGCACTCTCTCTCCGGCGGTAGCCACGAGGGCGACGAGGAGGACCGCCGCGGTCACCGGAGTTCGTCGGCAAGGGTGACGAGGAGAGCCGCGGATCCGCCACCGCCGCGCTCGCCGCTCTCCCCCCCCTTCTCTCTCTCTCTCTCTCTCGTCGCTGCTATTTCGGGCCGCAGCTCGAGACCTCCGCCGACAAGCTAAGGTGAGCCCGGCCGACGGGTGCCACGGCGCGCGGTGGCCCCGTCGTGGATCTGTCGTCGTGGCGCGCGGTCGGCCTCTTCTTCCTTCGGCGGCCGGCGGGGTAAGAAGCGGGAAAAACAGGAGGAGGCAACGGTGTCCTTGGGCTACTCCCTAGCCACGCCCCGCCCAGCGCACCTCCTCGCTCGCCCTCCCAGCCGAGGCGCTCGTAGAGCCGCGTCCCTCAGCTGGGGCACGCGCCCCTCTACTTGGGACGGCAAAGCGACGGAGCGGAGACGGCCGTGAGCAGGGACACGCTCGGGGATACGCATTGGTGATGCCCTTAGGTTGTGTTTGCAATCTGGTTCCCAACATGCACAGTACACACAGAAAATAGAGCGGTCCATTAACACATGATTAATTAAACATTAGCTATTTTTTTAAAAAATGGATTAATATGAATTTTTAAGCAACTTTTATATAGAAACTTTTTACGAAAAACGCACCGTTTAGCAGTTTGAAAAGCGTGCGCGGAATATATTTGACTACAGAAGATACAAAAACAGATAATTATGGCATGGATACAAATAATAGTGATTTGAATGAGGACAAAACAATTATGCTCAAAATATCATACCCTAATTATGTTTGCCCAAACAGCATCATCAGCAATAATCTGCACCGTTGATTATCCCAAGAAGCTCCACTCTGTTTCCTTGCCTTCTTAAGCAACCTATAATCTCATTTTAACCGCTTCTCCTTATCTTGGATCTGTTGCTTATTCATGGTGACATAGGGATGTCTGTTACGAAATTCTTTGACGACCTTGTTCCATGCTTCACTTGTCCACCCGTTTTGGCACCGGTAATGTCGGTTATTGTGCTCATGAAGTAAATCAACTAAAGCCTTTTCTAGTCCCGGGTTTCATGAATCTCTTAATTGTTGAGCTATTAGACAAAATTAGATGATAGTAAGTAAAATTTGTAATAATTAACATGAAAGGAAAATACTCCACAAAACCAAGTTAGATACTACCTTTGGGAGAAACCTTCTTCTTCTGTGTGCTACAGCTCTTTGGCGATACCTTCTTTTGTAGATGCCTTTGTTGGTGCTGCAATAGGCTTGCTTTCGGAGATAGTCTTCCAAACATCATAACTGTATTGCAATATTTTATTGAATGAGGAAATACAAACTACATTACTTACTATCAATTGCCCATATCATAAATGTTGATTACACAAACAATAAAATTTTTGAAAAATGAAAGATTTCAAGAATAAAAGAAATGTCTCTCGAAAAAAATGATAATAATAATTGGCAAACTTGTGGGATCCACGCTTCTTAAGTTTTGAATCCAATTCCTTTTTAGCATGGATGTGAACAACTAATCTTGAGGCTACGATAAAATCTTCTCAAATCTTTGTAGTCCCTCGAGTATTTGTTGTCCACTAACCTTTTGCGGGAAATAAAAAGACAACTAAGGAGCAATGTACAGAAACTGCAACACCCATACCACGCTCCTTGGTTTATGAGAGAGATGCACAGGGAACAAAGTAGAGCAAATGCAACACTTTATTACATTCGATTCGGTTCTAAGCTTGGTAAGATCTATTTGGTAAGAAACCCAAGCACCATGTGTATCGTCGCCTCATATATCCGCCCTGCTAAGATACCCACCATGCTCCTTGTTGCTATTAAAAAAATTAGATAAAAATAAAATAAAATAAATTTAGGCACTTCATGCGCCTAGAGTTATTTGAATACAATTTGGCTCACTGGTATTACACCTCGGTGGAAGCCTATTTGATTTTTATATTTTTTTGTTGAATAAAGGCAAGGTACAAAGCAAGTGTGGGGGAGTCTTTTCGGAACTCCCAACATGCAACAGCATCAACTTGACACATCAATATGATGAACACCAGCCCATGCCCGTGCACAAAATTCAGCAGCCAGAAACAAGTCCTGGCTGGGTTGGCCGAACCAAGTGTTCGCCCGACCCTTGCCTGGCCCGGCTCTGTCACCCTTTCATCGTGTGGTCAGGTTTGCGCGTCTCCTCTCTTATCCTCCCATGTTTGTGAGTCAAACATGCATGGAAAATTCGAATAGAATTTATTTTGACTCCAAATAAAAATTGAAAACATTAACTCTCAACAAATAAAAGTTTCCTATGATTAATCATCTATACTATTTGTTCTTTGCTAACACTTCTCACTTGTGAACAACCATCTATCATAGGAAGCTCATCTACCCTATAGTTCAACATGTTGTTTTACTCATTCATCATCATCATTCATCATGTGACACATCCAACAGTCGAAAGCCGTCTGAATAATTTGTATCCAACGTCCCAGATCAGCGCGCGTGCCCACCCCTCCCTCCGCATCCTCTCCCGCACTGTGCCTCCTCTGCATCCGCGCGACGTGCAACTCTCTCGACCTCGCCGTCTCGCCGCGCCTCCTCCACATCGCGTCGCCGGACCAGATCGCCACGCCCTCCCTCCGGCAAATCACCGCGCCACCGGACGCCCTCCCCCTGGCAACTCTCCCTCTGCATCGCCAATCTGCCACCGATCCCCGCCGCCGGCTCGCCCTCCACGATCCCCATCGCCTGTCCTCCGCCTCCCCGCCGCATGAGGTCCTCCCGTCGCCAGGTCGCCGCTGATGCCTTCCACGATGATCCGATCTACCACCGATCCCCGTCGCCTGTCCTTGATCGCAGCCCTCGGGCGGCCCTTGATCGCAGCGCCTCCGCCAGGGCAGAGCAGATGAGAAGGTATGGGCGTCTGATCATTGAGAAGAACTGATGAGATTTGGACCCTTTTGAGAATTGTTGTGGCAGGAGTTTTGCACCTTGCCTGGTTCTATGTTCATTGTAGTTACTATACGACTCAAACAAAAGATGCATGCTTGCTGCCATATTTACATTGTTCATTTACACATGTACACCTGGGATACGTTTTTCAGATGCATTTTTTTTTCAAATTCATATGCTCACTTGCTGTTATTCCCTTTATTTTGGATTCTCTTCTAGACTTGTTAGAATTTATCTTGTGGTTTACTTCCTTCTGAATGGAAACACTAAACCCGTACAGATAACCAATTGGTAAAAGGCATATGCAGAGGCCATTGAGTTTTGTTGCAAACTGTACTTACAAAAAAAAAATCTGGCCCATTCATTCTTTACCGCAGTTCATGTATTTGATTCCATTGAACATTCGAGAACAAGTCCCAATGAACCATTTTATACAATGTTCCGTGAGAGGACTCACATCTACCGTGACAACTCTTTTGATCTCATAAATATTCATGATTCATCTCATGTATCCTTTCAAGCTTCTGAATATTTTATAAGATCTGTTCAGTGAAGTTTCTGTTTCTATTTGTTCCGTTTGGGTATGATTTATTCATCCTAAATGTTAGATCATTTACTTTCATGCAATATTACACAAGCAGCTGCAAACGATGGCCATTCTGTTAATGTTGCGATTTTAATTGTTTGTTTTGATTGAATTTACAGCTGCACTACCTATATTTACTTTAGTATGTGTTATGACACCCATATAGGCTTTTGTTTCTATAGAAGAAGATCAATGAGAATTTCTTCTGACATGGCAGGTGTTGAAATTATAAGCACATAATGATTTAATTTATTCCATAAATAAATCATGACATTGCAGATGTAAACTAGCATGAACGCATCATTAGATATACACTTGTAAACTAAGCAATAAAACATGAACATATCAAATATGCGCAACATGTCGACCACGTACCGAGGTGGCGGAAAGACCGGTTGCTCGGCAGGAACTACTCGCGGTTGCAGGCGTCGACGAAGGCGCGAGTCTACGAGCGACGGCGCAGCACAGAGTATAAGGAGGCTGCATCTGCGCAAGGATGAGGAGCCAATTTTGCGGACCATTCGATGCGTACGTCGTGCACGCGCGCCGCCTGCCAGGCGAGGCGAGCGTGTTCCCCCTCTTCTCTCCACCACACATACTTCAAGTGGCTAGGAGGGCATCCTCCCTTTTAAGGAGGTCCCCCTCTCCTAGAATAAGCAAGGTGGTACTAAACTCCACGTGCATGCCATCCCATGAGGTGGGCTTTTGTGATTTTCCAAAGAATTAATCTTCGAGTGGGCTAAGGCCCATCCATTAATTCCAACAGCAGGTAAATCTCCAATTCAAGGGGGCTTTGCGCCTTGTTCCTCAACAAGATAAGGTGAATTTTCCAACTGCAACTGCAAATCTTACATCAGGCTGTCAAGTAAATATTTATACAGGATTGAAGCTGCAACTACATTATCCTGTTGCCTGTCATATTCATGTGTTTACATGGGATTGGGGTAGCCAGTGTTGATATAGATATTTAAGTTAAGAAATATTTAAGTTTCAGCAACTGGGAATCTGAAGAGGTTGGGTTTTTCTTCCCATTGAACGAAAGGCAGTTGATTACAATTTTTTTTAAAAAAATTGTTTAGGAAGTTCTTCGCTTTTTTTTTTCCTCCGCGCGCCCACTGGTCTCGACCTCTTCCACAATGTCTCCTGCCTCGACCTGATTCACTGGAAGGTACAGGTGTCATCCTCCTTCCCCTCTATTTTCTATTTAGAGAAAATATAATTCTTTCTTTTGATGTGTGATGGAATAAATTTGTGCTTTGGGTTCTGTACAGTGTTTATCTATGACTTACTTTTTGAAGCGATCATATCTATGCTCTGAAAATGAATGTATGGAGTATATTTGTGATATAGTCAAATTGACGAGGAAAATCATTTAATTTTGCTTAGGTAGTCTGGTACGCTATACAATATTGCTGCATAATTTTTTTTAATGAATACTTCTAGAAAACATATGTTATTTCAGATTCAGCACATGGTACATATTTCAGAATATGTATGTAGCTAAGTTAAAATTTCAGAATTTAAATAGGCATGCATGGAAGCACATGATAAGACAGTTCAAGTTATAAGTTACCATGGCTAAGATTCTGAAAGTCTGAACTTTGGATTCATTGACAAAAGGTAACTCTGAAAGTCTGAACTTTGGTTTTTAAAGTTATAAAAGCGAAAAATTACGAACATGCAGTGGCTAACATCGATCGACCAATCGAGGCGTGGCCCATGCTGACCAATGGCGTTGCCGCGGCCACCATCTTCACCGTCACCGACATCTCCTCTCAGGTGGGGTTCCGGTACCTTCTCCCTCGATCACCTGTAAAAATCCCTAATTTTTTTCCTCGCTGTTCTCGCCTGGAACCACTAATTGGTATGTGATATGAAGCTGGATTTTAGGAACCACTTCTTGGTTTTTGCATCACTGACTTGTTCATTAGTGATTGTATAAGCACTAGAGAACCAATATTTGGATCATTCATTTAGCTAGAACATATATTTGGTGGATTCACGCATGTATATTTTTCTGCAAGTGGTCCAAGTTCTCAAGGCTATCTGAAGATATTGAAAATTTTTCTGCCAGCGGACACGAGGCGTGGCAGATGTGGAGGCCGACGCCAGATGTTCCATTTATATGTTATCAGTTTATCACCTCTATTATTCCAAATGGTTTCAATTGAGCTTCTATCAGGTTTTCCTCTCTTTGTCAAAACTACAGTAAGGAAACCTCGAGACCCGACGAAACACAGTCGGACTCGGACCTGCCGATCAGACCGGCCACACACCGCCGGTCTGACCGGCCCTCAACCGGTGGTCTGACCGCCCAACACACGGCGGTCAGACCGGCCCACTCGGAGGAAACCGGTAGACTTCCAAATTTTGGCAATATTTCCTATTTTAATCGTAGGTGCCAAATTTGGGTGTAAACAATTACTCCTTTGTTTTTATGTCTAAAACCATATTTGTACTGTATGTCGGTGAAAACAGTCAGTGTCATGCATATATCATCAGTTTCCATGGGTCAGTTTAGGTTTTCTAAGTAAGCATCAAGTACATCACCCACATTGATTTTGTTTTAAACGAGTTTTGCTACCATTTATGTTGATGTGATCATATCCTTCTTACACAGATATTTGGTCTCTGAGGTGGTGTTTGGTTGGAGGGACTAAAGTGGGGCTAAACTTTAGTTCCTCTCATAAAAATATAAGTCCCTACCATAGAGACTTATGCTTTTGTGAGAGGGACTAAATTTAGTCCCTAGTTCCCAAACACCCCCTGAAGTTCCGAACAGAAAAGGTTCTAAAACAAACATGTTGCTGCTTGAACAGGTGGACATGAACGGTTAGCTCTTTTAATGCATAGAAATACCCTTAGACGTGTGAACCTTATTGATGATATGGAGAGTGGTTATTCCCTTATTGATGTACACATTATTGTAATATGATACACAATATCATATTATTATTCTTTGCGTGAAATATATTTTATGTACGGCATGAATTGAGTTAAACTTCAATAGCACAGATCATAGACAAATATTTTTTCAACATGAAAATTAATGGTTATTAAAGATAATAGAATTACACCGTAGCGATTAGCACGGACATATTACTAGTCTAAGTAATTGATATTTGTGATATGGTTATGCCAAAAGAAATTAATGTCCGATTGTCATGATACTTGGGATTTTATTTTGTGAAAATTAAAAAACTCTTTTCAAGCAATACTTATCGGTGATTATATAATTGCCTACCAAAGCCATATAAAAATTGAAGATTTTTGCCAAAGCCTTGGAACGTTGTCCGAATTCGTGAGCAATCGTATGAAGTTTGACTCCTGCCTGTGTCCGATTCAAAAGCGACGGCCGTTGAGACAGCGCGATGTCCGCGTGACCGCGTGTGCCACCGCTCTATCTGTTTCCATGTGTGGCCGGGATCCCAAGCCTATGAGCACATATTATTGTTGCACAAGTCCTTCACGCACATATAAATCCATGTACAATTGCATTGATCAATGGTTCTCGCAAGAAAAACTGCCTATATGTATGTACTAGAAGGCAACTACTTCAGTAGACACAAGAAGATCGAGGAGGAGAGGAGAAAGGCTGACACTGCTATTGATGCCTCCGCCGACGAGGTTCTCGTCCATTGGGTGTCTTCAGCGTCTCACTTGGTGACGATCAAGCCGGTGCGCTACAACAATGTTGAGATGAGGCGCGCAGGTTGGCCAAGCTGCTGCTCAACAATGCGCTTGCTGCTGACTTTGGGAGATCATCTTTTCATTTTTTTTAGATGGCAAGTGACCTTTTCACCTTGTGAAAAGCACTGGGAATCATCGATGAGCTAGCATACTTACTTACGGCTTATTATTATTTTTTTTTTGCGATGAACTTACGGCTTATTGTTGTTCAGTCCTTTTCGATCATCGATTGTATATGTCTTGAAAGATTGTTGTTTCATTATATTGGAGTAAAGAAAGTAGATCTGATTCGATAGGTGATGCAAATGAAACATCTCAAATCTCAAATGAGTATTCTTTCCGTTACTACACATTTCATGGGTATTTTTTCATGTATAGTATATTTTGTTTCTCTATTTTAAATTAATTAGCTAAGCAGAACCAACAGAAAGAAATATTAATTAGAAATTTTTTATTATGACTTGAAATTATTTAATGAACAACATTGATTATAATTTTAAGATAAATGCTACTATATTTGTTTTTGTCATTTTCGGATAAATGGTAATATGATTTGTCCTATGACCACCCTCTCATCTTAGCGGCTGTATGTCAGATCACCCACACTCTTTTTTTTTTTAACTCAGCTTCCTCCGTCCTCGCTTTTTTCTATTAAATTTCACTCAGATAGTCGGATCCCTCACTTTTCTTCCTGTTGCAACGCATGGGTACTTTGCTAGTAACATCTAAAATATTTGTCTTAAAAATATGGAGACAAATAAAACAATATATTTATTAGTATTTGAAAGGTTCAATTAGGCCAAGAGGGGGGTGAATAGGCTAATTTAAAACTTTATGCGGAAGCTAAAACTGAGTTAGGGTCAGAAAGTCTGATCCACAGTCAGACTATCCGAAAATATCAGATAGTCTGATGTTGGATCAGACTGTCTGATCCACTAAAGAATCACAACAAGCAGATCTAGTGCACAAACAAGAGTATAGCGCAAACAGCGACTAGATCTATAGCGGCTCAATTAAGCAAAGCTAAAGAGATGATGAAGAGATATCACCAACGATGAAGTTTACCGAGTTGTTCCGAGAGTTCAAATCCTTGAGGGGATTCTACTCTCCGTTGAGGAGCTCACTAAGAGCCGGGTCTTTGCTAACCCTTTCCTCAAGAGGCTGCACTAAGCACTCCTCCTTCCACTAAGGGGTATCTCTTTCCTTGCGGAGGCGAGATCCGGCCTTCACAAACTTCTCCCAGCCAACCACACGTAGATCGGTGGCTCGGGAGTAACACCTAGCCGTCTAGGAATCCTCAACCTCCAAGAGTAACAAACACCACACAACTCTTGGTCAAACCCTAGTGCTCAAGATCGAGTGAAACACACACTAGGCCCTCAAACACCAAATCCACAACCACCAAGATCCACCACACAAAGAACAAGGAGGCATTTGAGAGAGGAATAAAGAGCTCAAAGATTTAAAGCACCTTAGCACCAAGCTCAACCCAAAGTGAATGAGAATGAATGAGTTGGGTGACCCTAGAAAAGGGTTAGGTGGGGGTTATTTATAGATGCCCCCAAAATGAGGCCGTTGGGAAGGGAATCTTTTCATCCCACCTCGGAAAGTCCGAGATGACATCGGATAGTCCGATGTTTTTTAGTCCCAAACAACCTAGAGACAGAGGACAAAGTTCTGAAGAATTTCGGACTGTCTGACATGTCAGAAAGTTCGAAGTCATGTCGGATAGTCCGATAATTTTTGAGGCAAGAACTTCATCCTCACAGAGACTCAGGTTCCATTAAATTTTAGAGTCTCTGTATCATCGGATACTCTGATCACATCGGATAGTCTGATCTGAAAAAACACTCAAGAGAGATAAAAAGAAATTCAAGACAGAGTGAGGTTCTGAGAAATTTCAGACAGTCCGATGTATCGGACAATCTGACCTCATATCAAATAGTCCGGTACTTTTGCCAACACTCAGACCAAGGACAGAGAGCAAAGTTCTGTGAAATTTCGGATAGTCTGAGCATCGAATAGTCTGATCAAGATCGGATAGTCCGACAGGAGAAAAACAGGAACACTTCAAATACAGGATTTTGAGCACTAGTGTTCTACCAATTATATGCATGTGGTATCCCTCTTAATAGTATGGCATCCTAATACTCAAGAACATAAGATATACATGGATTAGAAGACAATTACCACAAAAGATGCCACAAAGCTTTTAAACTCAAGTTCCACTCCTTTTTATCCTTGCATCCATCTCAACAAAGAGTATTAGTGACCCTCTAATTGTGTTATCATTAACACCAAAATAAATGAGGGGTCCTAGATGCACTTTCAGTAATTCTATATATTAAAATAAAAATAGTGGTCACCGCAACACAGCACACGAGTCAATAGGCAACCCTCCATGCAAGGTTTTTACCAAATGTACTACACATGCAAGGTTTTTCCTCACCTTGTGGATGATGGTTTGTCTTTATTACAATATGCAGATGATACCATTATTTTTTTTGGAACATGATTTGCAACAGGCAAAGAATCTGAAATTGATTTTATCAGTTTTCGAAAAGCTTTCTGGCTTAAAAATAAATTTTCACAAAAGCGAGTTATTTTGTTTCGGTCAGGCAAAGGAGTGTTTTGATCAATATTCTAATATCTTTGGTTGTAAGATAGGTTCTTTTCCTGTTAAATATTTAGGAATTCCAATGCATTTTAGGAAACTTTCTAATAAAGATTGGAAACTGATTGAAGAAAGAATTGAGAAAAAGCTTAGTAGTTGGAAAGGGAAACATTTATCTGTTGGGGGAAGGTTGGTCTTGATTAATTATGTACTTTCAAGTCTAGCTATGTTTATGATATCTTTCTTTGAGATACCGAAAGGGGTCTTCAAAAAATTGATTATTATATATCATGGTTTTTTTGGCAAGGGGATGATCATAAGAAAAAGTACAGACTCACTAAATGGGATATTATTTGCCAATCTAAGGATCCGGGGGGCCTTGGGATTCATAATCTGGAAGTACAAAATAAATGTCTTTTGAGTAAGTGGTTGTATAAGCTAATAAATGAGGAAGGGGTTTGGCAGGACTTATTGAAGAGGAAGTATCTTTATAATAAGTCTATAACCCAAGTTAACAAGAAACAAGGTGATTCCCATTTTTGGTCAGGGCTTATGAAAGTAAAAGGTACTTTCTTAGATATGGGGTCTTCGATCGTGAATGATGAGGAACAAATAAGATTTTGGGAAGATAAATGGCTAAGTAACTTAGCTTTCAAGGATAAATATCCATCTTTATATGCTATAGTCAGAAGAAAATGAGCCTCTATTGCCACTGTTATGGGATCTGTTCCGCTTAATGTTTCTTTTAGAAGAGTTTTAGTTGGTCAGAATCTTATATATTTGCATGAATTGTGTGCTTCTATTGTACATATTCAATTCAATATTTCTTATGATTGTTTTAGATGGAATTATCATCAGAATGGTAGGTTCTCAGTAAGGTCAATGTATCTAGATTTAATTAACAATGGTTATGTTGAGAGGAATAAGTGTATTTGGAAGCTTAAGATGCCACCTAAGATTAAGATCTTTATGTGATATTTGCTTAAGGGGTTGTATTAACCAAGGATAATTTGGCGAGACGGAATTGGAATGGCAGTTTGAGGTGCTGCTTTTGTATGAAAAATGAGTCTATTCAACATTTCTTTATGGATTGTCATTACGCAAAGTTCATATGGAGAGCAGTTCAGTTTTCTTTTGGTTTTAACCTTCCAACTAGTATATCTCATATTTTTGATGGGTGGCTTTTGGGGGTTGACAAGAAAAAGAGTAAACTGATACTTGTTGGAGCTTCTGCCATTTGTTGGGCTCTATGGTTGAGTAGAAATGATACGGTTTTTGACAAATTACCATCTATTTCCTATATGCAGGTAATTTTCAGGGCAACACACTGGCTCGGTTTTGGGCACAGCAACAAATGTGTGATGATGATAGGGAGTCCCTAAAGGTTGCATGCCGTAAGTTGGAGTCGATGGTTATGCAACTTTTTGCTAATTATGGATGGAGGTTCACAAATAGACTTGAATAAATGTGTTCTCCTTATTTTGGCTAGGTTTCCTCTGCTTTTGTTTGGTGTGTTCTTTTTAATTTGAACTACACTTTTTCTTTGAGTGCTACTTTATAATAATTGGCTGTAGCTTGTCTTGACCAAAGGCTGGGATGTTATATTCTATTATCTAAAAAAACATGCAAGGTTTTTACCCGCCTATCCTTACTTTATTTTGTCCATGTCCAATCCAATGGTCACGATTGGCTTGATGGTCTGTCTACTTTCATCATATATTCATATGCTCGTCATCATATATTCAAAGTGCGACAAAAAAAATACGGACTAATGCTACTGAACGAAACCACAGATACCATCCCTACCTACCGGTGCATCCACGTCTTACCAGGGCACTCCTCTCCTTCCATCTCCCTCTCTGCCGTTGCAATGCACAAACATTTTTTCTATATCTTATCTTAACTACTTAAAAAAAATTTAACTTTCCAATTGTCACACCGATTTTTCGTCCGTCCATAACATCCCGCGCACCTCCTCTCCAAATCCCACATCATCACAATCACAATTCAACAAAAAAAAATCGCAATCCAAGTCCAAATCGGAATCATCACAAAATCATCCAAAATATCAAGAAATGATGAGAGGAGATGGAGGGGCGAACGGGAGGCTGCCACTTCTCCTCCGCCGACCCGCCATTGCACCGGGATCAGCCGAGCCGCTGCTGTGCCGGGGAGCAGCCAAGCCCCCGTTGCGCCGGGAAGTCGCTGACTCGCCACTGCGTCGAGGAGATGCCTGAAGGGAGAGGGAGGAGCCAATCCCAAACTGCTGCGCCGCCGGGGAGCCGCCGACTTGCCGGATCTAGCGTGGAACGAGGCGGCAAGTAGGTGGTGGTGGCACCCCGACAAGGAGGGAAGGAGCCGACGGTGGGGGAGGAGGGAGAGGAGAGGGGCGCCACCGTGGAGAAGGGCGTGGAGAGGCGCCGCCAGTGGGAAGGGGCTCGGAGAAGCACCGTCGGCGGGGGAGAGAGGAGGGGCGCCAGTGGTGGGGAGAGAGAGGCGGCCTGAGGTGAGGTGAGGGGAGTTGAAAAATGAACAAGGGTTAGGTATTTTTTTTGGCTCCGATGATTTTGATCGATTCGGAACCGATCTGAGCCGTCCATCAAAACAAATGGCTCAGATCGATCCTACGTCGGGCCATCCTCCTCGTCGGGCTGCATAATTGCTGGGCCGCACGTGGGCCGGCCGGTCCAACAAAATACTTAGTTAGACTTTTGGTTGGGGCCCATACGGTAGTGAGAGGAGTAGGGGGAGCCTAATTGGACTTCCTGTTGGGCCGAACTCTTTCTTGCGGGCTGAGGCAGAGGAGAGGAGAAGGGAGGAAAGCGGGCTGGCTCGGTTGCAGGTTGAAGAATAAAATGGGCTGAAATTGGCCCACAGAGAAAGGATTATTTTTATTTAAATTTTTAGTTAAACAAATGCTGAAATGATGTTTGTATTATCAAAATTAACAATTAAGATATGAAAATTCCAATAAAATTCCAAAGAGCGTAATTAATCATGGAGAATTTGATAAAATTAGATCCAACCATATCATTTTATTTTTCACACTTTACTTTACTTGTAAACTAATTTAATTATACACCTGCCTACTTAAAAAAATACCCAAATATTTTCAAGAAATTTGTATTTCAATTAATTATATAATGTAAATCTTTCTCAACTTTTCCTCAATTTTCTAGTGTTTACACTTCCTATTGCAACACAAAGGCACTTTTGCTAGTCAAATCAAAATATCAAAACGATAGCATAATCTATTCAAATTTCATCGGTTTCCGATAACAATTGATAGGTAACCATGATTATCGATAAAACCATATCGATTTTGCTATATATTTGTCGACAAATTTTTCCCCAAAAATTTG
>CM020181.1:3034199-3121347 GCA_009805545.1 Oryza longistaminata
CATGGTTCCTTTGTCTTATTTCTGTTTGATTACACGGATCAAATCAACTGGCACAGCTCAACATCTGAAGGCGAGTTTTGGACCTGCACTGGAGTTAAGCAGATCTCCAGCTCGTGTTTCTGTTCAAACGCTTTTGGCACGCCCAGTGGGACCTGATTGAAGTCAGACGTCAGCTTTCCTCATGGCCGAGAAAGCAGCGCCACAAGCCCAGGCTCGCGTTAATAGCAAAGGTCACCAAAGCCAGGGTTGCCGACCATTGATGCAATGTCCTGCAGTTGTCCCGAGAAGTTCAGCCTGATCAGAAGCAGGAGTTCGAAGCAATGATGCACAAGGCGAGATTAGTTCTGAGCTCATTCATCGCAACCGCAAGGGAACGTTGGTTCAGAAGTACAAAGATGAAGCTAGTCGCCGTATCCCTGGAACCGGTTCTTTCTAAGATGGAGAAGTGAAACAAGCTCCAGATGGCTCGGCCAGCGAGCATCAAAGGTGCTACAGTGGTTCTGTAGGAATCAAGGCGATAACCTTCAGAGATGCATGGAGCTCCGGTGATATTGCTCAAGGGCCGCAAGGAGGAATCTTAATCAAGATATTCAAGAGTCTTTCAACTTTAGGATCAGGTTGACTACGCGGTGCACCATGCTTTGATTCATCAGTCCGGGATATTAGTCAACACATTGTCAACATGATGAAGACGATAGCCGATGGCTCGATAGCTGAGCATCAGGCTACAGGCCCGGTCTACTTGCCAGGAGGTGTTTTTCCAAACTTATCGACCTTTAATCACTGATGCTCAGCCAGTTGTGCAGGCAGCTGCATTATGCTATAAATTTGTCCATTTGGTGTAAGTAAAGGTATTTTTCCTATAATTTTGATTCAATATTGACTCGTTTCTAACTGATTTTTGTCCTCTTTCTCACTTAGGTAACGGGGCAATCAAGATCGAAGTGTTATTTTAACATCTCCTTAATACTAGAGTTGAGAGTAAAGTGTAAAATCCTAGCCGTAAATTGTTTCTTTTTGTTGTATTAGGCATGTGTTTAACTTATACAGCGCGCTAACGGGAATGTTTCAATAGAAGATGATGTATCCATCGACAAAGCGTGATGATGACTTCAATTTCAATCTAACATATGTTGGCACAGTCTCAACGTACTTATAGCAGTAGAGTGTAAATGTGGTGTGTTTACAAGAAGGCTGAAGTTGCGTATACCTGAGTTATCTCCATCCATACTATGTTAGAAAAAAAGACGCAGGTTAATACTAGTTACCAAAACATCTCGTCTAGAGTAGAATCTCAAGATGGAAACAGTGAAGCAAAATACTCTTACATAAACTTTTTCGTAACATAGGGCCAACATATGTCAGTGACCACATGACTATAAGGCCATCCCAGTGCACATACATGGTGTGTGACATTTTTTTTTTTTGACTCGGTGGAAACAGTGGGGGAAGCCCCCACGGTTAAATTTCTATATAAAAGGAAAAAAAATCTGTACAAGCAGAAAATTACAAGACGTCAATCATGTTTGCAAATAGTCTATGCAGCTATCTAAGTCTAAGTAATGTAGACTTAGCTCCTCTTGAGATTAGATTTCCATCTCTGAACAGAAGGTTTGTTATATGTTTAAAGATTAAAATCTTTGCTTCATAATAGCCACAAGCCACAAGAAAGATTCCATTAAACATGAAAGATGAGGTTCGGGCACTTCCCTGTGAGTTGCCAGCATTGTTGGTCCACATAGACAAATCGCTTGCGTCGAGGGGAGAGAGTGGAGTGGGGGCCTAGGGCGGCCATGCCTTCACTGGGTTAACGTGACCCAAGTTGATCATCGGTGGCCCTTGCTAGGCGTTTATCTGAAAAGGGAGGAAAGCATGGAAAGAGAGAGGGGGAGACACGGTGGTCCGACTGGAGCTCGCCGCGCATCAGCATCAGATGAGAGGAGAAGCTTGCAGGAGAGGGGTGCGAGGTGGTGAAAAGCGGCGGCAAAGGCCGACCCCAACGGACAGTGGGCCCTTGCCGTTCCATACCTCCTAATCCACACCGTCAAGCTCCCGCCTACTTCGATCCACGCGGGAGAAAGATTGCCAAGAGGGGAGAGGATAGGGGCGCCGATGCACCAGATCGCCCAGCTCGCCGTCCCATTGCGGCAAGGACAAGGGCTGATCGATAAGTGGTTGTACGGAAGGCGAGGTGTCGAGATTGTCCGCGCACTCGCCAAGGAGAAGGGTTGCATCAGGGGAGGAGAGGAGGGGTGGTGCGCCAGGGAGCAGCAGGTAGATCTGCCACCCGCGCCGTTGGTGATACTCCGCTTTGGCCACCCGCCGCTGCTCCCGCATGGGCGTCGTCGCCAGTCGTGCTTGGATGCCTACGGTCGCTCAGCTTCATTAGTGTGAAAATAATCATGAAATTTTTGTTCTAATTGAGCCCAAGTACTAATAGAATTTGCCGGTAAAAAAGTAAACCATGTAAATGCAGTACCGGACAAAGATAAAGAAAACAAGCGCAATTTAAAAGTATCACTGTTAGCCTCACCACATTGCGCTAAAAATTGACCTACATGCTCCCATGTGGTCCTACTATCTTCACCACTAAACTTGGTAAATTCGGGAACTCTATAATTACGAGGAAATGACATATTATCATAATAGTCAGGATACGGCTTTTGGTAAACCTTAGCATGATTCCTAGTTTCAATCCCAAATCTATTCCTAAAAATCTCACTAATTATCTCCTCCATATTGTTTGTGGCACGATATGATTATATTGGCCTTGTCTAGTATCGGGAGGATACCCCCTAGCAACATCATTATAAGCATTAAGAACATGTGGGGGAACTTGGGGACTACTTGTAGCAGTAGATACAGGAGGATCAAATGTTTTAAGATGATACAAATAACTAGCATTAGTCATTGGATCTATCCCCTGTATCGGAATAATTGCGCCGGTCTGACCGGCCCAGGGCCCGGTCTGACCGGCATCCAGAGTCGCGGTCGGACCGGCCTGAGTGCCGGTCTGACCGCCGGGGTAATACCCGGTCTGTTTGGCCGGTCGGACCGACGGCTAAGTCCCGGTCTGACCGGCCGTCAGGCCCGGTCAGACCGACCGTGTGCGCCGCTCCATCGGTTTCACTACCCGTTTGATCTATAGGAGGTTGGTTAGCAGTGGTAGAGGCTTTATCCTTTAACGTGTAATCGTCCATAAGAGGGCCGAATTTAATCTTTAAAAACCATCAAATTTACCCTTAAAAGTTGCATCTAACTTATTTTTAAAAACAATCATAGATGAATCTATTGTAGATGCTATTTGTTGTTGGGTAGATTGTGTTACCTCTTCATTGCTTACCAAATCGGGAGCGAGCTTAGGAAGTGGCCCGGGCTTGATGATTACACCCTCATCAACGCCTCCTGTGTGATTTCCTTGATGTACTCCTCCATGGACTTGCGGTCTTCTCCTTCGAAATCATCCAATGAGATCGGCATGATCTCATTCCCATTCATCATGGTTGATGAAGAAATTCCTTGATTAATTTCAGCCATATTGCTCATAGTCGAAATATTTGACCGAATAAATTAATATATGGTCTTGAGTTTTTTTTTTCGTATAACAAGCGTATGTGCAACTAGCAAATTAACCAATTTGATTTATTTGGAAGTAACCGATGTACTGTACGTGCGTTGATTTTTTTTTACTTGTTCACAGTAGATCGGTTTTTTATCTGAATTACTAATCCTTCTCGGTAGATGTGCTAATGCATGCACTAACAGATCGATGTTGCTTCTGCTGCTTGTGACCGTGTACAGTACTGCTGCTTCCTGTTGAATTGACTTCGGTTGATTGGCTTCAAAGGAGAGTGCTACTCCGATTAGTTTCCTTAATCGGCGAAAATCAGACGCGTACTGCAGATCAGCTTGGCGAATTGAAACGAATACGTCGGCGACGGCGTGATGCGTAGATTAATTTCGGCCGCTTGGCCGAAACTATTAATTCGACGAAACGACTAGGTTAAAGCAAATTCGGCTGTAATATGTCCGAATAGATCGATTCCCCAGTGGAGTCGCCAAAAATCGTGTTGCCAATTTTTTGTGACAAGTCGACAAGCACGATCGCAACACCTAAACGCCTTGCGGTGATATGGAGTCGCCAACCACCTCGATCTAACCAAAGGGCCAAATCAAGATGGGTTTTGCAAAAAGAAAAGCTAAACCGGCTAGCGGAGCCGATTTAGAGATCAAAATCAGCCTCTAGGCCGATTTAGATCGATATGAGGATAACTACCCGTCTCGTGGGCAAAACGGAAGGTTTTCAGGACAAACCTACAAAGAGGTGTCGCACTCTCGCAGCGGCTTCGCCAACATCTTCGCCAGCCCTCTCTAACCAACAATCTCGAAGGAATCGACGCGAGGTGGACCACGGTGGGAGATCCTCTTCTTCTTCCCCGTCTCCGGACGCCATCCATCTCTCTCTTGCTCTCTGGTGAGCTTCGGTGCAGTCTTTTTCGCCTAGAGCTACCTTGTGCTGATCCAAACCGAAGCATGCACCCTCTCTATGCAGTAGAAGCCCGGGGGTACACCGTCGACGACAACCGTAGCAGCCGCATCGTCGCCGAATCAGTACACCGTCGCCAAGACTTCGCCGAGCCGCGTTCGCTGCTTGGTGAGCTTCCTAGAAGTCCCTAAGACCTTCAACAAACACATGCACGCACAGATCGAGTCTCTATCAGGTCATGTGCAAGCTGTGCTTTGCCGCCGCTTCTAACAGCCGCTATAGAGCACCAAAGCTCGCAAGAAAGCCACCAATGGGTTCGCACGGTTGTTCTCTATACTTTTTGTTTTGGGAGCTTGAGCTGAATCGCCGCCATTCGCCGCCGGTGATGTTGTGAAGCTCGCGGCTGTGCTGCTGCTCCGCTCTGTCCAGAGCAAGGACATGGCTTGTGAAATTTAAAGACTCCCAGGGATGTATTAGCAACTCGAGCACTCACTTACAAGTGGGGTCGCTTACTAATCTGTATATAACTTAAAGCTCAAGTCCCTTTTCGAATAAAATCCTGGAACACATGCTAGGGGCTGCGGGATCTATTTTCCGAGAAGCCAGGGGCTTTTGCGCAAAACGTTAGTCACTGATTGGTGGACCCGAGGGAGAAAAGTGATTTGAGAAAATCAGAGAAAATGTAAAACTAGTTTCCTATCAACTGAAAAATGGCAGAAATTTAAGAATTTGTAGAAAATTCGTCCTAATTCTAACAATTGCAAACTAAATTTTATTGGAATCATATTTTCATGCTCTGCATCAAAAAATGCTTAAATTAACAGAATCATAAAGATTTATGTCTCAAAAATCCGAAATGCATGTAGGTCTATATTTAACATGTAGACACTTTAAAAATTTGTAACTTTTAAATGAAAATTGTTAAAATAAAAATTCTTTCACTAAAAATAAAATTAACACAGTGCACATCAACTCTATAGCAAATACTGACTATAGGAGCCCCTTAAGTTGGTCGCTTAGAACGGCTTATTAAAAATTATTTTGAGTGGTATGCTCTCAGCTATAAATTATTTGCGAAAATAATATTCAATCTTATATCTCATCCACAAAAATCATATTCAATCTTATATCTCATCCCTCCTTAGAGATTATTTTACTTTATGTCTCATGCTTTGATTTTAAAACTCTTATCTTGCTCTATAGGAACGTAACATTTTGAAAATACTACCTCTATTATAAAATGTGTTTTGAAATTACCTAATAATCAATACAAAAAAGTACCAAAATATTTTGAAAAATATTTGAAATCCATTTACAACCTACTCCTATGTACTAGTACGGATTTGAAAAATAACGGGTAAGAGATAGCCTCCAGTGAATAGGTTTTGAAAATGGGTTGATAAAATTTAAAACTTAATAGACATAATAAGATTTCTATGTCCCTATGTTATCTCTGCACTAAAAAAGGATTGCGTTGATTTTGAACTACTTTCTCCTGATATTTCAAAATTTTACCGATATGGCCTAAAATGAGTAGTTTTGAATAGGATAGAATTTGTTGTGCTCCAAACTCTAGATTGATTGCTTAGATGGACCACCTAAAATTCATCTAGCCTTTGGACCACCCTAACATAATGTGGCTAAAAGGTGATAAAATTTATACAACCTAAAACTTGATTAAAGTTTCATTTTGTGCCGATTGTTCTTTTCTGGAGTTTTGAGTCAGTCTGCTTGTTAATTTTTTCTAGGCTAAACCGTAAGTAATAAACCTGAGAATTTTTACATGCATCATGTATACTAACCCAGTAAGCATCATGAATTTTGGCATGATTTTTACACCCCTACATTATGGTAAATAAATTGGTTAGTTGGTATAACTGTGTTCTGAAATCTGTAGACAGCTTCATTTATCTTTTTTGTAGCCAGAACCATTAATGCTAAAATATTGATCTTTTTACAGTAACTTGTAAACATACTCAGTAGATTCCACAAATTTTTGATGAATTTTTAGGCGTTCACATCATGGTCTAAAAAATTCATATAAAACTGCATAGTCCTGTCCTGAAATCTGTAGGTTGTCGGTTTCACAAATTTATGTAGCCTAAAATATAAATGGTAACATCATGATTTCTTTAGGGTAGTTCAAAATCTAACCCATTTATCTCTCTGATTTTTGTCAAAATATTTGCACCTTTAGAGGTAGACCTAAAAATTTGATTAAGATAGGAAAATAATGAATTCCAGCACCTAGCATTCCCGTCGAATTAGCTCCTATCCAAATTTATTTTAATTTAAGGGTGATAGTAAACCATGTTCGTATCAAAACCAAAGATAAATTTTAGATCTTGCATAATTCTTCTTAGGCCTAAAATACAAATCCCATTCTAGTAAGCCCTATGCCGTTAATATGACCAGAGCTGATGATTAGAGGTCTATATAACCATAGCTTGTTAAAAAAAATGTGTGCCAACCTTAAAAATAACAGTAAGAAAAACCTTTAATTTGTAAGTGCTTAATTTTAGATGTTTTTCGCTAATCCTTGTTCTTTATTTTATTCTTATAGATGCCTACCATGTACACACCATACTGCTATTGCCGCAGGTTCACCTGGAACTCAACTCAGCATAAATTTGTAAGTGTTTAATTTTAGAGGTTTTTCACTAATCCTTGTTCTTTATTTTATTCTTATAGATGCCTACCATGTACACACCGTACTGCTATTGCCGCGGGTTCACCTGGAACTCAA
This sequence comes from Oryza longistaminata, assembly GCA_009805545.1. Taxonomy (NCBI): domain Eukaryota; kingdom Viridiplantae; phylum Streptophyta; class Magnoliopsida; order Poales; family Poaceae; genus Oryza; species Oryza longistaminata. The sequence continues at coordinate 3,041,432 of CM020181.1, forward strand.
CACAGTATATGCTATGGCTTATGCTTCAGTATGCCCGATTCACCTATCCACCTAAATGCCATATTCTCAAGAAACATATTGGAACATCCCAAACCGCAGTCATGGCTCGTGTAAGCATTCGGGGTAGAACTGCACTAGAGAGAGACATTCAATATACTAGTTATGGTTGGGATATTAAGTCCGCTCTGCAAAACTGTGGTTATGTTGCTATCATCCGCCTTCGCTATGAGCTACCTAAGTTAGAAGAATTTTATTGCTACATCCCATCCTTAGCTGAGGGAGCTCAACACACTACTTACCTAGGGTTAGCTGCAATAGGCATAGGATTACATACCCCATATCTCCAACTTGCAGGCTTTGTGCGCTCGCTAGATATACTTTATCGCTTAACTTTTGCTGAGCTGCAACGCGTTCGCACTAGGGTAGCCACTTTAGAAAGAAGCATTATGCCAAGGTATCGTCAGGGACATTACACACCGGAGTTCATGTTTGGTGAGGATGACATGCTTGCGCCAGCAGAAGATATACCACCACCTGTTGGAATGTATTTTTGAGAGAAGCCCACCTTCTCGTATTGATGTCAGGTCTGCTTATCCCCTGCTTGGAACCAGTGGACCGTATGGACCGCCAGAGTTTGTTCAATGGTATGATCGAGTCTTCAAGCTGAGGATGAGAGATTAAACAATAGTCCCACCTAACCATATTAAGGGCCCCTTTGAATCGTAGGAATGAAAAAACAGAGGAATAGGAAAATCATAGGATTCTGGAAGGAATACAATTGTAAAACACAGCATTGTGAAACACAGGAAAAACACAGGAATGACCGTTTGATTGGATCACAGAAAAAACGCAGGAATCAGATGAGAGAGATAGACCTTCAGGCCCCATTTGATTCAAAGGAAATTCATAGGAATTCTAAAGGATTTCATTCCTACAGGAATTTTTCCTATATAGCCCTTTGAATCAAAGGAATGAATCTTATAAGATCCTATTAAATTCCTATGGAATGCCTAATGCTATGCAAGTTTTGGAGGAAATCTAGCATGAGGTTCTACCTTATGGAAACTTTCCTATGAGTCTTCATCTCTCCTCTAATTCCTGCGTTTTTCCTGCGTTTTTCCTGCGGTCCAATCAAATAGCTATTTCTGTGTTTTTCCTGTGTTTTGCAATACTCTGTTTTACACTTGCATTCCTGTCAGAATCCTACATTTTTCCTATTCATCCGTTTTTCCATTCCTACAATTCAAAGGGGCCCTCAGGAAATTTTCCAAGAGGTTAGACCTCTTGCTAACTTTCCTCCAAAATATACATAGGATTACCCATTCCATAGGAATTTTAAAGGATTGGATATGATTCAATCCTTTGTTTCAAAGCCCTTCATAGGATTTTTTTTTCCATAGGATTGAAATCCTCCAAAATTCCTACATTTTTCCTACAAATCAAAGGGGCCCTAAAACTTATATAGTTTAATGTGAACAAATGTTATGTTAGTTTCAAACATACTAGATATATAAGCTGTCATATAATACATAATATATTATATATTTTAGAGAATTAGAGGACATATAAGCACAAGATATTTTAGAGAATTAGGATGATCTTTCTTTCTATACGTGTTCCCGCTTCATAACTGCACTAATATTATTAACAAGAGTTTTTAACCGGATTCTAACTTAGATGAACTTATGTTTACAGATTTTCCAAAGTTCTGGACAGCAAGCACAGAGGTTACTAAATTAAGGACAAACGAGTTCTTAGTTACCATTACATCCATCCAACAAGTTCTTACATAAATAGAGTATATGGCAACCTTTTACATATATTACATAGCATGACTTTCTTCAAAAATGGGCCACCATATACCTAGACTATTCCCTAAGCTTGTCTTTAAGTTATATTATCGTGGCAGTAGAGGTTAGCTTGAAGACTCGATCATACCATTGAATATACTCTGGCGGTCCATACGGTCCAGTGGTTTCAAGCGGAGGATAAGCAGACCTGACATCGATGCGAGAAGTTGGGCTTCTTTCAAAATACATTCCAACAGGTGGTGGTATATCTTCTGCTAGCACAAGCATGGCATCCTCACCAAACATGAACTCAGGTGTGTAATGTCCCTGGCGATACCTTGGCATAATGCTTCTTTCTAAAGTGGCTACCCTGGTGCAAACGCGTTGCAGCTCAACAAAAGTTGAGCGATAAAGCATATCTAGTGAGCGCACAAAGCCTGCAAGTTGGAGATATGGGGTATGTAATCCTATGCCTATTGCAGCTAACCCTGGGTAAGTAGTGTGTCGAGCTCCCTCAGCTGAGGATGAGATGTAGCAATAAAATTCTTCTAACTCAGGTAGCTCATAGCGAAGGCAGATGATAGCAACATAAGCACAGTTTTACAGAGCGGACTTAATATCCCAACCATAACCAGTATATTGAAGGTCTCTCTCTAGTGGAGTTCTACCCCGAATGCTTACACAAGCCATGACTGCGGTTTGGGATGTTCCAATAGGTTTCTTGAGAATATTGTATTCAGGTGGATAGGTGAATCGGGCGTACTGAAGCATATGCTGAGTTGAGTTTCAGGTGAACCCGCGGCAATAACAGTATGGTGTGTACATGGTAGGCATCTATAAGAATAAAATAAAGAACAAGGTTTAGCGAAAAACCTCTAAAATTAAGCACTTACAAATTTATGCTGAGTTGAGTTCCAGGTGAACCCGCGACAATAGCAGTACGGTGTGTACATGGTAGGCATCTATAAGAATAAAATAAAGAACAAGAATTAGCGAAAAACATCTAAAATTAAGCACTTACAAATTAAAGGTTTTCCTTACTGTTATTGACACACATTTTTAACAACCTATGGTTATATAGACCTCTAATCATCAGCTCTTGTCATATTAACGGCATAGGGCATACTAGAATGGGATTTGTATTTTAGGCCTAAGAAGAATTATGCAAGATCTAAAATTTATCTTTGGTTTTGATACGAACATGGTTTACTATCCCCTTTAAATTAAAATAAATTTTTGCACTATGGTTTTCTAACAAATTTCAAAGGATAAGAGCTAATTCGATGGGAGTGCTAGGTGTTGGAATTCATCAGTTTACTATCTTAATCAAATTTTTAGGTCTAGCTCTAAAGGTGCAAAAATTTTGATAAAAATCAGAGAGATAAATGGGTTAGATTTTGAACTACCCTAAAGAAACTATGATTTTACCAGTTACAGTTTAGGCTACATAAATTTGTGAAACTGACAACCTATAGACTTCAGGACAGGACTATGCAGTGTTGTATGAATTTTTTAGACCATGATGCAAACGCCTAAAAATTTATCAAAAATTCGTGGAATCTACTGAGTATGTTTACAAGTTACTGTAAAAAGATCAATATTTTAGCATTATTGGATCGGTTCGGGCTAAAAAAAAGATAAATGCAGCTGTCTACAGATTTCAGAACATAGTTATACTAACTAATCAATTTATTTTACCATGATTCAGGGGTCTAAAAATCATGCCAAAATACATGATGCTTACTGGGTTAGTCTACATGATGCATATAAAAATTCTCAGGTTTATCACTTACGGTTTAGCCTAGACAAAATTAACAAGCAGACTAACTCAAAACTCCAGAAAAGAACAATCAGCACAAAATGAAACTTTAATCAAGTTTTAGGTTGTATAAATTTTATCACCTTTTAGCCACATTATGTTAGGGTGGTCCAGAGGCTAGATGAATTTTAGGTGGTCCATCTAAGCAATCAATCTAGAGTTTGGAGCACAACAAATTCTATCATATTCAAAACTACTCGTTTTAGACCATATCGGTAAAATTTTGAAATATTAGGAGAAAGGAGTTCAAAATCAACCCACCCAATCCACTTTTAGTGCAGAGATAACATAGGGAGTTGGAAATCTTATCATGTCTATCAAGTTTTAAATTTTATCAACCCATTTTTAAAACCCATTCACTAGAGGCTATCTCTAACCCGTTATTTTTGCAAATCCGTACTAGTACATAGGAGTAGATTGCAAATGGATTTCAAATCTTTCTCAAAATATTTTGGTACTGTTTTGTATTGATTATTAGGTAATTTCAAAACACATTTTACAGAGGTAGCATTTTCAAAATGTTACGGTCCTGTAGAGCAAGATAAGAGTTTTAAAATCAAAGCATGAGACATAAAGTAAAATAATCTCTAAAGAGGGATGAGATATAAGATTGAATATGATTTTCGCAAATAATTTATCGCTGAGAGCATAGCACTCAAAATAATTTTTAAGAAGCAATTCTAAGCGACCAACTTAAGGGGCTCCTATAGTCGGTATTTGCTCTGATACCATGATGTCGGTTATGTCCTAATATCAGAGATGATATATTATATTATTTTTAATATAATATATTATATAATAGAAACATATTCAATCTCTTGCTTGAGGATTGGATAGTCAAGCTTAATTATAGTTGTAATGTAATTAATCTATTATAAGTTATGCTTAGTGAATATCCCCTCTCTGATCACATTGAACACCTGATTTGGAGGTTTTTGAAAAGTTTGCAAAATATGCATGTCTATTGTACACTAATCCATTAAAATCTTGTAAAATTTATTAGATCAACTCCTTAACTTGCATTATCACCTAAACTCCACAAAAAACCTTAACCATTATTCCAAACCTTAGGAACAATTCATTATGTCACATTAAGAATGATGTTTGAGGTCACAAGTCTATAATAATGCTTAGCCATGCTTAGTGATGAGTTTACTTACCATTTGCGCTCAATTACATATAGAATGATTTATTTTGTGATCTGGATTAAAATGATAAAATTTGATATCCGTTAAATAAAATGTTGGAAAATATGGATTTTAGGTTTGAGCCTCGTGTGGTACATATATGGTGTTTAGTTGTGTGCCGATAGAGGAAGAGTGCGCCCAGACCGACCTAAGGATTTCACTCAGCGTTAGTTCATTTCGTGTACAGTACAACCACATGTGCTAGTATAGGATAACCCAAGATTAGTAAATTATTTATGGTTTAGCCTTACATTCTGGTAGGTCGGTGTGTATGAGTTCATATAATTCAGAGGAGCTTCCTATTTACCCCGACGTGGTAGTTTATGTGACTAAATATGTCCAATACAACGGTATAGTGCCACGTGGTGGGTTCCCGTTGTGTCCGCCACCACGGCGTTAAGTTTAAGGCGTGGGCCCGCCACTTAACGGTTCTAAGTCATATATCGAGTATGGCTTAGGATGAAGAAACATGTAAGGCTAAATCATGAATCTTGGAAGGGCTTTGTTGTGAGTAATACATCAGGTGACGGAAAGGGCAGAGGACCTCCTCCCCTAGATTATTTATCATATTTAGCTATGATAAATAATCTAGTATTTAAATAAATTATTTACCATATACACTTTTATGCATTTTAATTCACTTTCCGGTGAGGCATGGTTTTAGCCAATAAAGGATTTTACTATTCAACTGATTTAATCTATTTATTTGAGATATCAACTTGAGTGCAAATATTTGACCAAATTTACAGTGAATAGTTTGTGCTAATCATAGTCTACCTAAAATTTTCCATGATTTTATCTTGCACATAATATTTTAGAGAATTAGGGTGACATTTCTTCGTATATGTCACCCTAATATTATTACAGGGATAACATAAAACTTTTTTTGGGCTGAGAAGATGATATTTGAATTTAATATTAAGTCCACATGTTATCATCCAAGATTAACTATAGGTTTGTTTTTTGATGTAATTCTTTTAGGATATGCTCATAGGACCTATTGTGAAATACAAGACCAAAATTCCAAATGCACAAAAAACACGAGCCTAGGCAAGCATTATGTACATGTATACTCATTTGCTTGGTGGCATTTCTAGAATAATGTTGATATTGTAAAGGTTTTATTTTGTTAACAGATTTTATTTATGCAATGGCTTAGGTTGGTCTCACCTACGTTAAAACGGAAATTTTTGGCTCTCAAAATTGGAGAAGTTAACCTCTAACTATTTGACAAGAATTTTTTTTAAGTCCTATAATTTTCAGGTATGTTACATCAAGAGCGTGTTCGTTCAGGAAGCCGGATCGATTTGTGTCGCGACTCCGCTCAAATCGTTGATTATCAGAACCTTTCAGAAGATCAGGAACCCTAGTCCACATCACTTATTAAAATTGGGTTTAGAGCGTGCGGAATAAACTGTGTTTTTGTTTTTCGGTTTGCTAATCCTAGCGTGTCTTCAGAGCAAGGCTAATAATACAGCCGTCTTGTTGGCTATTAGGTTCTTTGCAGCCTTCTCTTAGCCCACACATAAAATAGTTAGCTATTCACAATTAATACATGGCCCACTTATCTCTCTCACTGAATTTTTTGGTTCTTGCGTTCAAGCCGGCTGTAAGTTTACATCCCGCTTCTCCTCTCTCTCATATCTTCTCTCCTCCACCCCAGCATTTAACCGACTTGCAGCCTTCTATTATACTTCTCATGCCGCTTCCGCCCTCGGTTTCCATCGCACAGTTACTCAGGCCATTCCCAACCCAATGACTAGGATGGTGTCCATAGCATTAAATAAGCTGCCACATAGGATAAAAAGTGATGTGGCAAGTGAATAAATGAGGAAAGAGAAAGAAACCATGTCTTGCATGAGACATGGTTTCTACACAACATCCAAGATATCATGTGAGATAAGTAGCATTAAATTTAAGTATGGAATAGTGGTGTTTGCATTGGAAGAGTGGTGTCTAGTACTAGTTTCTTGATGATGCGAAGTTTATAGAAATTATGTCTAGTGTTTTGGGTTGGGAATGGCCTTATACCGCAGGTCTGTGGGTGTGCAGGGCTTTGGATTCGGTGTGCACCACGAGGCATTGTGCAGTTGTGCTACATTTATGTCTTTTTCATTTTCTTTTAAAGAGAAATTATTGTTCACCAGCCACCTATTCTACAAATCAATGTATAACACGAGTTCTATGGCGATGGCACACTAGTAAAAAAAATATTTTTTTGACAAACACTCTAATAGGTTGTAAACGGGCCATAAGTGTCCGCGTCTACAATTTTCGTATACGGCTCCTTACGAAACCCACACACAAAAATTATTTTTTTCCAAATTGACCACTTATAACGTCCGCATGTGAAAATAAGGGTATTTTCGCACGTAGGACTCTTAACTCACCCACATGCAAAAATACCCCTCATCTTCCCACTATTTTTTTTATTCTCTCCTCCCCCCTCTCTCTCTCACCCGGCCTCACCCACTCCTCTCCTCTCTCCCACCCTCACCCACTCTTCCTCTCCCCACTCCTGTTCCACTCTCCTCCCTCCCGACGGCAAGCACTGGTGGCATCGGGCGGTGGCGACAACGGGTGTGGGCAACAGCATGTGGCGGCCTCCTCCATGCTCCCCCGCGCGTGGCGGCCTTCTCCGGCGGTGGAGGGCACGGGATCGATGGCCTCCTCGGTCCTCCCCCGCGCGGATCTGGCGGCGGGCTCGAGCGGGAGGCTGGCGGCGACTCTCCCCCGCCCTCCTCCGCGGCGACTGTCCCCCGCCCTCCTCCGCGCAGATCTGGCGGTGGCGCGGATCCGGCCTCCACACACGTGGATCGGCCACCGGCGACGACGGGAGGTGTGGATCCGCCTGCAGCGGAGACAGGAGAGGCGGATCCGCTGGCGGCGACGACGGCGGTGGCCAAGTAGGGTTAGGGACTTAGGGTTAGGTTTTTGTGTATTTGAATTTTTATTTTTCTTTTTGAGATTTTCCATTTTTGCGTGTGGACGGCTTAAGCGCCCGCACACGAAAATCTGATTTTCACATGCAGGTGCACCACCCACACATAAAAGTAGCGATTTTCGCCGACCATTTGGTGTGTGCGGTTAGCCATATGGCATGCGTGAACCCCTTTTGGGCCGTATGTAAAAACCGTTTTTTACTAGTGGCATACAAGCATTTTTTTTTTATCCATTCTTCCCACCACTGTTTGGTTTTTCAGCTATAGGGCTCTATTAAGTCCTCTTAAAACCAGCGCAACGAGCTTAACTGATTAGTTTCCTTGGGTGAATCAGCTTATCCGGATTTAAATCCTAAACATGCTCACATTATGTCTAATTATTCTTTTAGTGTTAAACAACTTACCTGTCTTATGGAGTTATCGTGATAATTTTGTCACTATCAAAATATGTTGGCTCAATCTTTCGGACGTATTTATAAGGATAAAGATATAACGGTCCAGTCTTTCGAAGATACTCATGGGAATAGAGTGTGCATGTGTACGTTAAGGGTGAATATGCATGTATCGTGAGCACCAGTGTTTGTACCGTATTTAAAAAAAAAAATACCACATTTAGGTTTTCATCTTAGAGGGCGATTGTAAAAAGAAAATTAATGTAGGGGTGGCCATACGGTTTATACGGATAACTCTGTTTGGTTTCTTCGGTTTTCATAATTTCGATTTTCTAAAATTGCCAATAGAAGTACTCTTCAGGAAAATACAAACAGCACCGAGTAAACTGTGCTTTTGTCTCGGTTTGGTTTACGGTTTTACCAAACAAACCTGGCAACAACTCACAGTGAAATTCAAACACGCAACGGATTAGAAAAATCATCATACGGAGAGCACAAGACACCAGATCAAGATAGGGGGTGGAGGTTTTTCAGTTTTTCTGACCTCGCTGTTGCCAAGCCCCAATAGCCTCTGGAGTCATGGAGACTGGAGAGAGCCGTAGGGGACGACGGTGCGTCGCTTGGTCCGCACTTATGGTGGGATGAAGGAGGCCACCGGTTCTGATGGGGTCGTTGGGGTGAAGCAGCGACGGTGATGGCGACTGCTCGACGCGCTGTACCTGCCACCACTAATCTGTCTGCCGCAGGAGTCTCTTCTTGCCAGCTCCATCTCGCTACTAGCGAAGTGGTGGTGGTATGGTGACCTTTCGCTCCAACCTCGAGGCATGGATGTGGCTTTCTCGGGTCGCACACGAAGAGAAACAAGTCAGTTGCGGAAAAAGAACTCTACGGGAGAGACAAGCCGGTGGCACGACGAGCCGAAGCGTGCGGCCTAGCTCCATGACTACTCTGGCTCGGGAGTGACGGTCCGGCTCATCACAGCAAATGGGGACAAGAGAGAACAAACACGAGCACGGATGACTCAACATGCTGACAAGTGGGCCCGAACATATGCCATGTAAGAGAAAATAAGGGGGGAAATAGGGTATGTACTGCCGTGAGACCAAGTTGTACCTTTTTTTACAGTTTAAGAATGAATATTTCTGGTTTTAGGATCAGGGATATCAATCGAACTCGACGTAAAATTGAGGGATACCAAGTGGACTTATCCCTACTTCTATGACTTACTCCCTCCATCCCATAAAAATTGCATTTCTAGCTCCAAGGCTTTGTCCTACAAAAATTGTATTTCTAGCCATGTGGGGCCCAACCAATTGATTCATCTTTATAAGTTTCCTTCCATCCCACGTAATTTGTGCTGCTAATGCTTATAATTTTATTAAGTATGCTAATTATATGGGTTAATTCTCTCAAACTTCCTTTTAATCATCTGTATATATGGAATGTGTGCATGCAGTGGGTTCATTAAATAAGGTTATTGTGGTCATTTTTTAATCCTACTATTTTGTCCTAAATTAGCTAGAAATGCAATTTTTATGGGACGGAGGTAGTAGTTTCTTGGGTTCATGGCAATAGAAGATCGAACAAGAAAACGGTTTTGCTAGATTTTCTGAAAGGGACCTTTCCATTTGTATACTATTATTGGATCTGCATTTTTGCAGCCAAAATGGCAGCTCGCTCATGCCAGGATTCGACCTAGCAACCTCATGTACGCTACTAGCCAACCGAGCAAAGGTTTTTTTTTTTCTATCAATAACATAGACATAAGTTACAATACTATACATTATATTTATAATGTAAAAACATTGTAGCTATCCCGAGAAGATTAAAAAAGTTTATACCACTCTCCTCGATAACCATTCATTGATTAAAACTTAATATATTTTGATACGGAGCACGATACATGATATCTTGGCCAAATAATAATAGTACACATGGTGTTGATCTCCTCCCTCTTCTCCCTCCACCTCAAACACGGATCTAACTCCAACTCCACCTCTTTTGTAGCTAAAACTCAATCAAGTGGTTTTATATTAGCTCCACTTAAAAATGGAGTGAAGATGGCTGGAGTGCTCTTATACAATAAACTAGAGAAATGGAATGTAAGTACTTTTTATACTTTTACGGGAATTGAAAATGTATGTGAAATTGAGTGGTGGAAGCTTGTGATTGGTACGGTTAAGAAAAGAATGTAGGCAGAGAAATTAAATGGATAAATATTGTAATTGGATGAGAAAATCGTATAGTTGAAAAAATAGCTACACTTTAGGAAAAAAAAAATTGACTACCTTAGTATATGTCTCAGTGGTATCACAAGGAAAATTTGTGAAGGGAAGTTATTCCTCAGTTCGTGAATTTAGTAGTCTGTCAGGGATGGATCAATGAAAAGCTTACGAGGAAATTAAATTACACCACGATGACTGAATCCTGAGATAGAGAAATCCTGATGCAGTTGAAATAACCTGGATACCGATTTTCTCTAAACAAAAATAAAAATAAAAATCTGCATGCCTATGCTAAAGAAAACAATGTGCATGCCGGGATTTAAGGAGACAAAAAATGTCGTGCCGACCTCAAGACATGATCGAACCAGAGAGAAAGCTGCTTGTCTGATCCAAAATTTCTCAGTCAATTATGTACTGATCCCAGCTGAGAGAAGGCCGTCATGGCCGGTGCAAAATCTGAGTAAAAGAATTAAAGCGACTCTTGGATTGGTAAAAAGTACAGCTATTGAAAAGCATGTTGCTATGTCAGCAATGCAATTGAGCATGTTAAGTGCAATATGAAGGAGAGAAATCTTTTTTAAGAAAAAGCTTAAGTCAACGGTTAATAATGTGCTCATGGATAAACATCAGCCGGCCTACGGCAAAACTACACCTTCCAGTCATTCATTTTCGATGCGGTTGACTTTAAATATGAAATTTGATCATTCATTTTATTTTAAAAAATCACGTTAATATCATTGGTTTTAACTGATATTAATATTGAAAGTATTTTAAGCATGACTTATATTTTTATATATTTGGATAATGGTCTAAATTTATGATCAAAGTCATCTGCATCATTAATTTATGACCGGATGGTCTACTTTATATTATTTCCTCTGACCTAAGTATAAGTGTTTAGATTTATATTAAAGGGAAAAGACTTTGGTATCTCGCTTTGAAAGATGGTTGGGCCGGGTTGGGAGTTATGGAAAGAAACTTAAATAGAATGTGATTGATGGAACAGCAATGATTGTAAATAGTTCTGAAAGTGTTTATATTTTAGTATATTTTTTAAATGTTAGAAATGTTATATTTTAAACGGATGGAGTAGCTTTGTTCCCGAAGTAGAAAGACGACCCCTTATGGTTTTGTTTCATATGCATAAAAATGCACTCAGCCCAAAAACACAATACAAGCATGCATCTTTTTCCCAACAACTTCATCTGTTTCAAAATATATAGCTAGCTTTGTTATTTAAATTTTATCTCAAAATAATAGCTAGCTATTTCTTCACCTATCATCACATCTTAACCAAGCACAACTTTCTCTTATTTAATTTATCCGCCTATACTTTCTTATTTCAACCAATCACAACTGTTTTCTATCTAATTTCGTCTATTTTTTCTATAATTCTTGTATTATAAAAGTGACTATATTCCTTTCAAAAAATGACTATATTAATTAAAAATGAGCTAGTATCATTTCCTCTCCAGCCACCCATCATATATTCAAATCACTTCTCATCTTGCCCCTAGCCACTGCTCTCTTCGTCCCAGTATGTCCGGATTTATAATACTTATGTTACATCCGATCCTAAATTCGTTTTTTATAGGACGGAGGGAGTACTCATTTAGCGCGAGATTTATTCAAGTATTTTTATATATAAAATGTATTTTTCCAATGCTACAGTTGCAATTTGTTAAGTACTCATTACATCCCAAAATATAAAAGCATTATAGCTATTGTCCAGATTTATAACCAGAATACTTATATTTTTGATTTTTGGGATGGAGGGATTCTAACACTAGCAAGGACCAAAATCAAACTGGTGCAGCGATTAGCTAGGAGCAGTACTACTCCCTCCGTCCCATAATATAAGGGATTTTAAGTTTTTGCTTACAACGTTTGACCACTCGTCTTATTCAATTCTTTTTTGCAAATATAAAAAACGAAAAGTTGTGCTTAAAGTACTATAGATAATAAAGTAAGCCACAAATAAAATAAATAATAATTTCAAAAAAATTTGAATAAGATGAGTGGTCAAACGTTACAAGCAAAAACTCAAAATCCATTATATTATGAGACGGAGGGAGTGGCTTTTTCACATAACCTAATTTACAGATAGATAGGACGGTGTGCATTAGAGCAGGTACAATAGCAGGTTACAAGCGAGCTACAAACATATTTTAAGGAGATAAATAAGAAGAGAGAATGGCAGCGGGCTACAGATTAATAGCCAGCTGTAGCACGAACTCCAAGACACAATGTGTGTATGATAGGTGGGACCATGTATTAATAGTGTAATATGTAACTATTGTATGAATGAGCTATTAAATTGACTATAGATGAATTGGAGCTAGTAGTTGGCTATACTATTGAACTTGCTCTTAGGGTACGTCGCTGGCACACGCAGAGTGGATGGTCGGCTTAACGAGAGAGCCAATTGGCGTGTGCCTTTTTTCCGTGCGTGGGTCCCCTGCACGCCGGTCACGTTGTGTGCAATATGATGTACGGTACGTCAGTGCATGTTACCGGCTTTGCTTGCCCTTTCGTTCCCGTGAAAGGCCGCCATGCGCTCATGGATGCAAGTTACAGCTAGGATTGAACGGTGTGTATAATTGTAGTTTATTATTGCGTCAAATAATCGTGTCGACTGGTTGTGCGTATGATTTGAATGGATATCACTACCGAAGAATAGATCTTTTGGGTGTTTTTAGTTTGCGAAAAAAAATTATGGGTCACATCGGATATTTGATCGGATGTTGGAAGGGGTTTTTGAACACGAATAAAAATAATTGAGGCACGGTCAACTTGGATCCCATATGGACGCCATGTGGTTAAAGTCATTTGCCAAATGACACGAAAAAAGAGAAAAGTTTTGTCCGATTTAAATGAGTTAATTGAGACACGATATTAAATTAAACCATTTCCGGATTTAAGGAACAAGAAATAGAATTATCCCTAGTGCTTTTACATGTTGGATTATTGATCTGTCAGGGTTATGGATACCACATACCTCCATCACATACCATGACTTATACGGAAACAAACCTCGTATACAGAAGGAGTTCCGGATAAGGAAGGACAAGAAGAGTTCTATATGGAAACGATAAGAACTACTCGAATTGTACCCATATTTATCTCCTTAGTCTTACTTGGACAAAGAGACATCTATGACCATAAATATAAGCCCCCCTAGGAGGAGAGGGGACATACCCACCATACACGCCACAAAGCCACAAACCAACACAAACCAATACGCCGTCAGATCTCGACATAAAAAATTAGCCTAGCCATACCCCATCCGGCACCTACGGAGGCCGGCAAGAGGGATCTAGCACTATCTCTGATCTCGCCGAGTTCGTATTCAAGGAGGAAGACTACCCTGCCGTCGACTACGAGTTGGTTATCTAGCCGCCAAGTCGACGACAATTAGATAGGTTATCCCAGATATTGTATTTGTGTGATCCAGATGAATAAAAAGCAACACCGGCTTCGGCCAACAGGATGGGCTATTACCTGTAAGATATGGGGCCCGAACCTGTATAAAAAACTCTGTCTCCATCTCTTTTACCTTAATCTCGCATATACCCTGGTACCAACGATCTCCATACTGTCCAAATATCGTAGTCGTGATATCAAAACGTCGACATGATCGATGACGACGGTTGCTTGCATTTTTATGGTACGGCCATTGGCACAATTGATATACTCCCTCTCCATCCTATAATACGAGGGATTATTCCCTTTTAGATAAGTTTAAGGATAGCAAGAAAATACTAGAATGCCCCTATTAAATGATATTTGCTTATAGGTGAGTGCGTAGTTGAGGGTTAAATTGGGTAAAATTTTGAATTGGAATTGATGGATGTGATAAGTAGTACATCAAAATCCCTTATATTGTAGGACAAGGGTAAAATCCCTTATATCGTGGGACGGAGGGAGTATCTAAACTCATTCATGATGAAGCAGCGAGAATGTAGCTTGAAGCAACATCTAAAATTGACACCGTTGACCTATAGTAGCGATTGAGACGGATCTATATATAGTACTCCTATATACAGGAACCAATGGAAACGATGGACTCCAGACAAGATGATGAGCTTCACTGATGTTAATGAGGCCGATTTACATGATCTAGGGTGTGTTTAATTAGTTCACGTCAAAATTGAAAGTTTGGTTGAAATTGGAACGATTTGACGGAAAAATTGAAAGTTTGTGTGTAGGAAAATTTGTGTGTAAGAAAGTTTTGATGTGATGGAAAAGTTGAAAGTTTATATGTGTAAGAAAGTTTTAATGTGATAGAAAAGTTGTAAGTTTGAAGAAAAAGTTTAAAATTAAACTAGGCCCGGGCCTATGTTTAATTTCTCAGAAACTGACTGCTTGAAACAATGGAATAATGACCTTTCAAAGGAAGGAGACAAGGGTCATATAGCAATGTCAGAAGGACGGTGGAACTTGTGGGAAAATTGAGGTTTGGTGTCACTAAATTTCAAAAACAAAAGCTGAGCTAGGGCACAATAATAGGAAAGCATTTCAGAAAATAAATTCGAACGAAGATATTAATGGATGCCTGTTGATGTTCTATATCGGTAATTATTAAAGGGATAGTGAACTAGATCTAAAAGTAGATGGATTGCTAGAACAAAAATTTAGACAGAACCAAACCCTTCCGATGAGGGGTAATACCCGATTGTTATTGAGGATTTGTATTCGATGAGTGTATTATGATATATGATAATCGAGTTGTGGTATACTCTTCGTCCTTAAAAACCAACTAGTATTAGCAACTACTAGTAAAATACATACAATTTCACATACCATTTTATATGTAGTCCTATCTTATAGGGTCATATCAGGTAGTCGGATAAACCTATCGTGTAGATACCTGATATGCGTAGTTGTTGTTCGCAATGCCCATGCTAAAGTATTTGCAATGCCCATGCTAAAGTATTTGCGTGGCTTTAAGGGCATGTTTAGATCATGGATTAAATTTTAGTTCCTGTCACATCGGATGTATGATATTAATTAGAAGTATTAAATGTAGATTAATGATGAAAAAAATCCATTCCATAACCCTGAACTAATTCACGAGACAAATCTATTGAGCCTAAGTAATCTATAATTAGCCTATGTTATGCTACAGTAAACATGTGTTAATTATGGATTAATTAGGCTTAAAAAATTTATCAAACGAATCAGCTCTTATTTATACAATTAGTTTTATTATTAGTCTATATTTAATATTTCTAATTAGTGTCCAAATATTCGATACGACGCGAACTAAAATTTAGTCATAGATCAAACACCACCTAAGCAATGCAAACCATCTGACTGAGATGATGCCCATGCTCAGGTAAAAAAGACTTAGGTGGTGTTTGGATCCAGGGACTTAAGTTTAGTCCCTGTATTTAGACATTAATTTATAGTATTAAATATAGGCTACTTATAAAACTAATTACATAAATGAAAGCTAATTCACGAGACAATTTTTTAAGCCTAATTAATCCATAATTAGAGAATATTTACTGTAGCATCACATAGGCTAATCATGGATTAATTAGTCTCAATAGATTCGTCTCGTGAATTAGTCCAAGATTATGGATGGGTTTTATTAATAGTCTATGTTTAATATTTATAATTAATTTCCAAACATCCGATGTGATAGGGACTTAAAAGTTTTAGTCCTATAAAAAATGTGGGGCCCAAACATTTACCAAGGCTGTGTTTAGATCCAAAGTTTGGATCCAAACTTCAGTCCTTTTCCATCACATCAACATGTCATACACACACAACTTTTCAATCACATCATCTCAAATTTCAACCAAAATCCAAACTTTGCGCTGAAACTAAACACAGCCCAAATTACAGTTTGGTCTGTGTTCGCTTTCATTGCGCTGTAGTGTGTTTGCGAGTAATTGGCCTGTCGCACTGATGGGAGAAATTATGACAGTGCCACCAAAATGGATACTCCTGCCTGATGTGGAATATGCCTAGGAAAGGGGACCCATTCAAAGCCTTTGGCTGAACGTAAATATTGTGAGTAAATGTTGTTGTCAGGAGAATTGAAGGCCTACCAAATCACGGGTACTCCAGTAGTTTTTTTTTTAAAGAGACACAACGGCATCACATAATTTACAGAAGGGAAATTGTTCTGCTCCCTTCCTCTCAAATACTAGTATATGCAACCTCCATTTTAAAATATAAAATGTTTAAATGTATTTGAATAGAACTTGTTACATTTTGAGATGGGTAGTAGCTATTCGAACTTGGACAAATAAACGGGTAATTGCACAAGCTTATTTCAGAATTTTCTTTCTCTGTACTGGTTACGGTATATCAGCACACACCTTATTCACAGTAGCCCATGAGTTGAGATGAAAACGGTCGGAAAAACCTATACCACTTTCATTTTCATATTGTTTTTCTCGAAAACGGAATGGAATGATAGACCCAAAAGGTAACGATATTGGTAATATCGGTATATTGGAAACAGGACCGTCAGAATAGAATATACCGATACTGGTCGGAAGTCGAAAATTCATGTCGGAATCAGTGGACCTAGCATAGCACACATTTAACTATGCACGAAGATGACATTTTAACTTTATTCTTGCATTATCACCCTCCGCATAACACTATTATATGATGATTAATGATATGATAATAAGTTTGACGAACAATATAGTCAAAGTTCAACAATACTTCAACATCAATAAGTTGAGAAGACCAAAGTTCAGCAAAAACTACATGCCACATCATAGGGTTAACAACATTTTCCTGGGTCACTTTCCTTTTTTTTGGGCTGCAAGTCTATCAGACTTCCTATATTAATGGGTTTTCGATGGGTTGGGTTGGCTTAGCCGCTGGGGAACTTTTGGAATTTTGACAGAAATTACCGTACAAATAAGATTACCGACCAAACGGTCGGAAAAATATCCATCCCATTTCCGCTACTATTTCCTTACCGTTTCCTTTTCTATCACCATCGGTCACCGATACCAATTGAAACGGTTGGTGTATCGTACTTACTTATTAGTGTTTCCCATGTTTAGATTTTTTTTTTCTTTCACTGGCATATTCAAAGTGTATGCAAAATTTAACATTATTTAAGAAATACAAAGCTGTGTCTTGTAGTAATTAAAAGTTGCGTTTGAGCCGGGATAAAGAGAGAAGATTTCTTTTGTTCCCTGCGTACACGCTTCGTGAATTGTTAGATGTATTTTCTTAACAAAAATTCTAGAGAAAAGTTGTTTTAAAATAATATTAACCCATTTTTGTAAGTTTTAAATAATTAATACTTAATTAATCGTACACTAATGACTCGCCACGTTTTACGTATCTTCTAAGGCTGTGTTCTTTCTCATGGGTTCCCAACCCACATCTCTCGTTTTTCGCGTACACGCTTTACAAACTACTAAACAATACCTATTTTACAGAAAGTTTATATAGGAAAGTTGTTTCAAAAATCTTATTAAAACATTTTTAAATTTTTTATAGCTAATATTTAATTACTCACGTGTTAATTTGTCGTTCCCTTATCGGAAAGAACACAGCCTAATCTTTTTTTCTCCTCCTCTCAAACGCCCGATGATCAAAGTTCAAAATGGTCATATAAACCTGGTTAGTGTATGGCATATCACTACTATACAAGATGTCGATATGAATGGCTACGAGTACAAATTAATATACACAGTTTCCGATCAATCTACGTGAAAGGATATGTACTCCTTATATCGTACTAAAATGGAAGATATTTTGGTTGGATGAGTTACATCCTAGTGTTACGAAGCTGAGTAGTCTTCCTATCAAAATTCGTAGTATTAGGATATATTTCATCCAACCAAAATTTCTTATATTTTAGTACGGATGAAGTAGTAATAAAAAAGAACACCATGAACCCTGACTAGAATCAAGCTGTGCCCATTGCTGGTGTTTCACAGAACCGACGAAATTTTGCAAAAACCAGACGGCTTTCGTGAAACCGTTAGGTCAACCGGTCGGTATTGGGCTGTTTTTGTATGATGTTGACCAAAAATCGGATTTTATCGGTTTTCGGTCGGATTTCGTATACCTGATAAGCGGTTTTTGCTTTGAAATCGAAAGGCTAAACCCTGGTCGTAGCTATCACGTTGTTGCCAGTATCGCGGGCGGCCTCCCAGCCATCGCCATGGAGGTCAAAGCTATCGTTGTGGCCTTAATTCCCGAGCCACACTGAAGGGGAGGAGGTGACGGCCACTGGTACCCTAGTCCACTTGCTTGAAGCTGCCATTATTGCCCAACATCTTGGCCACCGTCATCATCTGGTTCGCCCATCGCTGCTGCATTGTTTGAGGCCCCTATTGCGGATTCATTTACCTCGGCTCGATGCCACCATCATCATTGCCTGAGTTCTGTAAAGCCCTTTTTATACTGCATATATATAAATTGTAAATGCTGGTAACTAGCCGAATTGCTAAAATTGGAATCAAACTGGCTTTTGTTGGATTCCATCAAGAGATAGTGCTCCAACCAACCTGCATATAGAAGTAATTATTGGGTCTTTAATCATGACTATATATATAGTAGGACTAGATATGCCGATCACCCAAAACGATAAAAATAAGAGAAATCCTAAACATAATACTACCTCTATATTTTAATGTACGATGCCGTTGACTTTTTGTCCAACGTTTGACTATTCGTCTTATTAAAAAAATTATATAATTATCATTTATTTTATTATGACTTGATTCGTCATCAAATGTTCTTTAAGCATAACATAAATATTTTTATATTTGCACAAAAATTTTGAATAAAACGAATAGTCAAACGTTGATCGAAAAGTCAACGGCGTCATACATTAAAATACGGAGGGAGTAAGTTTTTACTCCTATTCGCGTGGGTGCCAGACGACAGGTTGACCATATTAGATTAGTAGTAGTAAATATATAGATAAATAATTTTAATTGCATAATATAAATACAAAATTTTAATTAGTTTTTGGTTGACCGCTATTATTGTTCTATATTAATATATAATGGTATAAATAAAGCAAAGTGTACTAACTAAGATCTATGTCTACTCTCTATGGGTGTGTACGCTACTCTGGGTTCCCAGCGTGCACAGTAAACACGGAAAACGGGACGATCCATTAGCACGTGATTAATTAAATATTTGCTAATTTTTTTTCAAAAATGGATTAATTTGATTTTTTTAAGCAACTTTCGTATAGAAACTTTTTACAAACAACGCACCGTTTAGCAGTTTGAAAAGCGTGCGCGCGGAAAACGAGGGAGATGGGTTGGGAAAAAGGGGTTGCAAACACACCCTATGACTTGCCTCCACCTCAACAGATATTTCTTAGTAGGCTGTGTTTAGATCGTTGCAAAGTTTGGAAAAGGACTGAAATTAGAGATGATGTGATTGAAAAGTTATGTGTGTATGACAGGTTGATGTGATGGAAAAGGACTGAAGTTTGGATCCAAACTTTGGATCTAAACACAGCCGTAGTGTAACAGCATTGTGATAAACAAAGATGGTTCATGATTGTATATTACTACTTCTGTCCCATAATAATTGTGTTTCTAGGATTTAAGTTTGTCCCAAAATAATTGTCATCGTAGAGTACTAATGGTCCCATTAATCACTTTTCATTCAAATTTCTTCATATTTTATCCTCAATTACCCTCTCACTCTTACCTATACACCATTTATAAGGGGTATCATAGTCTTTCTTCTCAAACTTTAATTATGCTAAACAACCTAGAATTACAATTTATATAGGGCGGAGGTATAGTATTAATTATTTTTTAGAAGCTCTTACCGCTTCATATGGTATTTTTTCCATCTCAATACATAGAGTTAGCTTGTCATAACATGGTCTAGTGGGACTTACCTACATAAATCAATTTTTAGACAGACAAAACCGATTTTTATATGCGGCTTGGCGGCCGCCTGCACCTAGGTGTATGAAAATATCAACATTTTTTCATACGGGTAGCCCAACAGCATGCAAAAACAGGATTTATGCATGCTATCACCTATGCCAACCTTATGCAAAAAAATAATTTCAACGAAAAAAATCCCTAAAAAAAAGCCCAACCCCTATATCCCCATTCTCTCGAAACCCTAGCTCATCCTCCTCATCGTCGTCATCGCAACCACCACCGCCATCATTGTTGTCGCAGTGGCCACCGCTGCCATCATGTTGTCGTCGTAGCCGCTACCACCGTCGTTGTTGTCATAGCTGCTGCCATGTCCACTCGCTCTCACTGCTGCTCCCAAGGGAAGGGGCGGCGGAGCTACCCCGAGGCTGCAAGATCCGTACATCGGCGTCGCTCTCGAGGGCGGTGGTGGTGGATCTGCTCACCAACGCCCCTGAGGCTGCCTCTGTATCAGTCGCCCGCCCCTGAGGCCGCCATGTACACCTTAGACGCCAGGAGTGGAGAAGAGAAAGGGAAGAGATGAGGTGAGGTGAGGGAATGTGAATGGAAGGGCAAGAGATGCGGTTAAGGAGGAGAAAGAGAAAAAAATAGTGATACGGTGGAAAGGAGAAGGAGAATAAAGATGCGCGAGAGAAAAAATTGTGCTGGGACGCGTGGGGCTCACTTGCTCTCCAAGTTGCCCGTTTCGCATGCAGTCCCTTAGAATGTCCACCTACGATAATGTATCTTCGAGATGGGCCTATAAGGGGTTGTCTATGAAAATATATTTTTGCATGTGGCTCTTGAACCATTCCTGGGGGAGCGATTTTGCAATTTGAAGAGAGCATAGTTCAGAAAAAAAATAATTATGTAGTAGTGCTAGCTTCAACTTCAAACTACTACTACATGTGAACATTGTTGGCGAGTTTTACATAGTATGAAAAACATATGAATTTCTCGGCAAAATATGTGATGGAAACCACATGTGTAGTGGAAACTTGGAAACTACCGTTAGATAAAAAAAACAGACATCCGAGATTCGTCCATGTCATCACGAGTAATAATTTTACCCACGAATTTACTCATAAGTAAAAATTTTACTGTGAGTAAAATTTTTACTCGTGATAACATTATCACGAACGAATCTCGGACGTCCATTTTTCGATCCAATGGTAGTTTCTAAGTTTCCACTACATATGTGGTTTCCACCGCATATTTTCCTAAAAATGTATACCGAGCGCATATACCAAAGTGTAGTGGAGTAATTTTCATGTAGGGTTTAAATCCTAGTTTATACAAATAATTAGGCACATGAATATGTGTTTTTAATAGAAATTTAGTTATTGAGTATGTATTCCCGAGGTGTATGCGCTTACTTGATCAGGGGAAACCTGTAAAAGCATACCCCGAAGCAGCTTAAAATGTTCGATGCACAACTATTCCTGCAGTATAATAACCGAATCGAAATTCCAGCTGTTTACATATCACAAATAACCGAAATGGGGAACAAATTGAGCAATAGCGCAGTAATAGTGATAGACAAATCATTAATCATCGTCCTAGCGATCAATTCATATCTCTATCTCAATTGTTTAACGTCAGTACGCGTACTTACGTTAATTTCTTGTATGACACTGTACCTAATTCTTACGTACTCACTCCGTTTCGAAATGTTTGACACCATTGACTTTTTAGCATATGTTTGACCGTTCGTCTTATTCAAAAACTTTTGTGAAATATGTAAAATTATATGCCTACATAAAAATATATTTAACAATGAATTAAATGATAGGAAAAGAATTAATAATTATTTAATTTTTTCGAATAAAACGAACGGTCAAATATGTGCTAAAAAGTCAACGGCGTCAAACATTTTGAAACGGATGGAGTATATAACTAGAGATATAATCACCAATTAATTACGCCTGGTCAGTCTATCGCCCGGACATCGCCGTACGCTAAATTATACTACTCCCTCCGTTTTCAAGTAACGGACAATGTTAACGGTACGGTTTCACATTTGGCCACTAATTACTGTTAAACGGTTAAACCGTGACAAACTAAAGTTCTGGACTTATAGTTAGGATGCCATACAATTTAATAATATGGAAACCTTTTTAGTATTAGTCTATTTTATAGAAAAAAAACGAGCGGTCAATTGTTGAAAAATATATTTCTATCTCTGTTACAAAATAAGTATTTTTCTAGAATTCAAAATTTGCCTCAAATATTTATCACTTTCAAGTACCACTTGTCACATCGATTATCTCACATTCAAATTTCTCTCTATTCTAGACTAACTTTCACTATACCTTAATTTATAGTACTAAGGGTGTGTATAGTTCACGCTAAAATTAGATAAAATTGAAAGTTTGATTGAAATTGGAATGATGCGACGGAAAAGTTGGAAGTTTATGTGTATAAGAAAGTTTTGACGTGATGAAAAAGTTGAAAGTTTGAAGAAAAAAAATTTTGGAACTAAACAAGAGCTAAATTATTTAGAATGATAAGTATTAAACGGAGAAAGTATTTTAAAAATTATAGGAGTATATACTTTGCATATACATCTCCCTGAGATGCAGGGCAATCCAGGAAGCGAATGAGTGGCCCGTGGGGAAACAGGTAACCTACTGTCCGACCACATGAATGGCCTACCAACGCCGTTTGCCTGCCGCCACCGCCTGTATTGCAGATATAGTATATAGTACTGTATTTGCTTTCATTGACATGCAAGCAATGTCAAACACAATCAATGGCAATACTGGGCAGATAGCTACCCATATGGCCATATCCATCCATCCATACATAGCTTAGATCTGGATCTCATGATGCATTTACACTGCCGCGGCCAGCCAGGCATGATCGATCGGCAGGGAGCAAAGCATTTCTTATTCCAGGGTGTTAAGGTGTTTTCCACGCAAACATGTAAAGGATAGAAATACGCTACTCACTTTATACCGAAATATAATAACTTTACTTTTTTAATTAATTAAGTATAGAGAATTTTTATGATAAAATTTACAAGTGCCGAGATAAAATCCACAGATTCATATTGATTTGCCATACCACTAAAATAGACAATACAAAATTAAAAAAGGTAAAATTATCTTTCTATGCTACTATTGTATAGGGTAATTTCATAAATTCGCGATACAACAGAAAAACACTAGATGTTTACATTCGCTCGATCCTAGCTAATTCCTCATTCCCCATCGTCCATTCGTTCTTCACCACCGTCAGATGGCACTATTAAAATTTATTACCGAAATACCAAGTCTTAATTAATACTAGTAGGATTATTGAGGTACTTCCTCTGTACATTTATGTTTTAACATCGTTAATTAACTTTTAGATATACGTTTGATCTTTCATCTTATCTAACAATTTCGTATAGATATAAAAAATAAGTAATGCTTAAATTACAAAATTTTAAAATAAGATAAATGATCAAACCAACGGTGTCAAACTAAAAAACAAAGGGAGTATCGTGTTATGTTACCTTCTACTAACATCCGTCTAAACACAACATTATAAAATCATCAACTACACATAACAATATTCTCTCTTATGTGTATTGCGGCCCTACAGGCTATCGATTATTACTTCGTTTAGAAACAGAATAATTTTTAACTATAAATCTAGACACATGACATAGCTAGTTTTAAACTTAGAAATTAAAATTATAATATAACAGAGGAAGTACTACATATGTTTATAAATCAGTATAAATCACATTCATTTTGCCTGTCCGTATTTGCAGCCGATACACGCTGGTGGCAGTAACCCCGTATTAAAAACCATTTCGTCCTTTTGCATGACGTCATCGCGCGTCACCATTTTTTGCCGTGTCGAGGTGAAGCACCGACCGCGACCACGACGAGCCACACCACCCACACACGCACACACCCAGGCCCAGGCCCGGTCCATGGCCACCCCCCCTATCGCGTCGTCTCGCGCCCACACCCCACTTGCGCGTGGGGCCCACATGGCAGTGGCCCATCGCTCTTCCTCGACGGCATGCCTCTTTCTGCCCTGACGGTGACCAGCTTTAGAAAAAGGGCAGCAGCCTCCCCCCGATTATTGGCACGGCGAAGGCGGGGAAAAAAGAACAGCGCGCTCACGTCACTGACAGGGTGGGGTAGAGCTGCGTGGGTCCCACATGTCATTGTCCGGGCGCATTGAATGCAACCGCCGGCACAATAGGCAAATCGGCGCTGCGACCGGCTTTGGCAGGTTATCTAGATATTGTAAAATAACTTGCGAAGGGTCCCACGAGTTGTGTGAACAAGGTCCATGGACTCGGTCATGTACTCATGTGGTTTCCTGCTTCTGAAGCTTCGTGTGGTTCCGCTTTACAAACAAGGTTCTGTGTTTGTCACAATTTTTAAGTTGAAGTTATACGCCACTAAACCAATAAAATAATTTTTCGCGTACTATGCATATATGTGCTCATATTTAGGAATATCACGTGCGCTAGTACATAATGACTTATTAGAGAATATCACGCCTAGCATAATAACTTACTTCCTCCATTTTATATTATAAGACTTTCTAGCATTGTCCATATTTATATACATGTTAATGAATCTAGACATATATTTGTGTTTAGATTCATTAACATCTATATAAATATGGGCAATGCTAGAAAGTCTTATAATATGAAATGGAGGGAGTATTAATGATTACATAGTCAATTTTATGTTTGCATTAGACATGTTCAATCATTGATTTTGCAGCTACACCACAGCCGGCGCCAATAGTATCCAAATGCAACGGTAGCACAATAATACTCCCTCCATTTCACAATGTAAGACTTTCTAGCATTGCACATATACATATAGATGTTAATGAATCTAAACACATATATATATCTAGATTCATTAGCATCTAAATGAATGTGAACAATGCTAGAAACGGAGGAATTAGCTGTCGGCCTGACAACCAGGCCCATTAACATCTCTTGAGAAACCCTCGGGAATTCTAGTGATTTTTCCTTACATAGTACATTTCTTTTATAATCAGAATTATGTTCCTATTAAGCAATTATACTTTTTGAGTTAATTTTGCAAATTATAGGTATTTTAATCAAACTATCTAAAACTATGCTTCCTCCGTCCCAAAACAACCTCATTTTTCACCTATCTCAGACATACCAATAAAAAAAGACTAGATTACTCCCACTTTATTAAATTTCAATCTAATTATTCCCTACTTTATCTACTATAAATAAATTTATCTTCTACTTTCACAAACTTTAGTGCAATGGCTATTCAAGAGTGAACTTATTTTGAGACAAACGGAAAAAAAAGAGGCAACAATGAACTTACTATAGGATGGGGAAAGTAGATTTAAGATGTTATATTACAAAACTATAAATTTAGCGATAATTTTATCATGAAACTATAGGTTTAAGGTTAAGTATCGAAAACTACAAATTTTAATATTGAAGTTATCACAAAACTATAAGTTGTAGAGTTTTAATCCCTAGCATTACCGTAATGTTGGAGCTATAAAGTTGTAGTTTTGTGATTAAATTGATACTAAAACTTAAGTTTTTTTACTCAAGTCACTACTTAATTTATAGTTTTATGAAACTCTATCTTGAATATGTAGTTCCGTAATAATTTTATTGCTAAATATATAATTTTGCGATATACAGTCTTAAATCTATACATTTGTGATAGTTTAATCATTGTAACAAAATTTACTCTATACTTTTTTATATGGTCCATTGTAGCTTAGATTTGTTACAAAATAGGAAAAAGTTAATATGATCAATAAAATTCTAATATAAGTCTGTATATCACCTAGAATATGATATAAAGAACACTTTGAAATATGAATATATTAGTATATACTTTTATACTAAATATACTTATAATTTGACAAATCACTAAGTCATAATTACTCCATTTGACATTTTAAAATTAGCATATGCCTTGTAAAAATGATAATTTCAATATTTACCATTCCAAAAAATTCCAAATTAATCACACCCAATAAATATGATAGTACTAATCTATCTTTTTCTAAATGAAGCTACAAAAGGATATTTTTAGAAAGGTGGCACATTCTGAACCCAACTTATGCCACTAGGATATACACCCATCCAAGTTGACACCCTAATACTATATGCAAATAAAAACACCACTACCTTGGACATTAGTGCTCCCCCTCATGGTGCCAAAGATATTTTCCAAGTTACCCACCGACTAACCTACTACGAAAAACAAAACCAAAACAAACAACTCAAACCCCCTATTATTTTTCTTTAACAGAAATATCATGGGTGCCCTCGCGGCTAAGCAAACCCTTTAAAAACGACCCCTCCGGTCCATGCACCGGGCGCACGCACCCACCCAACCCCCCCTCCCGCCCCCTCGGGGTCCGCGCATGGATAACTCGTGGGTGGGCCCCACCACCCCCTCCTCCCCTCCCGCAGATTTTTGTACCCGCCCGTGCGTGTGTGCGTGTGTAAGCAAACCCAGCCCACCACCGCTACCCTCTTCTCGCCGCAAGCGAGGCGAGCCAAGCAAACGCGAGGCCGACGACGAGGAGGAGGAGGAGGAGGAGGGAGCAGAGCCACTAGTCGCGGCGGCGGCGGCGGGTGATCGGAGGAGGGATGGTGGGGCTTGTGGGAGGAGGAGGTTGGAGGGTCGGGGATGATGCGGCGGCTTTAGGGGGTGGGGGTGGGGTTGGGAGCGGCGGCGGGGGCTGCGGCGGCGGCGGAGGCGGAGCACATGCGGAGGCTCCACAGCCACGCCCCCGGCGAGCACCAGTGCAGCTCCGCGCTCGTCAAGCACATCAAGGCTCCTGTTCACCTCGTGAGTTCCACGACTGACGACGCCTCCCTCTCTCTCTCTGTTTTTTTTTTCTGTTCTTCGTTTGGTGTTTGTTCAATTGGTTGCGTTTGGTTTGGCTACTTGGCTTGGTGGTTGTTCCTTGGATCTGAATTTTTTTTTATACTTTGTTTTGGCGCTGGATTTGGTGCTCGTGGGGCTCGGTTTGACGCGTAGCTGTTGCCTGAGATATTTGTTCGGTTGATTGGTACTATCTCGAATTGAATGTGCGAATTTCGCCGTGTTTTGGCCGCTCGAGATCCCAAAATTGTATGGGATGTTTGACTTGTTCCTTCGCGGCATCTGCTTGGTTGATTGTATTGTTGGTGATGGGAGTATTTGATTGTTTGATCGATCGATCGATCGCTGTTGCTGCTGCTGCAGGTGTGGTCGCTGGTGCGGAGCTTCGACCAGCCGCAGAGGTACAAGCCGTTCGTCAGCCGCTGCGTCGTGCGCGGCGGCGACCTCGAGATCGGCAGCGTGCGCGAGGTCAACGTCAAGACCGGCCTCCCGGCGACCACCAGCACGGAGAGGCTCGAGCTGCTCGACGACGACGAGCACATCCTCAGCGTCAAGTTCGTCGGCGGCGACCACCGCCTCAGGGTTCGTGCCACTCAATACTGATTCCCCATTTCTGTCTACTGCTCTGCTTTTTTTTTTTAATCCCTTTTTAGATTAGATAATGTGCTCTGCTTATTTCTGCCTTCTTAATTACTAATCCAGTATGGTTGGTTCACTGCAAGTATATCATTTATGCCTTGTTAATTATTAATCTACAGTATGATAAGCTCACTGCAATCCAGTATTTTTAGAAATCTTGTTTTCTGTTCTATCTTGGTAGCAAATGTTTAGCATTATAGCCATTCTGCATATGGCATGTCTATCTAGATTTAGAATGCATATGGGTTCTGGAAGTCACATTGGTTCATCCATCGTTTTGATTTGATCAGATGATAACCTTGTGCTTCACTATTTGACCTACTAATTACTAGGAAGTAATATAATCATGAGTAGTTTTGACTTCCACTAGGGATAGAATGAAAAGATGGACACTGGGAAGCTCAACCCTGTTTTCCCTCTGCTTCATTTGTGCTTCAGTTTAATGATTTGCGATGTGTATTCCAATACGTCGTCTGCTTTCTTGAAAGGCAATGACTTACTAGTGTGGTCTGCATGTGGCCTTGCTGTTTCTTGAACCTTACTTGAAAAATAAGTTGACCATGTTGCCTTAATTGAAGAATAATGATTTTAGGTTCTTGTTTATGGACAGCTAGGCACTCATGATCTTTAAGACTTGTCAAAGCTTTATTTTGATTTGTACTGATTTCTGTCTCCCCACTCCTTCAGAACTACTCATCCATCATAACTGTCCATCCGGAGAGCATCGATGGGAGACCGGGGACGCTTGTGATTGAATCATTTGTGGTGGACGTGCCCGATGGAAATACAAAGGACGAGACATGCTACTTTGTCGAGGCCGTGATCAAGTGCAACTTAACATCTCTCGCCGAGGTATCAGAGCGGCTAGCAGTTCAGTCACCCACCTCGCCACTTGAACAGTAGGGTCATCACCGGCACGGGACATGCGAATTGGCATGAATAAGAAGCTTCAAATGGTTGCTAGAGATTCAAATCTTTTTGAGACTGGTAGTTCCTCCATTGTCTTCGATATATATGCCTCTTGTAAGGATTAGTATGTAGGGTTAAGTATCTTTAGTTGCTGGCTAGTGATGGGCTTAGGTCTTTTTAGGGACTGCACCTAGCTACCTTGTGGTAATGTATGCATACTGTAGTAGTATGTGTAGATAAATAGGGAAGCATGGAGTGGTTTTTGCCTCTTTGGTGCACATTTGAAACAACCTCTAGAGTTCTTTTTCCTGCATTTGAGCTGGCTTCCCATTGTAGTATAGTATTGTTGTGTTCTTGGATGACATTCCGCTAACACTTGGGCTTGGTTGGGGACCTTTTGATTTGGGTGGATCTTGGATTGTGCTGTAATATATACATATGAAAAGAGTTCTCCTTTGCACTATGAAATCCTTTCATAGTCAAAGAATATGCTTATTGAACCAGTATAATATTCCTGCACATGACCATGAGTTCAAAGACAAACAAGATACCTAGGAGACCAAGATTAAAGTCAGCCTTAAAAGGAGTTTCAGATTTCTCATGTTTCAACAGAGAACAGAATCGTTGAGAAAATATCTGGGTTTTCCTGTGTGAAGTTAGGTTGCCAACCCTTTGAATGACAACAGAAAATCATCAAGGCTGAAGGAGGCAAGTCCATCCTCGCATGCTTTTGCAATCCATGCCCTTTTTGGGTGCTGTCAGTTTTCAGGTCACTTATTATTATCATTAATCCAAGTCTACCCCCATTCTAATCCTCTCGTTACAAGTAGCTTTCCAAGCATTGTTTGAGACAAAGCAAAGGCGGTCACTTTCAGGGCCAGAAGCTCCTGAGATGGCTTCTCGAGAAAAGTCGATGCTGGACCAAACAATGCACAAGCTTTGCTCGCGTCTGTTCTTGTTTGTAGCTTTGTTTGGCTGAGAGGGAGACCCTGACGGTGACTTGCTCCTACCACCAAAGTATGGCGGTTTTCAGAGCAAAATGTGTTTTGGTTTATACAAGTTTGCATCTTTTTTTTTTCCCCTCTTTCTCTGTTTGTTCACTGCAGCGATGACTAACTAAGGATTGGTCGTTTTTGTTCCCTAAGATGGTAAGGATGATATCGCTTGTTTTGCCGTTTATGTTGGTGGACAGAATGAGTGGCATCACTTGTGAGAGTCATCTTGAGACTACGGCTGTGTTTAGTTGAGGGGGAAGTTTGAATTTTGGTTGAAATTGAAGATGGTGTGACTGAAAAGTTGTGTGTGTATGACAGGTTGATGTGATGGAAAAGGACTGAAGTTTGGATCCATATTTTGGATCTAAACACAACCTACGTTAGTGCGCTGCGGTGAGTACGCCGTCCTCGCACATGTTTGAGTGTTTGACTGAAGAGGTTGTCTGTCTGTGTGTGGAAGATAATTATGGACATCAGGATATTTTCCGGTTACAAGACACCAACCGCGTGCAAGTATTTTAGTGAGAGTACTCCTACTTTCCTGTAAACACACACTACTTATCGAAAGGAGCAAACATGTGCGTGGATAATTCCATGGCCGTGGTACCCATGGGAAACTAATGTAGTGCAGTCTTAGCTTGTGCTTGAGACATGGGTCCACATGTCATTGACCTATTTTAGAGAGTAGTGGAGTATATCAGAGGATAACTCATCCATACCAAAGCCAGAAAGGCTCGAACTGATGGCAAGAAATATCGCAAGGATTTGGCTTCGATCAAAACCCCTCAAGAGTAGAATTGAAGCTACTAACAAATTAATTTGTAGAGCACGACTTGGTAGTTGGTACCAATCCAAAATGCCCATAAAAGTTTAGTAAGGTGTACAAATTGATTTGTGGAAATCCAAATTTTGGGAGTTCTAAAAGTTCTCTCATAAAAACACTACTAAAATTTAAGAAGAAGACATCGAACTAAACACATCTAACTCAACCAAATTTTATGAACACTAAAACATGTAAAAAAAAACAATAATTTTAGCTACAAACTGAACAAACCCCACTAAACTCCTCGCTCCATATCCATCGCAGAAGACAAGTAGCAGACCAATATGCATCGACCTCGCACGCAGCTATAGCTATTATCGTGTTACGAGAATACTCCATCTCTGCATACTCTTTGGCCAAACAAAACCACTGCACTACAATACTACACAGAACATGCATATGGACCGGTCTGCATCAACCATCCGCACGTACAGTCTTCCTCACCTTTTTTGCAAAAGAGAAGAGGAGATCGATCGATGTTACGCGACCATCTCGGAGAGGGGATTGTCATCGCCGTCGTCGTCGTCGTCAACATTCGCATCGGTCGTACGTGCGTACGTGTGCCGTGCCGCCATTGGCCGCGGCGGTGTCGCGAGCTTATCCGGTGGCCATTTTTGTTGGATCTTTGGATCGGTGGGGCGCCATCGCACGGGAGCGAGGTGGGAGGCCGCCATTGGCCGGCGCCGGCTAGGGTCCTTCCTGATATGGCAGGCATGTGTCAAGGGAGGTATGGATGGTGGGTTGAAAATGGGACATGGAATCTTTGGACCTGTCTCATCACAAAGTTTTTTTTTTTTATGTTGCGTGTAAAAGTTTGTTGAGGATAAAATCAAATTTGGATATATCTTTCACCAAATAAGATATTAAAACGGAGGAATTAGATTATACTACGAAAATACGTGATATATGTAATATAATAGCTGCATATATAATCATGGTATTCACAGGAAAACCAAAAGCACCGTGGTGGAACCAAAGGAGTATTGACTTCATTGACACCGCTCAACATGGTTTAAATTAAGGATAAGTCCATTTTACCCTTCTCAACTTTTAAAATTGTTCATTCTACCTCCTTGCAAAAGTCACCTTGATTTTCAACATCCTGTCAGCAAAAGAGTAAAGAAGAATTTATCGACAGGTTGTAATCGCCTATGGTCGAGCCACCTATGACCTATGCATCTTCTTTTTTCCTCTATTGATGAAGCAAGCCGTGGAAGCAGCGATGGCAGCAAAGGCGGATCTCGCCAGACGCGGTGTATGGATAAGTTGGCGACCAAGCTCAGAGCAGGTACAATAGCAATAGCAGACTATTAGCCAGCTACAAACATATTTTGATGAGATAAAATATGAAAGAGATGAGCAGTGAGCTACAGATCTGTAGCCAGCTGCAGCACGGCTCCAACACACAATGTGTGTATGATATATGGGACCATATATTAATAGTATAGTAAGTAATTATTGTATTAATTGGCTATTAGATTGGCTATAGATGAATTGGAGCTAGAAGTGGGCTATACTATTAAACTTGTTCTCATGGTGAGAAAGAGCCCAAAGAGAATATGACACTCAGGATTCAGGGAAGAGAGGAACTCAAGGAGTTGACCATGCTCGGTGGATGCGGGAGGCACTCCTTGAAAGCAGAGGCGGTCTGCGGACTGTACTTGTAACGCCCAATAATAATTAGAGGAAAAAAAATATACTACTAGAAAATAAAGGAGTTGGGCCTTGCAAGCAAGCAGTAGTGCTAGTGCAGCTAGCAGACCATGGGCCTTGCATCCTTGCAGCGAGCAATAGCAGTTGGGCCAAAGCTAAGCTAGCTACGGAGAAGCAGCAGCAGCGGCAAGATGGGCAGCAGCAAGATGGTTTAGAGCATCTCCAATAGAGTGGCTATTTTTGACTCTCCAAATATTCTATTTGGCTACTTGCCAAAAATTTTAGAGAGCCAAATGTACGTTTCACTCCGACAGCATCTCCATTACACTTCTCCAATTTTATAGTGGGTCCCATACGTCAGTTTCCTATTCTTCCCTCTTCTCTACAGTTCGGCGCGGGATGGAGGCAGTGCTGGCAGGAGCAACACGGGGATCGAAGCGGCGGCAGCTAGAGCGGCGCGGGTGGCGGAGGACGACAGGAGTGGTGCGAGGATCGACGCGGGCGGCAAGGCCGGGGCAGTCGGCGGAGGCTGGTGGGAGCGAGCGAGCGACGGCGAACAACAACGAGGCAGCGGACGGCGGCGGTCTCGGCAGCAGACGACGGCAGCGTCGGCAACGGACGACAACACCTCCTCCGAGTTACCCGTATGTTCTTTCTCTCTCGGCGTTCGATAGCAGGTTGTGAGCGGGAGGCCACGGCGAAGCCCTCCCTCGCCGGCCCCTCTACCACCTCGTTTCCCATCTTACTGGTGCCGCCGTCCCTCATCCCTTCTTCTCTCTCTTCGACGCTCAAGAGGGTGCGGCGACAAGGCGGCAGAAATCAGCGCTGGATGCCAGCGGCGACAAGTGGGAGGCTGCGGTGACGCCCGCCATCATGACGCTCGCTCTTCCCTGGTTTTCCCCTCAGCACGGCCACAAGCGGATCTCATGGCGACGGAAATCGGCGCCGGAGGTCGTGGTTGCGGAAATCAGTGTTAGGGAAAGGCGTGGGGCCCACAATTGGCCAGTCAATTTGGCTGGCCAAGTTTGGTTAGTGGGAGGTGAAGTTTGGCCATCCATTTAGCTTAGCCATTCAAGTAGAGAGACTGTTGGAGTGTGATTTTTTTTTTGCTAAAATTGCTAAAATTTAACTTGGAGACGATGTTGGAGATGCTCTTAGTCCCACCTCTCCCAGCCGGCAGCCAACTAGAGCAGCACTAGTTTATAAGGTGGCCTACCTAGTTACTATTAACTCCATTAAACTTTTTATGTAAAACGATGATGAAAACACAAGAGAGTTAAAAGCATATGTAGCTGTGATAAGTAAATAAGTGAACCCAAAAACAATATTGTTTTTGAACCCTAGGTAATAACTAAATAAATTAGGCCCAATACTATTTTCCGGCCCTAAGCGTTACAGTGGCTCTCTCTCAACTTTTCACCACCATCAAGCCGACATCCAAGCAGTGGCGTAGCCAGAAATTTTTCGTTGGGTAGTCCTACTCACAAATACACATCACACATAGCTAAATTTTCAAATGTCGTAAATCCCATATACGAGTACAAATTTAATGAAAAAGTAATAGGAATGTAACAATATTGTCTAATATAGTCAATATTTGACTAACTTAACAAGCAAGTTCACACGTTCAAATATAAAAGATCTTGGGCACATATAGAAAATCACAGTGCCACTATCTTAGCTACAAAAGTTTTTATTCTCATGTCTTCTTCACTAACTTCGGAAAAGATATCTCACTTGATATATGTGACGAATCAATGATTCAATAAATCATAGGAATATATTGTTTCTCCGCTTGGTCATCACTAGATTAAGGCTAACATACAAACGAGCAATTCCATATCAACCTCATGTTTACAAATCCTACAACTACAATAGTACCAAATAGCAACACATTCACATTCACTGATTCACAAATAAAAATAACATTCACAGATTCACCGATTCACAAATCACAATACACTGATTTACTCACCTAAGCACGGGACTCCAAGGGGTAGACAGAAGGAAAGCATCAAGGCAGGGGATCAACTAGGGCCAGGCCGCTAGGGGTCCTGGGCTCCCGGCTCCTGACGCCGGCGGCCGGTGGCGGCACCATGTGAGGAGCCCCGAAGCAGGCAGCCCGCATCCTGGCTGCGCGGCGTGGGAGCGGTGCCTCTAGCACTCTGCCATTCGGCCTCTGTAGATCGAGTTAGGGAAGTGGTGGCGGCGGCTCGACGGCGGCGCGGTGAGGAAGCGACGACGCAAGCACGTAGCAAAGGCGGCGAGGACCAAAGGATCAGTCGAGACGGCGTCGTGGTGTGTCAGATGCCTCGACTCCCAAAAGATCAGACCTAGCGCTTTTTTTTCTTCTCTCTTTGTGGGCTTGTTTTTCTGGGCTTGAATGAGAACCAAGGTTTATGGGCTTTTTTTTGGAGGGTGGGGGTATCTTGGGCCAAAATCGGGGGTAGTCCCGAGCCCACCAAGGATTGTTGTGGTGCTTGATGAAAGCGGAGGTGGAGACAAGCCTTTGTAGGCTTGTAGCCAACTAGATCCAGACTTTAGGACATGTCATGTTCTCAGTGGACCTACCAAGCTTAGCCAGCATCTGAGTAGAGAAGCTCTAGCCAATCGCCTCTAAGTGTCACATGCATGGGAAAAGAGCTTTGGATGGCATATAGGTGGGCTTGGATGGCTGTGAATATGGGAGGCAAGGAGCGGCGTGGATGGACAAGGGCTCTGAGCAACAACAGTAGAATGAGGAGATTCAAGCTACCTTTAAACACTAGCAAATATCAGGGGCGGATTCACCGTTGGGGCTCGTTGGGGCTTGAGCCCCAGCTCCATCTTGGCAGAACCCCGTGCCCTGCATGCAGAGCAGCCGCCGCATGGCTTCGGCAGAGAAGCAGCGTATTGCATAAGTGCAGATCAGCCAGGTCGCAAGGAAGAAGGAGCAAACAAAGACAACATATCGCGATCCATGGGTGATTAAGTGGACTAATTGGCTGCTAGACCTTCCTTATTAAGCTACTGTATTAGTTTTTGCTTTCTTTTTTTGCCTACTTCAACGGATGGAACGATCAGGGGATTAGGGAAGTGAGTGGTTTTTACTCACAAAGTAATCCAACAATTATCGACAATTGTGTTATTGAATTTGTGGTTATGCCTTTGTCGTATTGTCTTCCATAATGGGAAAGCGTTTTCATCCCTCGAGAGAATATCCTATCGTTTTATGCATGTCATCTAAACAATCATCAAAAAATTGAAAAAATGATTAATATGAAATATATCACTCCACAAACATGCAAGTTAAATTTCAACTTCTACAAGTTGCGAAAAAAATATATAATTGTGAATATACGATAACTATTTTTAATTTAATTTGTTATTTTTGTTGTAACTTGTAGAAGTTATATATTTACGGAGTAATATATTTCATATCAATCCATGTTGTCATTTTTTTTCAAATTAATTAGAACTATTTAGATGACATGCAAGCTTCCATCATACTTCCTAAAACACATTAGAAAGGAGCACCCCCTGTATTTTCGTTTTACATTCGCCACTGGCAAATATGGACTAAGCGGCGCCGGTGGAAGACTGGATAAGAGCTCCGGTCGACGTAGGAACTTGCGCTCTAACTTACAAGATGCACAAGAAGATATAAGAGAGGGATAGGGGGAGAGAAGGAAAGAGGATGAGTGGATGACATGTTGAGCATACAAATTTTTTTAAAAAAATATTTTCCTCATTAGTTTGGTTTGGAAGAGGAAATAAATGAACGGTCGAGGATAGAATGAACGGTTTTAATAATTTGGGTGTATTTTAAGATAACCATAATAGTTGTAATATTCTCCTCATTAGTTTGGTTTGGAAGATGAAATAAATGAACAGTCGACGATAGAATGAACAGTTTTAAGAATTTGATTGTATTTTAAGATAACCATAATAGTTGTGTAGGGTAAACTTTCGGCCATAAGTGAGCAGTTTTTGATAAAAAATGAATAAGGTCAAAAGATTTTGATCCTGGTATTGGTCTCTCTGAGCACGTGTATTGAAAGGTCGAGCCTTGCAGGTGCTGCATGTGCCCCAACAGGTCAACTTTATTTTTTTCTTTGAAACAATATGTCAACTTTTATTTGACGTTGTATACAAGTTACCAACACGAAGCATTTCTTGGGACTATTTTATGTACTCTGTTGAGTTTCCTACTATACAAGCAAGAGTGGATTAATTAATATTACTCCGATCATAAATATCTCACTTTTAAGACATGATTTAAGTTAAACGACATGTAAAACTTTATCTCGTCAACTACCAACTCTACTTAATTTGGACTTCTTGGGCTACTTTACATTAATACGTCATAAAAATACTATGAGATCCCAAACATAAGCATAACATGGCATTTATTAATTTTAGAATAAAAAACCTAATTGAGGGTCCGGATGAAGTACAACATAATATTTTTTAAAATTTATTAATTTGAAATATCAGATTTAGTAAACCAAGTTAATTAATAGTACGCTTATACTCCCAACTGACTACAAGTTGGTATATATCAATTTTAAATTTCAAATTATACTACATAATAATAATAAAAGTTATAGTTGACAATCTGGAATTTATTAGTTCCAAATTTCAGAATTATTAGATCATAACATAAGTATTGTTGAGACTCTAGATTTCGAACGAAATTATCAAATCATGGGAATACTAAATTAGTTGAGATTTCAAACCGATCGAGTACCATTCGCTTCCGCCTAGTATATTAGTAAGAAATATTTAAAACGTCCAGCTTGTATGATAGACAAACAAATACACACAGACTTACATTGTTCGTGCTTAGTTTTTTTAGAGGAGATGTATCGATCAGTAAGCACTAAGCACACTCATAATTATACAAGTTAAATAAAGATAAGCACGCGCCATCCATCGATTTGTGGAGGAAGCACGGTGCACCAAGATCACAGGCTCACACACCATTATTGCAATATGTATAGCATTTCCTTTCTTTCTTAATTAGTTCTTGTTACCGCCTGGACTTACCCTTCTCCCACCAGAAGCTGAGCTCTTCTTCTTCTTATTCATTTTCTTGTTTGTTTTGTGTTCGTCGTCATTATCGTCGTCATCGTCGTTGTTGTCATCATCATCGATGTCATGGTTAGAGTCAGAATCATGATCCGAATCTGAGCCGCGATCAGAGTCCGAATCATGATCTGAGTCCGAGTCATGATCATGATCAGAGTCTGAATCGTGGTCCGAATCGGAGTCATCAACAGAGTCCCAATCATCACCATCGTCGTCATTATCCAATTTCTTCTCCATACCTCGGTGATGCTCCAGCATCTTGGCCTCCTCCACCGACGTCGAGCTCACCGGCTCGCCGTCTCGCCGCCCACCGGCTTGCAGGGCCTTGCTGGCTGCCTTCTCCTCGCCTTCGTCTTGCTTCACCGGCGAACTTCCCTTTTCCTCCATGGTGGCGCCATGGCTTACCTGGCTAATTGGCTGCTGCACGGTTGTCAACGGGCCATCTGAGGCAGCGGATGAAATGACGGCGAGGAGGAAGAAGACGGCTAGGCAAATGGCGGCGCGCGCCATGTGCACGGTGAGGTCGCCGGCGAGCTTGCTCACTCCGGTGACCGAGCGGGCCATGTGTAATGAGCTGTGAGAACAATGTTGGGAGGCAAGGTATTTATAGTGGGTGGCCTATATCTGTTTACATAATGAAATATACTTCCCCCGTTTCACAATGTAAGTCATTCTAGCATTTTCCATATTTATATTGATGTTAATGAATCTAGACATATATATCTATTTAGATTCATTAACATTAACATAAATGTGGAAAATGCTAGAATGACTTACACTGTAAAACGGATGGAGTATTTCTTTATTAGAAGGGGGGCGCACACACATTGATCAATATTACACAAGCAACACCACACTTATACAGCTTGCGAATGCATCCCCTCTCACATGTTTAAAAAGACTGAAACCAACGGTACATCCATAATCTCGCTAAATTTCGATTGGCAGTTCATTTACGTGCACATAATATTCGTAGGCACCAGGATTTGAACTCCGAAATTAATCATGTACCCACGGCTCCATCACCACTCCACCTGTGCTTCCCCATAATGCAATGTAATTTAATGGAACCTCTCCATGTCCAAGACGTGTATCCTGCCATCTTCACTAGTGATATGTTGAATAGTCTTATGTTGGTTGTGGAATGGTAAGGGGCCTAATATATAAGTGGGGGGCACCTCACCTCAATGGCTACCTTTTGGGATGGGAAAGGCCATTTAAATCCTACAATTGATATCAGAGCCTGGCTAGTTTAACATCTCTGGTTCAAGGGACATAGTGTGCGAAGGCCTGATGGACCGTGGGGAAACGGCTGAGGGATACCAATGTTTTTTTTTGAGAGAGAAACGACGGCAGAAGACCTGCCGGAATTTTAATTAAGAGGAGTAAAAAAAACAAAGTTTACAATCCTAGGAAATGGGATGAGAGTTCACCAAACAAAATTAAGGAGGTCTAAAAGCCGACCTGCGGAGGTCTAGATCCTCCATAACAAAGTAAGTTACCTCATTCACTGTGCAAGAAATATTATTGAAAATTCTCCTATTTCTTTCTAACCAAATATTCCACCAAATAGTTAACAGAGCTCCCCTGACATCCTGAGAGATACCAATGTGTGAAGAGGAAGATTGTTGAATAGTTCCACATTGGTTGTACAAGTACAAGGGACCTAATATATAAGTGGGGAAGCCCCTCGCCTTATTAGCTAGCTTTTGGGGTGAGAAAGGCCCTTTACGATCCTACATGATCTAATACTCCCTCCGTTTTTTAATAGATGACGCCGTTGACTTTTTCTCACATGTTTGACCATTCGTCTTATTCAAAAATTTTATGCAAATGTATAAGATATAAATCACACTTAAAGTACTATGAGTGATAAAACAACTCATAACAAAATAAATTATAATTACGTAAATTTTTTGAATAAGACGAATGGTCAAACATGTGAGAAAAAGTCAACGGCGCCATCTATTAAAAAACGGAGGTAGTATCATTGTAGCATATTATTATTATTTACATTCTTCTCCTAGGCGTGCTATTTCAAAAATTATCTTAATTTGAGGTGTGTGACTTTCTCTAATGGAAGCTGAGTCGATCTGCCGGTACATCTATTATCTCGTGCTTACTTTTTTCCTTAGGTAGTGCCTTAGTGCACTAAGCCAACGAACTGCAACAAACGTTGTTGCAAAGTGTGTCGCATGCCTCCATTTTGCACCAGCGGCATGTAAACTTTTGTCAAACTAAATGCATGCCTTACTGGATTCTGAAATTGTTTATGCTGTTCATCACGAGATGTTGTTTCGGTGACTGTTCACGACTAACAACAAAGATCAATCAACAAGTTGCTAATAACTGTGTGGTACACTACTAGAAAAAACATTTTCGCAGACGTGGAGGTTTTATTTTCACAGACGGACATGACCCTCGGAGCCAAATGATCGCCTACAAAAATGTAAACTGGGGTGAAACTCGTTGTCCGCCTATGAAAATAGGCGTGGAATATAAATAGACCACTCACTCCTCCCCTTGATAGCGGCGGCGGGCTGGCGTGGTGAGCTCGTGGCGGCGCAGCTCCCCTCCCTCCCTCTCCCTCCCAAAACCTCCCTCCCCTCCCCTCGATGGCGGCGGCGGGCTGGCGCGGTGAGCTCGTGGCTGCCCGCAGCTCCCCTCCCTCCCTCTCCCTCCCAAAACCTCCCTCCCCTCCCCTCGATGGCGGCGGCGGGCTGGCGCGGTGAGCTCGTGGCTGCCCGCAGCTCCCCTCCCTCCCTCTCCCTCCCAAAACCTCCCTCCCCTCCCCTCGATGGCGGCGGCGGGCTGGCGCGGTGAGCTCGTGGCTGCCCGCAGCTCCCCTCCCTCCCTCTCCCTCCCAAAACCTCCCTCCCCTCCCCTCGATGGCGGCGGCGGGCTGGCGCGGTGAGCTCGTGGCTGCCCGCAGCTCCCCTCCCTCCCTCTCCCTCCCAAAACCTCCCTCCCCTCCCCTCGATGGCGGCGGCGGGCTGGCGCGGTGAGCTCGTGGCTGCCCGCAGCTCCCCTCCCTCCCTCTCCCTCCCAAAACCCTCGTGGTGGCACTGCTCATGGTGGCGGTGGCTGGAGGGGAGGCGGCGGCCAATTTATTTTTTACACTGAAAATATTTTCGCAGGCGGGTGTGGATTTGGCCGCCTGCAAAATCATTGATTTTCGCAGTCCAATAGGGGAAGGGTGGCTCTCCCTTTTAAGGTGGCTTCCTTCTCTCAAGCTAAGTAAGGTGGGATTATTCAGAGGCTCACACGGTCGCCGCCCGACTACAACTATACCAATTGGCCCCTCCTTATTGCGTCTTTGCCAGCGGGTAATAGTGGAGGATGTCCTCATCAGGCGTTTGGTTGTAGGTGGAGGTTATGGACGTCTATAAAAATACGTTTTGGCCGCCTGTAAAAATGTTTTTCCAGTAGTGGTACTGGACATTTGTGATTGCATTTGGCATTATTCTAGGAGCAGAGGGGGAGACCAATCTGATGTACTAACCTCCGTTTCCTAATTTTTTATGTTGGTTAGTTCAGTTTGAGCTAACCAACGTGAAAAAAAAAAGAGAGGGAATATTTGAGATGGAGATTATATATAGCAGGCACTACATAAATGTACTTGGAATGGCTCTGAGACCACAGCAGAGGTGTCATGCTGTTACCATTGTCGGATAGTAAACAGTAACGGCTGATGACACTTGTGATTTGTGAAGATAATCTCTTCTTTATATAAAGGTAATGTCCACTGAATACCTAAATCTCAACGTGCAAGTATAGTATTTATTAGCAGTATTAAAACCTATATGCAAGCATGCCACATCAACCCATTAAACATACAAGCATATACTAATTATATCTACAATTTACTTCATTATAAAACTAAACGTACACATACTAAATCATTATTTTCAAATTATTTTCATAATCTTTCAATCCAAATTATTTCATCATTTCTCCATTATCTAACATATATCCCGCAACAAAACGCGGGGCATCATTTAGTTATGACTAAACTAAGAACCAAGTTATACTTTGCACATTTGAGACAGGGACCATGCTTGCTAGAATATCTACTAATATTAAACGGTTGGCTAGCTTAAATTATAAATGTTGGAGTTTTTCTTAGGAAAAATACAATAGTGGAGTCAGGCATTTGCTCTTAAGCAATACACGCCATCTAAAGATTATCCCCCGGCAACTGTGAGAACTAAGAAAGGCTAATTCTTTGGTCATTCTAGCTGCCTAGGAGCATTGGAAGCACTGCAACGACATCGTTTTCAGTTTTTTGTCCCTGATATAAATCAAGTTTTAAGGGCAGTTAGTGATGACGCCTTGTGGTGCGCTGTATGAGCTAATTAAGCACACCTTCCGGAGTTAGTCTCTGGGTTTGTTTGGGCTGTGTTGATCGGCCTATCTCTTGTTTCTTTTAGTTGCTGGCTAATATGTTTTGTATTTTCACTTTTCCCCCAAACAGGTCCAATGTCATCTTAGATACTATCCCCTAAATGCTCTAACTATTACTCCAAATATTTCTTTTATCACCCTTCCTTCATTTTCTTAGCCTCATGTAGTAGCAAATTTCTCTTCTATCTATGCTAAGAATTGTTGTTGAACTTAACATCGATGGTTCTTTCGTCTCACCTTTTCTCCCTCTCTCATTCTTATTGGCATATTGGTCTAGTTGAAAGTTCTATGGACAGCTATTAATTGTTGGTGAACATGTCATGATGCATGTATAATAACCTCAAACCAATTATACAAACCTGCATATTCAACACTGAAGTTCTAATCTTTTACTGTTTGATAGAGTTCAACACTTCTATTTCTACCACAACAGCTATCAGCTCTTGTATTTTAGCGATTCTTTTTTCTTTTGGCCTGATATGCACTGCTGTGTGACATGGGAACGTAGGCATCTTGTGATGTTAACTGTGCCTTGTACAGCAACAAAAACAGGGACCACTGTATTCAAGTTTGATGTGTAGCATAGAAATGAAGACAACCGAAAAAAAAATGTCATCTTTTGGATTGTAGGTGTCGGAAGCAAACGAGTCTAGGGGCTCAAGCCATATATCCTTTGCAAATTGAAATGGAACTGGATGAGGATATTATTATTTTTCAAGAAATGTATTGGAATTTTTTTTGTTCTTTTTTTTTAACTTCTAGCTCGATCAAAACTATAACTCAATTAACTAATTAAACAAATTATTCAGATTTCCTGCTAGGCATCACCACTTTCAACACCAAAGCACCAAGAAGCTGTAGGGGAAGAACACTACACACCAAAATACAGAAGATGTAGGGGAAGTACTAGAGGGTGTTGTGAGGGAGTTGTGTATGCATGATTTTACCCATCAAAACTTAAATTATGGTGCCTACAAATTTTACACGCGGATACACTTGCATGATGAATTAAGTGAGATTTATGGATTCAACGATGCGTGCCTCCTTCTCCGAAATATGTTGAAGGGAGTGTACTTGCATTTATATGGAGTATGATGTGTGTGTGCATTTATCAAGTAAAAAAAAAGTAGTTGTGTCGACTTCAATCAATGGATAGACTAATAAGAAACTAGTTGATACCCTCCGATTTGTTACAGGATATGTAAATGAATGTATGTTATACATTATTAAAATGATATATATATATGCTTAAATAATGTGAAGATAGTAATTTGACATTACTTGCATGCTGAGTTCTAAAAATACAACAAAATTAAAAAAATGATATGTCATGTTTTCATTTTCATGAGATCTAAAATACTCTAGATAATAATTGCTAGTGAGTGATGATGTGGCATATTTGAATGGTGAGCTTTAGGACTTATTGGGTACCAACTGTATAGAAAGTATTACGAAAGGACATGTAGCCTAGTGGTTGCAGTGACCTAAATAGCAACCTAAGGTCCTGATTTTAAATCTCCATAAAAGCGAATTTCTGGTTGTATATAGAGGTCGGATATAAAATACCTTTCTCTAAAAATAATAAAAAAACTGTATAGAAAGTATAGATATGACTATCATGGTCTGAATCTGATCTAAAGTGAACTAGTCATATTTTGCATACTTGGGCTGGCTGGTCCAACATCCTGGGCCAGACATCCAAGCCCATTAGGCCATTCCCAACTCAATGACTAGGATGGTGTCCATAGCATTAAATAAGCTGCCACATAGGATGAAAAATGACGTGGCAAGTGAATAAATGAGGAAAGAGAAGGAAACCATGTCTTGCATGAGACATGGTTTCTACACAACATCTAAGACATCATGTGAGATAAGTAGCATTAAATTTAAGTATGGAATAGTGGTGTTTGCATTGAAAGAGTAGTGTCTAGTACTAGTTTCTTGATGATGTGGAGTTTATGGAAACTATGTCTAGTGTCTTGGGTTGGGAAAGGCCTTAGTAGGCCTAGGTTTCGGCCACTTTTGTTTAGAACTTGCCTGCATACTTTCACACACATTTTTAACTGTTCTTTTTTTTTTTTTCAATTGGT
Organism: Oryza longistaminata; assembly: GCA_009805545.1. Taxonomy (NCBI): domain Eukaryota; kingdom Viridiplantae; phylum Streptophyta; class Magnoliopsida; order Poales; family Poaceae; genus Oryza; species Oryza longistaminata. The sequence goes on from CM020181.1 coordinate 3,085,117, forward strand.
AATGGCTAGAAGATTTCATATGAACGCACTAAATTAGATTCCAGATATTTCGTTTGTCAAAAATACTTTAAAAGTTCCCGAGATCTATACTACTGTACTATACAGGCCCATGCATAGGCCGGTGCAACATGTGCACATGTTCAGGGCCCCAAAAAATTAGGAGTTTAGGACCCTAAAATCTACACTTAGTACTAATTGTGTATACTTAATTAGCAATTAATTAACAGGCCCAAAAGCCCAGGAAGATGAACGGTTGGAAGGGCCAATCCCATGCTGGGCTAGTACTTGAGCGATTTGTTTTCACCGTTGCCGCTTGCTGCTGATTCGTATTTCATATTTTTTAATTTTTAATTTTACTAGAAAAAATGCGATTGCGTTGTAACGGAAAAAAACAAATATTATAATAATAATTATAGTTATTTTATAGTTCCATGAGAGTTATAAGAGATAGTTCTGGACATAAACAATGCCCCTTCTCTCCCACCGTAAGCTACAGTAGCTGCGCATTTCCCCACTGCGTGCCGTGAAATAATATGATATGGTTAGATTTAATTTTTATTAAATTAACCATGATTAATAACACTCTTTGAAATTTTGTTGGAATTTTTGAAGCTTAATTGCTAATTTTGATAATACAAACATCATTTTAGCATTTATTTAAATAAAAATCCCAATTTCTCTCTGGGCTATTTGCCTCCCCCAACTCCTCCTCAGTGTTGGACCCGTTGGCCTGCCCTCGGCCTATGAAGCATGCGCGGCCCAGTAGTGATGCGGCCCAGCGATGGAGGCAGCCAGATGCAGAGGCGATCTGATGCACGGCTTCCGATCTGATGGACAGCTTGGATCGCCTCTGCACCACTGAAAAACCAAACCCTAACCCTCACATTTCCTTCTCTCTCTCTCGAGCAGCGGCGGTGTGCGAACGGCGGCGGCGGCGCCTTCCTATACCGCATACGACAGAGGCGACGACCTTTCCCACGAGCGGCGGCGGCGACGGCAGCTTTCCATGGGCGGATTCGGTGGCAGTGGTTGCGCGCGAGCGGCGGCAAGGTTGCGCGAGCGGCAGCGGTGGCTTCCCACGGGCGGATTTGTCGACATCGGCGGCTTCCCACGCGATTGAGATAAGACCTGTGTGTTTTTTATTATTTTTCCCGTTCTTTTTCTCTTTTTTTATTGTCCGATTGGATTTCAATCGGATTTATGGACAAAAATTTGATGTGACAAAAGGAAAATTACGAATATTTTAATTAGTTAAGATTAATATTAAGATATAGATATAGATATGGGGTGTTCTTGTGGTGTTCAGATTGGAATATGAGCAAAGTGGGCCTGAACTGATCTTGGGAGGGAGCGATTTGTGAGGGATTCAGGCGGAGAAATTGGAGCGATCTGGATGGAAAATTTGGACACCACGGATGCAATATGGGGAGGGAGCGATGCGAAAAGGCTAATTCGTGCGTACGCGTTGGCGGCGCGCACGCCAGCCCACTAAGGCCCATGCATGCACGAGCCGCGCTTCTCTCTTTTTTTCTTTCTTTTTTAGCCGTCGTTTCTTTTTTTTTCATTGTTTTTTTACTGGTAGGAGAAAAAATCGTAATTAGTTTAGATTAGTTTCCTATTTTTACGAGTGATTAGTTTACTAGTAATTTTTAAATCTTTAACTTTAAAATTTTCAAATTTGGACATGAAAATTTTCAAATCTCAAGTTGAAAGTTTCAAAATTTTCAAATCTGGACTTGAAAGTTTTTGAATCGAGTTGAAAGTTTTCAAATCTCAAGTTGAAAGTTTTCAAAATTTTCAAATCTGGACCTAAAAGTTTTCGAATCTCTAGTTGAAAGTTTTCGAATCTCGAGTTGAAAGTTTTCGAATCTGAGTTGAAAGTTTTCAAATCTCAAGTTGAAAGTTTTCAAAACTTTCAAATCTGGACTTGAAAGTTTTCGAATCTGAGTTGAAAGTTTTCAAATCTCGAATTGAAAGTTTTCAAATCTGAGTTGAATGTCTTCAAAATTTGACTTTAAAATTTAAATCTTAAATCAAAAGTTTCTAAATCTAACTTAAAAAATCGAAAAGAACACGTAAATAAATTAAAACGTGCCGAGGAGAAGGGGCGCGAAAATAGGAGAAAAATTAGGAAAAAAAAGAGAGAAAGAAACATATACGGGAATGGCGCGGGCCGTACGCGCACGCGCGAGTCAGGAAGCCCCGGAGCGACGTGCTATGGATGAAATATTTTTGACTCGGCAGAATCGGAAAAGAATCCGGAGGAATATGGATTCGTGCGTGCTACGGATTAAATACTCGTGCACAAAAAAAGCTGGGAGCGATCTTATCTGTATTCGTGCGCTATACGGAGCGGAATCGGGAAAAATAGCGCCGAAATCGGAAAAAGTACCGCCTAATCAGAAAAAGAAATAGCGCTTGCTATGGGAGACGATGTACGAATTTATTTTTGGCAAAAACATCTAGTTGCCCGTCGCCCTCGGGAGCCTAGAGGGCAATTTATCCAACAATGTAGATGGTCGTTCGACCTCGCCTAACGGCCGGCCACCAAGGGCGGCGAAAATTTGTAGGCGGCCCCCTGCCGCCCGGGTCAGGTCGTGCCGGTCTGGCCCGAAGGCACAGCAGTTCATCGTGCTTTCTTTGATATAAGTCTATTTTGTCTCCCTTCTTTTTGTCTGGGGCATATATATATATATATGGCTACCATAAGTCTATTTTGTATCCCTCCTCTTTGCACCGCGTCTTATATATAGCTATAATAAGTCTATTTTTCCTCACTCTTCTTGGGGTCGTGCCATACATATGATTGAACATAAGTCTATTTTGGCTCCTTGAACTTTGTGTTGTGCCGTGCTAAGGCAGCAGCCCAACTGTCGGGCTAGGTCGGCACGGGGCAGGGCGTGCTGCGCCTGGGCCGTGCCAAAGCGCCGTGTCATATGGCCATCTATAAGTTCAGGAATGTGCTATTGATTCTTTTTTCTCTTAGAGCATGTGTTAAGGGTGTATTCATGGGAGCGTGATTATGATGTTGCGTGTGTAGTGATGTGTGTTTGTTTGTCTGTTGTGTATCGAGAAAAACGACTGATATACTCTCTTCTTTCTAAATTGATCATCATATAATGAAATCTAAATTTTTTTAAATTGATCATCATATAACTGCATGGATACGGATTTCATCGGAATACAATTAATATAATATTGGAGAATGTGTGCATGTGAGCGTGTAATTGACATTATGTTTTAATCAAAGCATGTATCGTGGAAAAATGTGTATGGTGTCTTGATCGATATGATTTAAATTATGATTGGTCTTAATGCATAAATATATATGACGATCATCATGAATAGAAGTAGTAGTATAAGATTGCATTTCCAGGTAGTTCTCATCCTAAAGCAAGGCTCCCATGGGATGGCCTAATTCCAAAGAAAAAGCCAAAATTTAAATTTTCAAATTTGATTTTGAGATTGATTTTGAGATATTTTCAGCGTACTTTTTTTTTCAGCGTTGGCTTTTAAATCACAAAGAACACATATATAAAAGTTTTATCTATAAATTTATTTTTATTTCCTAATAAACCGTTTTGGCTTATTAGAGGAAATGTCAAACGATGGGGCCTGCATCCATCCTTGATCACAAGGCTGGGAACATTCCTCCCTCGTAACACCTACACTACACGTATGAGCTGAACCCGCCGCTCAGGACTCAGGAGGAGAGACGCCCGCGGGAAAGCCGAGGAGTTTCCCGCCCTGTAGCGCCCGCCGCTTCACTCCCTCCCAATCCCCCCTCCTAAACCCAGCTAGGGTTTCCGCCTCACTCGCCATCTCCATGGCCCCGAAGCGCCGCCGTGCCCGTGCGGCGGACGAGAGCTCGACGCCGCCGCCACCTCCTCCGCCCCTGCGGACGGCGCCTTCGCATTTGCAGCCGGTGGTCGTTTTCGCCCACGGCGCCGGCGCCCCCTCTTCATCCGACTGGATGGTCCAGTGAGCTCTCACTCTCTTTATCTCTCTCTCTGTCTTCTCTTCCCCCTTTGTGTGTGCGCGTATGGATAATCGGATTCGTGGCGACTATTTTGTTGGTAGAGGTAGCATCTTTTTTGGTATGTGCGTGATGATGTGCGAAATTGAGGGAGTGATTTCTCATCTCTGTTAGTTTTTTTTTCTCATCTCTGTTAGTTGGAAGGATATGGTGAAGGATGCGCTCGATGCTATCGAAGTTGTCACCTTTGATTACCCATGTGAGTTAATTATCTGATGAGCTCTAGTGCTGATTTGTTGACCCCTCAGTGTTCGCTAAACTCGTTGATTGAAATCTGTTGGGGGGAGAATTCATGGTAGAGCAACAATTTGTTGGCTGCAGATATGTCAGGTGGGAAGCGCAGGGCACCGCCGAAGGCGGAGAAGCTTGTTGATCATCACCTTGGTGTAGTGAAGGACGCTGTAGCGGAGCATCCAGGGCACCCACTTGTTCTGATGGGGAAGTCTATGGGTTCAAGGTGATATTTGGGAGCTTTAATCTCGTTTATTACTTTATTTCAGGCTTGTTTTGTTTTTGACATCTGTCTCAAGATTGTAGTCCTCATACATTTTTCAGGGTCAGCTGTATGGTGGCTGATTCAGATGATATTATCGTTTCTGCTGTCATATGCTTGGGTTATCCGTTAAAGGTATCCTGTGTGTTGTGTGGGGTAATATGGTTGCTACAATGTATGAGGATGTAACCCACATAAAAAAACGGATTTAGCCCACTTTGCATTATATAATAATTTGTAGGACCTGAACCAGTTTTCAGGAAAAGGGTTGCTATGATTTTAAAACATGCTCCACTTGGTTATTTTCACTTTCTGTTATGGATCTACTTAGGGATGTTTTGTTTTGCGTCTTTGCTTTCTTCCACTTAGGGAGTGAATGGGGCAATGAGGGATGAGACACTACTAAAACTGAAGATTCCAACAATGTTTGTGCAGGTATTGCCTTCTGAATACACTTTGAAATGAGAAATAATTTTCAATATTTTTTAAGCTTGGTATGCAATGCATTTTTGTTCATAGGGCAGTAAAGATGGGTTATGCCCTTTGGATAAGCTTGAGGCCACTCGCAAGAAGATGAACTGCAAGAATGAACTGCATGTTATTGATGGTGGCGACCACTCCTTTAAAATCGGCAAAAAGTATCAGGAGTCTACTGGAGTGAATCAACAAGTTGCAGAAATGGAAGCTGTTAAAGCTATTGCAAAATTTGTGCAGAACTCCACAGCGGGAACCTGAACTTAGCTGTTTATGTACTATTTAGGGTGTTGCAAGAATTAGTATGTTCATGCCTTTTGGTATCAGTTAGATGTAATAGAAAGCTATTTTGCTAAGATGGCAAGAATTAATATGTTCATGCACTTGGTATCATTTAGGTGTGAAAGAAAGCTATTTTGCCAGGATGCTAGTTTTGATTTGCGCATCCGCATCCAACATCTATTTGTTTTCTTGTCAAGGTATGCCATGGTTGAAATCATTATCCTGACTACTTTACATAGTTGGGCAATACTGCTTATCTGCGAGTCATGAATTTGTCTGTGGGTATCACGATTTAATTGTAGGTATAAGCATAACTGTAAACACAGTGAAATTTGTAATTATCAAGGGATTTCTCTTTGCTATCATCAGAGCAATATGAAGTACTTTGTACAAGATTTCTGTTGTTTAACATCAATCTATTTTTTAGATAACTTACACCAATCCATGAAGATCTTTTGACATCCATTCATGGTGCTGAATTTATGTACAGAAGTTGGCAATCATGCATGTAAGTTTACCTTGTGTTCCTACATATATTTTTTTGGAAGTTTTGTTTCATCATGCATGTAAGCTGTTATGAATGTAATATTCTGTACAATGTTCAATGACAAAAGAATTGATAAATTTGTCCTGGTGTTACATCCATAAAACTTCTTAGAATAATTCTGGAGTTACATTCATGCTGTCGTCTTTGTTTCATCCTGGTTCCAACTCCATGGTTTTGCTTAGTAGATACCCAATCATGGGTGGAGCTTCTTAGGGGCTTATCTAGGCTATAGCCCTCCCCTGCTTTTAAAGAACTACTACAATTAAGTCCCTTTACTTTATGACAGGTAGCAGAAAGTAACTGTAGAATAGTCCCTACGCTGAAAATAATTTGAACATTAGCCCCCTCAAAATTTCTCTTCAAGCTCCGCCACTGCGCCCAATGTTGATGATAAATCATTTTAAGTCCTTATATGCTTTGATGCAATCCTTGTGTCTATGGTAAATCATGTTTGGTAGCATGGGAGGTAGACGCTTATTCCGAGATAGAGATGTTCAACATTGGATGAGTTGAATAAAGAGGCTATATTTCCTTAATTTTATTTATATATTTGAATTGTATGTTGTACCTTTGAACTTCATTACTGTGTTTGTTTTCATTTTGCTTATGGCGTTGTTTTCTTGCTGAGGTCTGGGGTGTTTGTTCCAGTATATGGACCTTGTGTTTTGTTTTCTATTTTAGAATTGACCAGAAGCTGTGGCCCTCAGTGAGATGGGCAACTGGAAATAACATCCTAATAAATGTAGGCTTGTAATAGCATGCATCAAGAATCGTATTTTTATAAATTGAGATTTTAACCCCAACTTAAGAAGTAGGAATGATCATGATATGAAACTATGAGCGTAGTAAACCCACTCTTTATTTTTCATATTCTACTAAATTTCGTATGTCAGGTGATAATGATCACTTAATTTGTGAATGATCTGGTTTTGAAGCCATCTATTTTATTAATGTTTGTTGTAATATGGTGAACCTTTTGAATGATAGACAAGAAAACTTGCCAATTTACTTATGTTAAACAACTCCAACTCTTCTAGGTGAATATGTTAAACAAATAGTAAATTCATCCGGTGAATATGGTGTGCTATAGCTTCAGTTTTCATGAAGTTCCAATTTATGGACATGTGGGCTGCATGCCTGCACATGCATTCGAGCGATGTGGTACAATGATATATCATAACCACCGTAGAACCTTTCAAATAATAAGCTTTTTTTTATATAGGGAGAAACAAGACAGATACATGAATAATCAAAGACAATAAATTCTATGTAACCAAGCTTTGTTAAATCATAAAACTTTTGCTAGTCATATCATAGAAGAGGGCTTACTCAATGGCAAGCCATAGAAATATAGAATCTTAAAAAGCTCTAATGCATGGAATCAACTTTCACATAATGTGAAGAATATCTCCTTGTGTAGCATTTATGGGTACAACAGACATTTCTTGCAAGCAAAACAGATAATATAGTTCAATTTTCAGATTAAGGGTTATGCCCTTTTGTGTCCACATAACTTGTTGGAATTTTCACTACATTTGCTTGTTCAATATCTATAGTTCAATTTTCAGATTAAGGGTTATGCCCTTTTGTGTCCACATAACTTGTTGGAATTTTCACTACATTTGCTTGTTCAATATCGTGAAGCACCTTAGGTGCTTCCTTGCGTTTGCTGTAAATGCAGTACACAACCAACTGAAGTATACCCATTATGCTGCCAATGCAGTTTGGGGTCTTCACAAGAAAAAAAGCATGTCAGTTTGATATATAGAAGTTTATTGTGGCTAAAATTGATTATGTCCTTACCGCGATAAAAGGGTCCCTTCCTATGACTCCATATGCCATCCAGGTTAAACTTGTGAAGAGGGTAAACAATGACAGATAGAAAGGCATGAACTCAACACTCTTTGTCCTGATAACTTGTTTCTGCAATTATGGAAGTACATATTATAATTTTAACCATTCAAAATAAAATATGTGTAGAAGTTGTCTTGTTTTGTTTCTCTACCATATCTAATTGAATGCTTTGTTCCTCTATTATACTTTCTGATGTGAATAGCATTTCATTGAATCATCATTATATCTTGAAGCACATGTTACTTTTTAGCATTTTTCTTTTTTATTGAAGTTCAGTATGAGATCAAAGTTGCAAGGTTTTATCGTGCAGGCTGATATTCTTTTATCTGAATTTCATAATTCCCCAGTCAATATAAGTAACAATACTCACCATAGCTACCAGCGGAGAGCCGTACATTGATATGGAAGACACTAGACCAACACTACCAACAAATACCTTACGTATATGATGGTTGTGTATTGAAAAGCTTGAGAAAAACACAGTCAGGCAAAAGACTGCTAGAATCAGAGATGCCATCAGCATGACTTGCTTCTGTAAGAGATTATCTGTCAGTGTTAACATAATCAATCACAAAATTCACATCCTGTAAAATCTCTCTAGTAACATGCCATGTAACATCAAACTTTTATAACCACTTAGGCACAAATATGAAATAAAATCATTTCTTGTTTCTTCTGAACTGGAAATGCGAGTGTTTGTTCTGTCTTACGTGTGCTTGAGAAGACTCAGACATAATATCCTTTCTTTCAAGAGAACAAGAAGCACCGATGGACAGCATATTTTAAGTGTTCTGTTTTGGTGACCGTGGTTAGCATATTTTAAGTGTTCTGTTTTGGTGACCGTGGTTATAGTGCTAAAATTTTGGGGGTGTGAGATCAGAGATTTTACTACTGGCTAGGTACTTATGATTTGGATCTTACTTAGTTTGCCTCTGGTTCTTATCAATATTAATCGATTCATGTTGTCATGACTATATGACATCTAGAACTTTCTAATTTCACAACTTTGAACCAAAATTGCATCAGCATGCACAAGTTCCCTAGAGGCCTTTGCACATGGTTATGTTAGAGCTAAAAAGAACAAAATCTTATATGACTGTCTCTGTGCTGAATATTGTTCTGCTTATGGAGTACAAACAGATAGAAACATGGTCAATTGAGTTCAAAATTTTGGATAGATTTTTTACCTTATCCAAACAAAAGCTTGCATTCATTCCTACTTTCTTCTGAATATGTCATAATTATACTGCTGTTGTCGTTTTACTGTATTTTGTTGTATTCCAAATATAGAATATTAGTGGAAACAACTTCAAAAACTTGATAGACATCAGAAGTAAATTCGTTTACCCATGGAAATCATTGAAATGCTGAAGGAACAATAGAAGAGTTCTCAGAAATGACCTACTTTTTTTCCTCTTGGAGCAAACCATACATATATGCTGATGAACGTGCCTTCAAATATCACCCCAAGTGAGCTGATGCTGCAGACAGTCAAGTTCTCCCACCCATAGCTCACCACAGGAAAACCATACCAACTGTATGTGAGGCAGCTGAACAAAGCTAAGATATATGGTATGCACGAGAATTCTTCTACACTGGCCTTCTTTATCACTCTTTTAAATGTCAATCTAGGAAACATAGTAAAAAAAAGTGTCAAGCAATGCATTATATACTGCGCAAACATAGTATGGCTTATGATGTATAGACATGTAGTTGGTACATTGGTGCTGAGTAGAGGAGCATGCAAGCTACAGATCCTGCAGGAGAAAGAGTATGGTGTTATGAACATAAAGAAATTAATCCAAGTAGCTTGTGGGTGCAAATACCTATAATTCCCACAATAAAACGTATATCAGGAAACATTCTTTTGCGCTGATTGATGAAGCTATTTTGTTGCCCCTGGAACTAGATTTTTGGATAGTTCATTGTTTACAATATGGGCAGGCTATTTATAATGTGCAATGGCTGTTTAATGTGGGAATGTCGAGATATTGCTCAAACCACTAAGGTAGAATATCTGTTATTTTTTGTTGCTATGAGATTTAACACAGTTTTTTTTGCAAACATGGAGTAATGCTGGTATTCTCTTTCAGGTTATTACCAGCATCTAATTATTTTATTGCACCTATGTACCTATGATAATAATATTAGTTTCATGTTAATTTTGAATCTGGTCCGTCACTGGAGAAGGAACTAGCGAACTAGCCAATCAGTATCTATTGTAATTGTAACATAGTTAGATGTGAATATGGTACTCGACTTCTAGATTTTAATTGACTACGAAGATACGGAACAGCATTAGCAAAAATATTAGCTTAGAATCGTTGCTCTTGGATGGCACTTCTTATGCACGATGAAAAGCAAACATGAAAACAATCAATTGCTTTGCTCTTTTATCCATTTTTCATTCAGTAAGTTAAGCTCATAATTTTAAAAAGCAGCCATTAATATGATGCTCCATTACTCCGTCGTATAGAACAGTTCCATTATTCCAATGAAAGAACTGATGCTGTTGCTTGCCACTCTTCAAGAATAATAATGTGTCTTTTTCTGGTGACATTAGTGAACATCACTAAAACGAGTAAGCTTCACTAAGGTTTTGCTTCCAGCTTTTGAGAAGATGCTCATGATTAGAGAGATGAAAGATTTTCCCCGCAAAAAAAAGGAGAGATGAAAGATTCAAGTATGAACCCTTTTTAGACCTGTAAATAGTTTTACAGGTCATGAAACCATAAACTTTGAGTTTTTCATAATGTTTTTGACTCTTGAAGAATTAGAGTGCAGTGCATTTACTGAAGTAGCAATTGTGGTTCTTTATGATTCATCCATATCTGGTAAAGAACAATTGTTTTTTTCCTTGAAGATCTGATGCTGTCATGACTACAATTGTAACCTCATATATGAACTTTTCTGATGAAAAAGCAGTCTATGTATATATTTTTTAACATGTGGTCATTCTGATGTGGCTAGTTAGCTCTATTCTCTCTAAATTAAGTTGGTTCTATTGAGGTGACGTTACTAATTTTCTTCTGAATCTTCTAAAGCACTATTAACAAACTTTTCTGTTATAGGTACATGTCCCCTCCTTCAATCTGAGTGCTGCACCCCCCCCTCCAAATATTCAGTTCGACCTCACCACAATCCTGTGAGTTATTTGTCATCTACTGGCAGCGCATTTCTTAGCAAACACATGGTGACCAACCCTCTCAGGTTCTTTTATTCTGGTACCAAAATAGATGGGATGTCTGATTCTGCCTGGGGCTACTGAATTCACCTGTGCAGAACTTTTGCCTGAGATGGAACATGGCCTCGTTTGCTCCAATATTGTGTGGAGGAATAAGTTAATGTGGCCATGTTTCTCCTGTTAATTTGGGAATAAGTCCTTTGGTTGATGTTCACTGTAAAGACAACATGACAACCCACAGAATAAAGCTTGTAGAATCAACTAACAAAGTTTGTCTGCCATCAAATATTGTTGGCTATTTTTTTTTTGTTCATTGGTGCAAACATACCCTAATCATTTATTTGGTCAGCATACATGTTGACTTGTTACAACTTCATGCATACGAGTCATACCATGCAATGTGCACTTCAAGAGATTTGAGTTACGGATATGGCAAAAGAAAGTAGTATTTGGAAGTTTAAACACCTATGATGCACTTATATTGGCAATCATTACTTCCACTCAGTATAAACTTACGGTTAAACTTGGATGTCTAAGCTATTTACCTTTCCACAGTATGCATTGAAGCAGGAGAGGCAATCTGAAGGCAACCTCTACATAGAGTAAGGGATACAGGCAAGTTCCATCTTAATTTTTAATCCCTCTTTTGCAACTTATAAGGATCTGAAACTTTTTTGTCTTATTGGTGTCCTTTTAATACAATTAAGAATGCTGTGAATTATGACCACTCCTTTTGTGTTACATTAGAGCAGCCTTTCTAGCACCAATCGTGCTGAAACTATTTAGCACTCAATCATATCTTTAGTTTTACAGCCCATCATTCCATAATGTGCATTAGTTGTCTAGTGGAAAGCTAGATTAACTGTATACAAGCATGACTGATTAGCTTTAGAGGTGCTAGTTTTGGTAAAATATTTGAGACAGTCTACCATGCTTGCTTGAATGTATTGCTTTCAACACCATTAGGAAACCATATGACTGGTTAAGTTAAAATCCTGGTCAACTCTAGGGAATAATTTTAGCAGGTCTACTGCTATAAAGAAAGTAACATAATGGTTTGTACTCCCTCCATTTAAAGGAATACAATTCTGACAAATTAGAAAATGAGATAAACCTAGCCTCTATATCCAACAAGATGTACACAGTTAACAGGCAACTGATCCTGGTGAAGGATCCACGTGGCTGCCTGGGAGTCCGTTAATCTAAAAAAAGAAATTCCTTTTGTCGTCCCATGATATGATGGTGATCACCATGATCAACTAATTAATGATGTGAAACCACCGAAGGAAACTATGAAGTGAATTAGAGCAATGAGCAATCCCGATGGGTAGTGTCATAGGCAGTGTCTAGATGAGAGAGCACATTAAATGTTACTTTAGACCTAACCTCCCCAATACATAGTTTCTTCAAGTTTTTTCTATAAAAGGAGATAATAAACATTTGTATAGGGGTCACCACATTTGTATAGGAGGCCATGATAAGAAAACTACTAGCATGTCGTAGTGCAGTTTTCTTGAGTTGTCATATTTTAGGGGTTGTTTGGTTGATGGCTATAGGGGTTATCACACCTCACTTAGCCGTAAGTGTGTTATGCCACACAAAGTGAGGCTAGCAATCTGTTGGCCACAAGTGTGGCTAAGTTTGGCACGAATTTGAGCCTATAACACGTAGGCCTAATGATTAGTAAAGTGAGACATGGCAAAGTGTGACAACCATCTAAACACTATACTAACAAATTGTGGCATATGGCTAAGTTTTGGCATGGCAGCCTTTGGGAGCCAACCAAACAGTCCCGTCCTAGAGCAGGTGCCACATCAAATTTTTAGCTTTGTGGCAGCATAATTAAATCTGTGGAAACTATCCTATTGTAACACCCTGAAAATTCGACCAACAAAAATCAAAGTTCCAAAAGTATGGGCCTTCAAAAACTTTTTAAATAAATTGCATCATGCCGATTTTGTTCGATTATTTTATTGGATTTTGATTTCGGAGTCTATAAGTCGCGAATAATGGATAATTAGCTAGGAATAAACCCTAAAAAGTAAATTGACAAAATAAATAATTAAAGTGCAATTTAAAATAAGAGTTGGTGAGGATAGAAATGAGTAAAATATTATTACAACCATATTTGTATACGCTTTGAGTCGTAAGAGCCATTGCAATCATCTGAGAATGGAAGAGATGGCTCCTGAGCTTAAAGAGGAATTGGCCCAGCTAAATCTACACATAGTGCCTCGTGGGCAGGTAAACACCCTGGACATTCAACCCCTTCTGAGGACCCAAATAGAAGACGCCCAGAAAGACAACGAGGAGATCCAAGAAGTGAAGGGACGCCTAGCCGCAGGACGTGCAAAGGAATTTTCAACCGATGAAAAAGGTGTTCTATGGTATAAAAAGAGGATCTATGTACCCGAACAAGGAGGACTGAGAGGAATAATCCTAAAAGAGGCTCACGAATCGGCATATTCACTGCACCCCGGAAGTACCAAAATGTACCAGGACCTAAAAACGGGATACTGGTGGCCCAATATGAAAAGAGATGTGGCTGAATACGTAGCACTCTGTGACGTATGCTAGAAGGTGAAGGCTGAGCACCAGAGACCGGCCGGTTTGTTGCAACCTCTCGGGATTCCCGAATGGAAATGAGATGAGATAGGTATGGATTTCATAGTTGGATTGCCCAAGACCGCCACAGGTTATGATTCCATCTGGGTGATTGTGGATCGACTCACCAAGACGGCAAGATTCATTCCCGTCAAGACAAACTATAACAGTGCTAAGCTCGCAGAGTTGTATATGACCAGGATAGTGTGCCTTCATGGAGTGCCTAAGAGGATTATATCTGATCGAGGCACACAGTTTACCTCGCACTTCTGGGAGAAAGTACATGAAGCCCTGGGAAGTTATCTTGCTTTTAGCACGGCTTATCATCCTCAGACGGATGGTCAAACGGAGAGGACAAACCAAGTCCTGGAAGACATGCTGAGAGCCTGTGCCTTGGACTTTAGTAAAGACTGGGAGAGGTGTTTGCCCTACGCCGAGTTCTCCTACAACAACAGCTTTCAAGCAAGCCTGAAGATGTCCCCCAATGAAGCATTGTTTGGTCGACGATGCCGGACGCCGCTGATGTGGTCTGAGACAGGTGAACGGGCAGTATTTGGACCTGACATTATCAATGAGGCCGAAGAGAAGGTTCGCCTGATTCGAGACCGTCTAAAAGTGGCACAATCACGGTAGAAGAGTTACGCCGACACCCGAAGAAGGGACCTAGAATTTAAAGAAGGAGATTACGTATATCTCAAAGTTTCGCCGATGAGAGGAACGAAAAGGTTTATGGTTAAAGGAAAACTAGCACCAAGATATGTGGGACCCTTTCAAATCACGCTTAGAAGAGGAGAAGTTGCGTATCAGTTGCAGCTACCAGAAAATATCGCCGATGTGCACCCAGTCTTCCATGTGTCACAATTAAAGAAATGCTTACGAGTGCCGGAAGAACAAGCTCCGTTGGAAGAAATTCACCTTAGCAATGACCTCACGTATCCCGAGCATCCTGTCCGGATATTGGATAAAGCCGAGAAGAGGACTAGAAGCAAAGTGTGGCATATGTACAAGGTGCAATGGAGTAATCACACCGAGGATGAAGCCACCTGGGAAAGTGAGCAGTTCTTAAGGACGGAATACCCACATCTATTCGAGAACTGGTAAGAAATCTTGGGACGAGATTTATTTAAGGGGGGTAGGTTTGTAACACCCTGAAAATTCGACCAACAAAAATCAAAGTTCCAAAAATATGGGCCTTCAAAAACTTTTTAAATAAATTGCATCATGCCGATTTTGTTCGATTATTTTATTGGAATTTGATTTCGGAGTTTATAAGTCGCGAATAATGGATAATTAGCTAGGAATAAACCCTAAAAAGTAAATTGACAAAATAAATAATTAAAGTGCAATTTAAAATAAGAGTTGGTGAGGATAGAAATGAGTAAAATATTATTACAACCATATTTGTATCAATTAGATTTAAAAGTGACGGGATACGAATTAACTCTAATTAAATTCAAGAAAGTTATATAAAAATAAAATATGGGTAAAATTAATCAAGGATGGATCTATTGGTTAGAATAACACAAATATTGAATATATTTTATTTATGCAAAATCCGGGAATTAAAGAATTAAATCTAAATAATAAATGGGCCAAAATCGGGTTAATTCGAAAATAGCACTGTTCACTGCACCCAATGTGTTCGACATGGTCCCTAGCTTTTTCCCCCTCCTCTGCTGCGCGCCTGGCGCCTGCTGCCCTCGACGCGCGCTGCGCCTTTGCCGCGCCGTGCCGTCGGCATCGCGTCGCCTTTTGCGCCCCGTGCACTGCGCTGCGCATCGCCTCTGGCCGGTCGCGTCTTCGTCGCATTGCGCCCCGAGCCGGCCGCGCGCCGTCGCGCGCCGTCCCTCACCGCGCCCGTCGTGTCGCCGCCCACGCCCCGCGCCTCGCGCCGCGCACCACCGCTGCGTGCCGACCCGTCGCCGCGCCGCCATCCTATCAACCGTCGCGTCGCCGCTGCCTTGCGCCGCGCCGATGTCGCCGTCGCCTGCCTCAGCGCCGCGCGCCCGCGCCTCGCGTCCGCGCGCGCCGCCTTGAGCCCGCGCTGCCGCGCTGCCGCTCGCCCCTCGCGCCGTTGTCCGCAGTCGCCGCGGCCGTCGCCGTCGCCGTCGCCCGTCAAGTCGCCGCCTCGCGCCCACGCCCCACCCGCGCCGCACGCCCGCGCGTCGCCGCCTCGCGCCCCGCGCCCTGCCGCGCCGCGTCGCCGTCCATCGCCGCGCCGAGCCCGCACCGCGCCACCCCGCCGACGCCAATGAGCCGCCGCCCCCTCTTCCGCGCCCTATATAAGCCTCCCTTCTATCCCAAGCCTCCCCACACACACATCCCCCATCTTCCCCTCCCCCTTCCCTTCCCCACGTGCCGTCGTCGCCGCGCCGCCACTCCACGCCACCGCGCTGCCGCCTCCACGCCGCCGCGCTGCGCATTAGGTCGCCGCTGCCGCTTCGAGCCACGCGTCGATGGCGCCACCGTCGCCCGTCGCCGCGTCGCCGTAGCCGCCGTCGATAAGCCGCCGCCGCCCCTTGCGTTCATCACCGACGCCGCGTGAGAGCAAGAAGCTGAGAGAGAGAGAGAAAGGGAGGAGTCGGGAGGAGAAAGGAAAAAGAGAGAGAAGAAAAAGAAGGGAAAAAGAGAGAGAAAAGAAAAAAAGAAGAGAAAAAGAAAAGAGAGAGAGAGAGAGAAAAGAAAAAGAGAGAGAATTTAGGGGGGATTTAAATATTTAAAAAATATTAGAATTAATTATAGGATTATAAAAATATAGCTAGATGAATTCTACTATTTAAATACCTAAAGTACTAGAATTTGATTATAGAATCAATTATTTTAAGACTAAACAATTAGATGAATCCTTATAGATTGTTATAGATTATTTTAGTAATCTCCATAGGAATCAATTTCACGGTAATAATTTACCCATGTGATTAGGACCTCAATAATTCGATGAGTCTTAGGACATGACTAAAAATTACAAGATATCTTAGGGAGAAGAAAATTTCCACTTCGCGAATAAAGTAGCCTATATAGAATTCACCTCCCGCGCTCGTTTTTCAATTCGATCATTATTTGGATTTGTTTGTTAATTCTAATCGAATTCAAATTGTTCTTTACGCACGTAACTATAGAGACCGAGGGAGCCGCGGATCCGGTGAAGGCCAAGACCCAAAGACCTAGAGAAAGGCAAGTCATCACTATTCTTTGATCACGTTGATCCAATTGCAAAATCAATTTTTGTTTAACAAATAAGATTGCATTGCATGATGAAATCCTACTTGTGATTATGCCATGCCTTGATTATTGTTTACCCTTAAATCTTTGTAACCATGATTACGTATGAGTCCCTAGTCAATTATGGCCTTGCTTATAAATGCTACTTTAGAATCTCGCATACTCATGTTTATCAAATATTATTTGCTTGGGCAATTACCCTTGGGAAGGTAATTGAGATGCGGCATTGTGGAGACTGAGCACCACATTGCCATGATATGATGACATGAAAGGAATTAAAAAACCTTTGTTTTAGACCTGGGCGGACGGTGGATTTGGGTGGTATCCGGGAAAGGCTAGTACGTCCCCGGTCAATTAAGGACCGAGCCATGAAGTTAAGCATGAAACGACCCCATACAACCACATTTCTCGAATGGGGATAGACCTAGCTGAGTAATAGCCGAGCGAGGCAGTATCCATGTTAGTGGTTCTCATGTGTAAGGCAGGGGCTCCACAATGGTGTCGCCATTGCTAGGACTGCCGGTGTGTTTGATGGAAACCTAGTTATAACTTAATTACTGGGTGTAAAACTTCCCTTCCGGGTGCGCCAGAACTCCTCTCACTCTAGAAACTGTGTACGCCTAGAGTGCATGAGATGAAAAGTTCATGGAGCGGGTACTCCCAATGCGAGGTTATCGAAAAGCTTTGCCGTGACGCGTCTCATGTGTTGAGACAAGGCTCATGTGTTGGGCAGTCGCGGAGTGTGGGTAATGTGTACATCCACTGCAGTGTGAGTAAACCAAATCTATTCGAATAGCCGTGCTCGCGGTTATGGAGCACCGGGACATGTATTACACTTGGCTAGTCCTCTAAATTATTAACTTGTGTGGGATGGGTTGTTGCATGATAAATTTTTATGCTGTTGGAGCCATTTCCTGAGAAGGGGAAAGTGGGCGTCCTCGAAAACCATAACGATTCAATGGCGGAAGCTATCCTTGGGATCACAATGGATGGTGGACAGAACGTCGCGTTGTTTAAATACAAACACTGGTACTAAAATTATGATCAGTCAATGCTAGGTCTTAGGCTTGTGAAAAGAATTACAAAATTTGCTTTGCGCAAAAGAACCATAGCCATCCTTTGAAATACCCCTATCATATGCATTGTTACTGTGGTGGCTTGCTGAGTACGGTTGGTACTCACCCTTGCGATAAAAATTAATCAGAAGCGGGAGATGAAGCTTCGGAGGATCCCTATGCCTGTTACCAGGAGGGTGATGAAGACGATGGCGCTCAGTAGGTCTTAGTACGGTCGTTGCCTGTGGCAATGGCATGCCGCTGCCTAAATTCCGCTGCCTTATCTAATTCTGCTTTTGGTTGTATTCCGGACCGCTCGGTCCGATGATTTAAGACAATGCCTGCGGGCTTATGTTGTAATAATTCGCACTAGACTCTCGTGTATGAGCATTTGGTATTTCAGCTATGAACTCGTGTGTACCAGACTACTTGATCCAGAGAAATGGTACTGTTTACACGATTGATTCCTGTTATAAAAACGGGGGTCCACACCTACCTAGAGCACTGGAGCACTAGGACTGCCCTTATAGATTACTGGTTTAGGATTCACCCTTCTTTTAAAAACAAATGTTAAGAGATGGCCGAATTCATTAATTAGTATACAAAGTTTCCGGTAAAAGTTATATTTTTGGCTCATTACTAAGTCCGGTTAGGCGGTTAGTGCTGGAGTAGATAAACTTAGTTTTGTTGTTATGTTAGTTGATTTACATTGCAGTTCGCGGAAGCTTTGTCCGTGATCGAAATTGTTGCTTCTGTACGATAGCCGTGATCAAGAGGAATATGACATTATCTTACAGAGCATCAGTGATCTATAAATTTCCAGGACAAACTGATCTAGCACAGAATGAAGCAGCAGAGAAACCAAAAATGAGATATTTGGAGCCTCCACCCAGAGCGGACCACCAGAGAGATGGCGGAGGCGGCGAAAGATGGAGGTCGCGGTGGACATCACCACCATTAATGGGAAGGTCGATGTCTCAGGCTTGCGGTTGCAGCTGAGAAACCTCACAGTTTTCAGCTGACCACATTTGATTGATTGAAGTGCTAAGGACTAAGGTAACGTGATTTCTGCAATAACGCTTTGGAATTTTGGGTCGCTGCCGAGGTTCTTCAAACCCGAATACTCTGTTCACAGTTCTGAGATTATATTTCTTTTTCCTAGTATATATTGCGGTTGTGATATTCTTCTCTCGATGTTTGCAAAAAAAAAAAAAAAAAGAGAAGGAAAATAAATGACTTTCTTCTTCTGATGTTATAGCCGCACGCTATTTGTTTGAATGAAATAGCTGAGTGGACAGCTACGTGACATGGTCCGTATGTGCATAAGTTTCATAAATATTTGAAACCTCTTCCAAGGTTATATAGTCATATGGAATTCTTTTTTAATATAAAGCAACTATATTGTTGTTGGACCATTAATTGAATGTTCAAACCTAGTACTCGTTTATTTCCGTCTGTCCATAAGTGCAGTTTGTGCATTCATCAGATAAACAAATAAACTGTCGAGTCCCGCAGTAATAGTTTTTTTTTCAGCGCCACATTATCAGTAGATATGTTGAACACGATATGCATGAATGCATGCATGCACCATTTTGTCAAGTATCTTTGAAGTATACATATCTCAGATATTTGCATAAGTTGTACTTTCTTGCACACACACAGGTTGGATGGGGATCGTAGTTTCTGCTTGCAAGAGAATACCCAATGTTTTCCTTTCTGTTGGCACTTGGTAGGGGTATGGATCCCCATAATCATTGTTAACTGTTTAAGTTCCATAGAAGATTTTGTTTAGTACGGTCATTAAACAAAAGTATATATACTATGTATTATGTATTTTTAATGGACTTTTTAACATGTAATGATAACTTTTTATTCATGGCGAATAACAGACATTGTATTGTGTGGCAAATTCCCCATATGGACCATGAAACCTCTAGGCAGGGTTGACAATCTCAATACCGGATCAAAACCGCAGACAAGAGGTATCTTTAGATTTTACGTCTACCATTGATAAACCCTGCTGCTGGGTATATGCCCCTATGGGGTTGGGTGCAGCTTTTGCCCTACGGTGCGCCATCGAGCTATGGCCTAGACATCACATAGGACCGGGGTGGGGGATAAATCTCACTTGCAGCTGTAGGGCCCTGAAAATGTAAGGCCCATTAAAGATGGCTCATCACATGAAAGGACCATCAGCATCAAATATATCTATACCTCTCACATCATTTCTACGGTCTTTAAACATATCTATCCATTATTTTTTTATACTTCACATATATTTATCCATATATTTTCAAAGTGCGGGATATAATTTAGTTTCTTTTGTGATTTGTACTAATAAACACAAACTTTTCATCAATTTTTCCTACCTCCCGCAATCTTGCGACATGTGTCGCGCTGCCTGTGCCCTGCCTTTTTTTCTCCTACTCCCCTCTATTTCTCCCTATTTTCACCGGCGATTCTGCCACCACTTCGTCTTCTTTGCCTTAGTGGAGGTGACCGTCGGAGTGTGAAGGAGGTGATCACTGATGAGATAGGGTTTCCGTGCTCATGGAAAGGGAGTGGATTCTCCGGCTTGGCCTTCGCCCAATGGTAGTCATGTGGAGGAGGCATGTTGTTCTGGGTAGAAGGGGAACTGCCTTTGGAAGAGACATTGAAATCTCCATGTATCTTGTGCCTATTGTAGTTAGATTCATACGTAGGTAAATTTGGTTGATGAAATTTTTATTCTTTCAATATGGTCTGTTTGGTTGAGTTATTTGTCGATTTAAGTATGTAGTTCATTATCTAGGGTTCGACATTGCTAATTAGGATGCCGTAACGTGCAATGCAGCTTATACTGATGGCAAATTCACTGATGAGATATACCATGGTGGTTCTTTTGTTTCTTATGGTAGCAGCAGGGCATATATAGATGAAAAGGTCAATTAGTTCAATCACTGTGATGCAAAGAGCTGGTATGCTATTTAGATAGATAATTTTCAAGCAATGCTTGGGTATGACAGAGGGCAAATTTGAAGGCATATTGATTACTCAGAGGAAAGATTCTGTAAGATGGGCTTAGGGCACTAGTACAGAATATGCCATAGGTGCCGGTTTGCCGGATTTTCATCCGGCACCAATTAGTCGGCACCAATAGCGAAACCCGGCACCTATGCAAAAAATAGAACCGGCACCTATAAGTTCACACGAGCCAAAAAAAAAAGAGAAGAGCCGGCTCGAATCGAGCCGAGCTCACCAACGGCGTCACCACGCCTGCTCCACATCGATTGCTCCCGACATCCCCAAATCAATTTGAAATTCCCACAACAAAAATCTCATTCCCCGGTCCAATTCAACCCATTCAACAATCACAATAATCACATAACTACACATCACAACAATCACAGAACCCGGTCAACAACAACAATCACAACAAGAATCCATCGCAGAACAACACAAGCAACAATAATCCATGCACGAACTCACTCTCCACAGGTGGGAGGCCGATGGAGAGGAAGAGGGAGGCCGGATCTGGCCGCCACCCCGACCACCCCCTCCAGATCTGGCCGCCACCAGTGAGGCCGACGGAGAGGGAGAGGAAGACGGGACCGCTCGACCGCCGCCGCCGGGCCGCCGCTCCTCGGGCGCCGCCACCTGGCACCTGCCACCGGCCGCTCCTCGGCGCCACCTCCCCTCCCCCCCCCCCCCCGATCTGGCGGAGGGGAGGTATTGGCCGCCGCCGCCACCAAGCCGCCGCTCCTCGGGTGCCGCCTCCCCTTCCTCCCAGATCTGCGGGGAGGGAGGTATCGGCCGCCGCCCGCGCTGCTAGGCCTCCGTCATCGCCGGGCCGCCATCGCCGAGCAAGAGGCCTGGAGAGAGGGGAGAGCAAGAGAAAGGAGAGGATGGGAGAGAGCAGAGAGAGAGAGAGAGAGGAGAGCCGAGAGTGTCGACCTTATCTACTCGTGGCCTCTTCGTGGTGGGCCCCACCGGCTCGGCTTAACTCTCTTCCGGCTCGGCTCAGTTCTTAGTGCCGGTTTTTGAAAACCCGCACCTATAATATATTATAGGTGTCGTTCGTTTTAAAAAACCGGTACTAATAGTATTGGTGCCGGTTTTTCTTGTTCAAAGGTGCCGTTCTTATTTTGTATCTCGTGGGGAGAGTTGAAAAACGTCAATAGGTGTCTTTTAAATAAACCGGCACCTATAAGCCGGTCTCTATAGGGTTTTTGTAGTAGTGGGGTGATATCAACCCAATCTGATTCCCAAGTGACGGCATCAGTGGTAGACATGGTGAAGCAATTTGTTCTGTATTTGATCAGGATGATACAATTGCAGGTGTGTACTGGGAAGATGTGTGGCTCATCCTGTTAGTCAACTTCCAAAAGTTGAGTTCTTGAAGATGTTCTTCAGACCCGATGAAGGATAATCTTCCATTGACAATATCTATGTTGTTAAAGATGACAATAATACTTGCTTCTATCTAGAGCACCCATTTAATGTGGCAAGTATAGAGACACTGTCATTAGTTAGTATATGAAATACTCTTATTTAAATTAGATGTGTGCGTGCAGGTATGAGATAGGATTAGTTGGTCATTCCTCGTTAGTTAGAATGCCTATTTCAGTAACATATTTCAGTTTTATAAAGATGAAATAAGGCTGAAAAGGAAGGGAACAAAATAGTGCAATTGGTATGTATCTTTGTTAGCTCCAGTTTATCATCAGCTTGAATCAGGAACCACCATGCACAGCACGGGTGACATCATCCCAAGAGATCTTCGCCCCTTCCCTATTGGGAACTAGTTACAATTAAAGGGTCCATCAGATCCTATATGGGGGTCATCAGATCTGGAGCAACGCCACCAGATCCAGATGTTGCGTGTGCCACCTCATCCATCACAACAGCAACGTGGTCATGTAGGAGGAAGGAGGGAGTGTGGTGACTCGCAATGGTGAGGTGAGGGGGGGAGGAAGGGAAGGGGAGAGGTTGTGACGGACAATGGAAGCTTTTTTTTTTTTGGGGTGGGGGGTGGTAGCGGAGGAGGAGGGGCGCAGGGGCGCTACAGCATGTTGGCAAGCACTTCATTGCCAGTTCAAAGCCCCTGCACCACCTAGGAGCCTGGACCACGCCGCTGAGCACCTCATCACCAGCACAAGCTGTAGTTTGCGAGTAGTGCTGCTGGGACCACCACCTAATCACCAACAAGATACATGCACAAGGTCAGTCTTTATTTCATGTGTGCTCTTCCATAATGTGCGGCTCGTTTAATAATTTTTGCCATGATTTCAGAGAAAGACCAAATCTTACATGAAATATAGCCTAGAGTGATGGTGTCATTCTCTAGGCATGTACGGAACATTATGTTAGATAGGGCTTCTACAACTGAACAATGGAAAGTAATATTTGCTTCATTCGTTTCTTTTCTCTCCTATTTTTCCTTTCCCCATCATACTCTTTCTCCTAATTTTCTATTTTATGTTCAAATGAAAAGTTGAAAACAATAAGTTTAAGATAGAATTTGGGTGTTATAGCGTAATTACCTCTCTATATATATAGAATGGGGAAATTATAGTATAACACATAAGACTTCTCCAATTCAGTCTAATCTAGCAGCTCGATCTGTCATTATCTCCTCAAGAACTAGAGAGAATATCAACTTTAATTCCGTCCAAAACCTTAGGAATTCCACAATAATTGGCATAAATTCAGATACTTTTCACTCTGTATTATGCTCTAGATAATTGTTGTGTATGAATGTTTGGAAGTGTGTAGGACTGCAAACTGTAATCCTACTGTGTATGTATGTTGATCTGAAAGTGTACATGTATGGTACTGCAAAATGATGCTCTGCATCACAAAAATAAATGTGTGTTCCACCTGGCATGTGTTTGTGTTTGTATTAGGTAAGTGCTTGTGTGTTTATAGTAAGCAACTGTTTATCTTTAGCACCGTTTAATTTGGGATTAACTCAGGAACCTTCATCCCACATGATGCACCACTCAGCAATCCTAACAAATCTTCATCCCTTGCCAACTGGGAAAGTAGCTAGAAGGTATCATGACACCCTCACTTCTTACATTTACTATTTGGACAATAATTGAGGTTGAGTAGGAGAGACCAAATAATGGTGCTCAGCACCAAAAAATAAGTGTCTTCCACTTCCCGGGTGTTTGTGTGTATATCATAAGTAAGAACCTATGTTTGTGAATATTACGTAAGAGTTTCAAAATTAAAGAATTGCCTTCCGTTGATACTTGATGCGCAACAAAACCAAACTAGGAGTACATATGCAATGATCATTGAGAAGAGAGCGCTCAATCATATCCAAATTGTGTAGTGAACTTGATGAAAATTGTTACACCTCCATCAAAAAGTCTACCAGTAGTAGAGTTTGCAAAATGTGGCATCCTTTGCTTGTTAGATCAAATACGATCACATCTAGAGTAGTAACTGTAAGCTTATCATGACGCCCTCGCTGCTTATGTCTACCATTGGGACAATGGTTGAGGTTGTATAGGAGAGAACAAAATGGTCCTCAACACCAAACAAAAAAAAATGTGTCTTCCATTTTTGGGTGCTTGTGTGCTTATCATAAGTGTCTATCTTTGCGAATGTTAGGTAAGTGTCTCAAAATGAAGAATTGTCCTTCCATTGATCCTTGATGCATGACAATATGTAGTGGAGAGAATATGACGATCATCTTGTCCAATCCCCGATCCATATGGAACCTTCTAGAAATTTCCATTATGCTGTTTCCATTCTATTGAAGGCAACAATAATTTTTTATCTTGGTTACATGCTCAAAATTAGACTACTGAAGCATAGTTCTTGCCCAAATCAGAAAAATACAATCCCAGTTTCTTATATCAACCAACAAAAATAGCAGTCGCACGTACCTCGTAAGTACTAATTCTGCACATCGGCACACTGCACAAAATCATAAGCTAGCTAGCTAGCTAGCTATTTAGATCTAGACTAATTTTTATATATGGGATGAAATCTCGCATCTGATCTCCTCTTACACTCACACAGATAAACCGATATAGAGAATTAATCATAAACCCATCAGAACCATCAAACAATTAACAATCGAAAATTAAACATGCATACGAGCAAAGCTAGATATCTTGAAGTATTATTATTGCAGAAAAATATTGCTGCAATAATGACTAGATCATGGACATAAGGTGTAGTAGAACCTCATCCTTCACTTGAGTCCCGAGCACCTCCTGCCCATCATATTATACCTCCTCATCACGGAGATACTTGGTGGAAATGGACACAGCTTGCACCATGGCCGGCAGGGCATTCACTTATCAATTTTATTTATAGCATTACTGCCAGTTTGTAATAAAAATTAGCAGTGATATTGCTGCCGGTTTTATTTGTGAGTGGATAAAAGGATTTGTCGAGTCGGTGTGGATGTGTGATTAAGTATTGATCCCTTAGGCTCTTCCTCTAGCATGTTTCTCCCTTTCACTGTCAGCCTTCCACCATTGTCATGCACCTCCCCTTCCCATCACCGTCTTTGGCCCTCTCGTTAGCCTATTGTTGCATCTCCTTCTCCCTAGATCAGTTATCGTTGCCTCTCCCTCTCCCCTGATATGTTGCCTTCGCCTCTCTCTCTCTCTCTCTCTCTATCTCTTCTCAGATTCGCCACCATCACCCTCCCTCTCTCTCTAGATCTGCCACTCCTCTCCCTCTCTCAATCCCTAATGACTCCATCAACCTCGGTGCTTGTGGTTAGGGTCATCAGATCTGGCGGCAGGGCCACTAGATCTAGATGTTGTGCCACCTCTTCCATCGCCGACAGGAAGGAGGCCATGGGCGGAAAAGGGAGGGGAGCATGGTGACTCGGCAATGGCGAGAAGAGGGAGAGTAGGCGAGACGGAATGGGGAGGGTGGTGGGTCGGTGAGAATGAGGAAGCTAGGGAGGAGGGAGAGCGGACTACGTGGGGGGCCTACATCATGCTGCCGCAGCTCGAGGCCCCTGCTCCGCCTAGGGGCCTGCACCGTGCTGCCCAGCACCTCATTGCCAGCACAAGCTGCAACTTGCAAGGAGAACTGCTGCTATGGCCACCACCTCATCACCAGCAAAAAAATACGTGCACAAGGTCAGTTTACTATCATGTGCTGCTCGTATCATAATTTTTACTGTGATTTTGGAGAAAGATGACTTTTCCTGAAATATAGGTTAAAATGATGGTGCCATTCTGTAGGAAAATATGGAACATTATATTAGATAGGGCTTCTCCAAGTAAAGCATTTAAAGTAAATTTTCCTTTCTCTTATGGTTCTTTACCATCATACCTTTTCTCCTATTTCTCTATTTTGGACCAAAATGGTGCTCACAAAAAGAAAAACAAAGTGTCTTCCACATCCCACATGTTCGTGAGTTTATCATCACTAGGTGTCTACCTTTGCGAATGTTAGGTAGTAGTTTCAAAATTAATGAATTGCCCTTTCATTGATCCTTGGTATGCAACAAGACCAAGTTAGGAGTACAAATGCTAAAGGTCCTTGAGAAGAGAGCGGTCAATCATGTCCAAATCATGTAGTGAGCTTGGTGAAATTTCTTGCACCTCCATCAAACAAAGTATATCAGTAGAAAACTTTGCAAAGCTGGGCATGCAATATTCGATAGATCAAATACCATCATCTAGACTAACAATAGTTTAGGTTGAAACAAAAAATGTGTCTTCCACTTCTCAGGTGATTGTGTGCATATCATAAGCATGTGTCTATCTTTGCAAATGTTAGGTAAGTCTGTCAAATTAAAGAATTTCCCATGCAGCTTTTGTGCCTCGATACATGACAATATATCACAAGCGACTATGATGATCAGTTTGTCCAATCCCTATTCCATTTTGAACCTTCTAGAGTCCTCTATATTCCTATCTACATTTTATTGAACGCAACAAGAAGTTCTTACCATAATGATCTCAATTGCATTCCCAAAATTAGACTATTGAAGCATAGTTCTTGCTCATACCAGATAAATACAATCCAAAATTCTTCTAGCAACAAACAAAAATAGCACTCGCATGTGCCTCATAATTACTAATTCCGCATATCAGCACACCGCACAAAATCCAAAATTTTATATATGGGGACTATAATCTCCCTTCTAATCCCCTCTCACACTCACACAGATCAGCTAATGTAGAGAATTTTAGCCATAAATCCATCAGAACCATGAAACAATTAACCATCAGAAATTAAACATGCATGCATGATTAAGCAAACCTAGATATCCCAAAGTATTATTGTTGCAAAGAAAATATTGCTGTTGATCTGGTTCAAGATCACAACATGATCTCCTAGAGGAATACAACACTGCAGACAATGGTAGCTGACATATCTGTGTTATCCTCCCTAATGATTGCTGGTTGGCCTCCATACATCTGTCACATACTTACATACATGGTTGAAAATTCCGGAACGAAATTTTGGAAATTTCCGAATCTTCGGGTCTATTGGTGGGTCCCGATAGACAGTGAGCTCAGGTCAAAAATTTCGGCAAAACACTGTTCATGGTCAAAATCCCCAATTTTCTGGTAAAAATCCCCAGTTTCCGATCCCCTCCTCACTCACCTTTATCCGCCGTCCTCCCCCAACAGCTCCTCCCAACATTCCAGCACAAGCGAGCAGCACCAGCGGCGGTTGCTCGAACCAGAGGCAGACGGGTGGCTGGAGTGGCCGGCGGTGGCTCCGCGGCTCTCCGGTGTGACGACGACAACACAAGCCACACGGCAGCGCGGGCCTCGCATCCTCATGCTGGAGTGCCAGCGACGGCTCCGCGGCTTCGGCTCGACGGCGACACAAGCCGCAGACCTCGCATCCTTGTGTTTGGTTGGAGTGGCCGGCGGCGGCGCGGCTGTCGGGCGCCGCCGCGATGACGACAGAAGGCACGCAAGCCGCAGAGGACGCGACGATACAATCCTTGCGTTTCATTCTCCGATCCTGTCCAAATTTCTGTAATTTTGGATTGGATGGACTCAATGCATGTTTATATTCTGATATATATCAAATTTCAGTAAATTTTGTTGTTCAAATTCAAATTTTGTTTGGAAATTTTGTTCGAAATTTCCGAAATATTTCTGAAATTTCGTTATTTCGCTGACCCCCGAAAAATTTCCCTTTCCCGATAGATTGAACCCTGCTTACATACCATCCGTATCGAGAAAGTAGAGAGGAAAAGTTAAGCCCAACAAAGAAAGGAGAAGCTGCAAAAGAGAGACAGAGATAGAGGGCAGAGGGGAATGTAAATTAAGAGAGAATATTTAATGTTGGATCCATAGTTGGATAAAATGGATTGCAATATATACTAGTTTCTATTTAAAGTATCCATTTATTATGTGCCAAGTATAGACACTCTTAACAGTGTCTATAATTGGGAATGCTCTTATGTTGTTAGATGTTTGTGTCCTTGTATATATCATTATTTGGTCACTAGTAGAAACTTAGAATACCTAGAGTATTATGCTCTGCACTGCAAAAAAAAAAAAAAAATGTTCCACCTAGCATGTGTTTGTGTTTATGGTAAGCATGTGCTTATGTGTTTATGGTAAGCAACTGTGTGTATTTGCCACATTTAGTTTTATTTTTGGATTAACTCGGAAACCACAATTCACAGGATTCAACCACCCATCAATCGTGACATATCTTCATCCCTTGTCAACCAGGAAAGTAACCAAAATGTATCATCCTACTCTCACAGGTCGCTGCTTATGTTTACCACTGGGGTGGTGCTTGAGGTGAATTAGATAGCAAAGCAGTGTCCAGCACAAAGTAAATGTGTCTTCCACTTCCTGACTATTTGTGTGTTTATCATAAGTTAGTGCCTATCTTCGTGAATGTTAGATAAGAGTTTCCAAATAAAGAATTGCCCTTCAATTGTTTTTTTTTTTTGACTGGGAAAACTACCAGGGCTTTGCCTAGTAGTGTAATTTCATCAGAGAGAAAATATGTACAAGGTTACATGGAAAACACTAAAAAATTACAAAGTTTTCATTGAGAAGAATGTGATCAATCATATCCAAATTTTCTAGCGAGCATGATGAAATTTCTTCCACATCCATCAAACAGACTATCAATAGTAGATTTTGCAAGACTAGGCATGCATTGTTCAGTAGATCAAGCACTATTGTGTCTAGGGCAACACTAGTAAGCTCCAAAGTTTTTAGGTACATGATGTGTGTGACTGAGGAACAGAACTTGTTGCTGCCGATGACACTATGCTTAGTCATGGTGTTACATGATACATGCTATGTCTAACTTAGTAGCCATATATGCAATAGATGTATGTTGTAGTGAAAGGGCATAGCTTAGAGAGGTGTAGAATACTGTAGTCTTTGTTATCATTCACTTCTTCCTCTTCTTCATTTTCATCACCTGGTAGATCTCCTACATGAGGCAGTAGAGCCTCTTCATTCACCAAGTACTGAGCACCTCCTACTAGTCATATTCCGGCTCCTCGTTGCCGAGATACTTGGTGGGAAGGGGACCAACTCTGTTGGGGCATCCACGTAGGAGCCTAAGGGCATGCAAATGGTGGAGTGGGTGCCACTGGACGATGATATGTTGTTCCAACTAAGGAGGTCAAGCCACTTGGATGCAGCGAGCTCACGCACCATGAAGGCTCCTACCACGGCCATCATCGGCACCTTCAGCTTCTTTGTCACCATCACCTAGCAACAGCATATCGTAGGGTTTTCCCGGGTAGTGATGGATGTGGCAAGGACAAATTTTTGCCTTTTTTTCTTTGGCTCTCAATTTTCACTTATTCTAATATACTTTTTAGTCTTTGTTTTTGTTTTTTCTACAAGCAGATGGCAATGGCACGGTGACCAATTCCAACCCAAAGCTGAGCTAGTTTACTCCGATTACTATGCTTGTACTCACTTATATAGTGTTGCCCGCATTTTGCTAGCGTTGTCCATCCCTCCACCTAGGTTGAGTCTAGTCTGGCTTAGAGGATACGCATCCAGCTGTTTGTTTGTTTGCGTGAGCTTAGCCTGGCTAGCATTAAATTTTGTTTGGTTGATTGTGTGAGAGAGACGGTTTAGAACATATTTCATTTTGTTCGATGCATAATGTGTGAGTGCAGTTACCTATTTAGTTGGATGATAAGGTTACTGCTAACATTTATAGGCCAAAATACTTTGGAAAATATTAAAATCACCTTCTTCAAATTCAATCACTATATATCATACAAAAACATAAACTGTAGCTTCCATACATAGTACTAATCCTCTTGGTTACTAGATATTTGAAGCAATCAAACTAGTGACAAAAAAAAAAGAAGAGAAAAGGACAACTAAAAAAGAGAAGGAAAAAGAGGAGGCTTCGTTGAGTTCACCACCATTGCCTCCCGCTGTGCTCTGGCCCACCGCTCGCCGCCATCGCCATCACGACAGCCAGATCTGGTGGTCATGAGCTCGTGCCTGCTTGATTCGGCTGTCCTGCTACTGGAGAGGGTAGCTGGAGGTGTTGGAGGGCTCTAGCAGGGACAACGACGTGAGGAACAGATGGAGGGCGACAGCGTGGAACTGATGAAGGGCAATGATGGCAAACTAACGGCAAGGTTATGTCGACAATGACAGCAATGCCCCTTGAGCCTCCAGATCTATGATCCTCTCAAGCCCTCCTTCCTCTCGCCATCCTCCTTTCTCCATGATCTAGATGAACTAGAGATCTTGGGCGCCAGATTTTCAGCAGTGGAGCTCTTCGCCCCTAATCCAGCTCGTCGCAGCTAACGAAGGTGGCAGGAGGGAACTGGTTGGTGACTTCATTGCAAAACCAGCAAACCCTAGTTTTATATTTTGGGGGACAAATTACTAGGCGGACAATGTGGTGACCGGTGACCCAATGTCAGCCCCTGGTACGCGGTGGTGAAACTCATGGACACACGGATGCAGGGCGGGCTGTGCTACTACACGCGTCGGGCCAGGATGAGCAGTGAAGCTCGATCCGGCCATTCCTGGTCAGTCTAGCTGCGAGGCGTTTTGAATCTGTTGGGACTGTCTCTTGGACATGTGCAGGCAACCAAACAAGTAGCCAGTTGCATGCAAAGATGCAAGTCAGGCCGATACAACCAACCGAACATGTCCTATATTCATGTGTTTTAATCCTTCTTTTTTTGACATGAATTTCTTTCCTATTCCCTCGATTTTCCTGTACTATATTTTTCCTATCCTGTGTTCCAAACAAGCACTAAAACCTTTAAGAAGAGAGCAGTCAATTATATCCAAATTGTGTAGTGAACTTGATGAAATTTGTTGCACCTCCATGAAACTGTCTATCAGTAGCTGATTTTGTAAAGTTGGTTATGTGTTATTCAGTAGATCAAATGCCGTCCCATCTTGAGTAACAATAGTAAGCTCTAAATTTTCAGGTATTATGGTGCCTCTCGCTGCTACCATTGAAATAATACTTGAGGTTGAATAGAAGAGAATAAAATGGTGCTCAGCACCAAAAAAAAAAAAATGTGTCTTCCACTTCTAGGGTGCTTGTGTGAATACCATAAGCAAGTGTCTATCTTTGTGAATGCTAGGTAAGTCTTTCAAACAAAACAGTTGCCCTTCTGTTGATCCTTGATGCATGGCAATACATGATGGAGCGACTATGATGATCGGCTTGTCCAATTCCCAATCCATATGGAACCTTCTAGATTCTTCTATATTCCTGTCTCCATTAGACTATTGAAATTAGAATATTTCTTACAATAATAATGTCAATTACATGCCCGAAATTAGACTATTAAAGCATAGTTCTTGCTAAGACCAGATAAATACAATCCAAAATTCTTTTAGCAACCAACAAAAATAGCACTTGCATGTGCCTCATAATTACTAATTCTGCGTATTAGCACACCGCACAAAATACAAATTTTTTTATATAACGGGATTATAATCTCCCTTGTAATCCCCTCTAACACTCACACAGATCAGCTAATACAAAGAATTGCCCGTAAATCCATCTGAACCATGGAACAATTAACCATGAGAAATTAAACATGCATGCATGATTAACTACAAGCAAAGCTAGATAACCCAAAGTATTATTATTGCAGAGAAAAAATTGCTGTTGATCTGGCTCAAGATCACAACAAGATCTCCTTGAGGAATACAACACTGCAAGCACAAAAAGAAAACACAAGCAGGTCCGCCTCTTTTGTACTTCGTTCTCATCTTTGTCTTCTTTGCGTTGTTCTGTCCTCATGTATTTGTTGCCACTGGTTTCTTCTTCTTCTTTGGCTTCATCGCCTAGTAGCTTATTCTTCTCCATCACCCCGCAGCCATGCACCTTACGGTTTTATCCAAGTTGATGTGGATGTGGCCATTGCTGATTTTTTTTTTCCTTGTATCTCTGCTCTCTTTCTTTGGCTCTCAGGTTTCCCATCTTTTATCTACTTTTTAGGCTTGTTTTTCCATTTTTTCTAGGATCAGCTAGCAAAACTCCAACCTAAAACCGACCTGGCTTGTGCCGCTCGTTGTACTCATACTCACTTTATATATGGCAGTATTGGCAAATAAAAATGTTTGGAAGGCAGAGAGTAGTGACTAAAGATATCGTAATTAAAAAATAAAATGTCTCTTAAAAACTAATCTGATGGAAGATGAATGTTGTGGTCCTTTCGATATACTCACACGTGTTTACCGGTTTTCATCATGTATACATGTATTCCAACTATACTGCATTAATAAAGTATGATGAATGTCAGTAATCGGAATAATATATACTAGTTAGATGTCCGTGCGTTGCTACGGGAAAAATTATTTGTATCACAAGTATAAATCACACCATGTCACCTACTACCTCAGGGCCAGGATTGTTTTCGTCTGCCAAGACCTCTGCCTAATCTCTCATCACTACCAGGAAGTGTAAGCCAAAGAGGCGTCGTGCTTGCACATTATTCTACAACAATATTATGCTCACCCTCCTGAGCATGTGCAGTGCACATTTGCACAACATATATACGCTAGAGAATATTATAAGCACATGTAAAATTTGGAAATATTGTCATATACAAATTCATGGCCCATTGCCAAAAGACTTGAAAATAAAAACCCAACAAAAATATTTATAAATTCTATACAATCACTTTGATGTATAAAGATCTTTGCAAGTAGTACATTTGCTATTTCCTTAATATAACCATTGGCATGACAAAACTTTCAATTCCCTATAAAAATAATTTACTTCAACTATGATGGTTCCACAGTATTCTGTCAAGGAGAACAGAGAGGAGAGAGCAGAGAGATGAAGAGAGGGGAGATGGGGAGAGAGAGGAGGAAGAAGAGGATGGGAGATCACCGGCACCCTCACCGGGGACGAGCTCCCTCCGCAGCCTCTGCTCCTCATGGCATGTGGCGGCAGGTGGGACGTCGGCCGCCTCTACACATCCCCGCACGGCGCACGCGACAGGTAGGATGAGGAAGAAAGGAGAGGGGAGAGAGGAGGAATGAGTGAGGATGACATGTGGGGCCCACGTGGGCCCCACATTTTTTATTATTTTGTGTGCAACTTACATGTGGGCCCCACTGTTGTTTTATTATTTTTCTAGGATCGAATTACCACGTAAGCGCCACACCAATGCTACGTGTCACGAAGACCTAGTCAAACCAACCAAGTAGGCGCCACGTTAGCCAAAACCGTCGAGAAATCACGTTTACACTGATTTTGATAGTGACCAGTTATATCTGGTTTTGGGTTAAAGATGAAAATGGGATTTGGTCTAAAGTTAACACTGGTAGAGAAACCATCTTTGGTCAGTCGACCAAATCCATAATAGTCCAGTTCCATTAAAAACCGGGACTAAAAATGATTTTTAGTCCGTTGTTGTTACAACCGGGACTAAAAATCATCTTTAGTCTTTAGTCCCGGTTGGTAATTCATTTATAGTCCCGGTTGATTCCATGTCAGGCCATGTCAGGGCCCTAGGATCTTTAGTCCCGGTTAGTACACCAACCGGACTAAAACTATTTTTAGTCCCGGTTGGTATTACTAACCGGGAATAAAAATCAAAACACACTATATAATCCATAGTACCGATCATCTTTCCTGTCCACATAACAAACTCCTCCCTCTATCTCTTTTCTTTCCTCTCTAACTTCTTATCTCTTTCCTATATCTAACTCCCCTCCTCTCCCTCCTTTTTCCTTCACCACACAGTGAAAAGCGTGCAGGAAGCCGCGCCGGCGGGCAGCGCCGGGGCCGCGCGCGGCGCGGGGAGGCCGCAGCGGTGGCGCGGAGGGGAGGATGGGAGGCGGCAGTGGCCGCCGGCCGGATTTTTTTTCTTTTTTTTTTGAGATGTGAATCTGTGATGTATTTTTGTGTGAGATGTGAATCTGTGATGAATTTTTTAGAACCCTGTGATGTAATTTTTTTAAGAGTTTGTGATGTATTTGGAGATGATTTATTTGAGGATTTGAGGATTTGGAGATGTTCTGTGATATGTGATGATTTGGATATGGGAGGGGATGATGTGAAATCAATATTCAATATTAAAAACAGAAAAAAAAGAAAAAATATCTCCCATCTTTAGTCCCGGTTGGTAACATCAACCAGGACTAAAGATCGCTATCTTTAGTTTAGTCCCGGATTCGTAGTCCCGGTTAGAAAATCGGGACTAAAGGGGGTTACGAACCGGGACTAAAAAGCACTTCTCCACCAGTGTAAGTACCAAATGAACATATTCCTTTCTCCCGTTCACATCGAAGTCGCGCCTGTGCATCGCGAGCTCATGAGTCATGCACGAGTAGTTCACGACCGGCTGAATTCCAAGACTCGGATTCCTCGTCTCCCCTCTTTAACCTGAAACTGAGATGTGTTTCCTGCAACCCTTCTCAGACCCTGTTTAGTTCCCACGCAAAAACTTTTCATCCCGTCATATCAAATGTTTGGACACATGCATGGAGTATTAAATATAGAAAAAAACTAGTCACGCTGATTGCGTGTAAATTGCGAGACGAATCTTTTAAGCCTAATTGCTCCATGATTTGATAATATGGTGCTACAATAAACATTTGCTAATGACGGATTAATTAGGCTTAATAAATTCGTCTCGCAGTTTACAGACGGAATATGTAATTTGTTTTGTTATTAGTCTATGTTTAATAATTCAAATGTGTGTCTGTATATCTGATGTGACACACCAAAACTTTTCGTTCGCAAACTAAAGAAGGCCTCATTCTCTTATCCATCCAAATGATGCTCTCTCCTCTTCCACCAAGGCTGTGTTTAGATCGTTGCAAAGTTTGGAAAAGGACTGAAATTGGAGATGATGGGACTGAAAAGTTGTATGTGTATGACAAGTTGATGTGATGGAAAAGGACTGAAGTTTGGATCCAAACTTTGGATCTAAACACAGCCCAACAACAGCAGTCTGCAGCTCATAGCTGCCATTCAACAATGGAGATCTTTCAATGCATCTGCTTCTTTCGGGCTCCATCCTTTTTATTCGCTGGCTGATTTGGTTTCTTGCACACTACCCAATTTCAATCCACAAAGAAGGCTCTGGTAGCTAATGAATTTCTTTCTTTTATTATAGACACTTGCCTGACAAGATTGCAAGACTCCAGTGTATAAACATGTGCAGGTCATTGCAGTAGCACTCAAAGATGAGTTTTATATAGGAACAAACATGATCAAGGTGAGTATATATTTTTCTAAAATCATCTCAGAATGTCAATTTCAAGGAGAATAATATTCTTCAGTTTTCTGTCCAGTATCTAAGCATCTCCCTAAAATTCGTCATGAATGAATTGGCTACAGCAGTGGCAAAAGGGTTCGACCATGAAAATTGTTCTTCTTATTTTATTAATTGTTTTTATAACCTACCTTTATCTAGGATATTTCCATTTTTCACTTTGTAATGTGAAGCAAAGTCAGGTAGCGGTCTCAATAGCACAAATCTATTTATCTATAACAGCTGAAAAATATCATCTGTAATGACTTAGGCGTCCGTTATAGCACAATAGGTACATAATGTGACATGTCATCTGTAACGGTTGGTCGACCATTACAGATGAGTGTCATATGTAACGGCTCGGAACCATGAGCCGTTATAGATGTAAAAATAATCAGGCAAAAAAAATTACGGTTCACAAGATGTGAACCGTCATAGATAGCCCGTTACAGTTGTGAGAATCTGCTAGTGTCTATTGGTGGTCTTTTTTTTTTTATTAATGTTCTCAATCTGTCAATATAGTCGGCACTAGCGGGCATGATTCGCCAGCAAGCGTGATTATCCAATGTTCAGAACGCACCAACTGAAGAAGAGAATGAGCTGTTTGGTCCAGTCAGTCTCATGCTCCCATTGACACAAAGTTTATTGCATTGTATAATTATTTACCGCTTTCATCCAAATGTTCTCTGAAAAGAAGATCTAAGTGCATGCTATCTTTATCTGTTGTCCAATTAGATACTCCCTCCTTCCCTAAATGTTTGACGCTGTTTACTTTTTTAAATATGTTTGACCGTTCGTCTTATTCA
>CM020181.1:3121367-3157102 GCA_009805545.1 Oryza longistaminata
AAAACTATATGTATACATAAAAATATATTTAACAATAAATCAAATGATATGAGAAGAATTAATTACTTAAAATTTTTTAATAAGACGAACGGTCAAACATTTTGGGATGGAGAGAGTATATGTAGACATGAATATCTATAAATCTCCGTTTAATGCGTGGTATATCGTCTAATTCTTTTATAAGGATAACGACCCTCCAAAATTTCTTATTTTTCTTTCAATCCAAAGGAGGCACAAAAGGGCAAAAGAGCTTTTGGTGTCATTGGAAAAAAAACTATTTCAATAGGTTTGACGACCCCACTTAGATTTTAATTGAATGGAGTCATATATAGACCCATTTTGGAAGCTTAATTAATATTCTAATAAGCAACTGGTTGGTATTTAGCTTTTAAGAGTTTCAAAACACTAGTTATCCCAAAGTGTAACTTCTAGTCTATTTTGTAGATTTTGTAGCTACGTATTTTAAGAAGCTAGGTAAAAATCTGAAGTGTTTTAGAAGCTGGAGAATTTGAGGTGTCATGTTTTTTCTTAAGCTTATGTTTCCCAGCCAAAATTTGAACACGTATATAAAAGTTTTATTTACAAGTTATTTTTCGTTTACAAATATGCCGTACCACGAATAAACCTAAGGCATGGGGGCTTTGAGACAAGTTGCTAAAAGCTGCCTTAAACAGATCCATAAGTCATATAAAAGACCAACATGTAGGATTTGGGGAGGCACCTACAAATCAGGCGCCCGATTTTTTTTTTCCAAAATTAGACGTTGTTTCACCAAGTAGATAAAAAATGTTTCATTAAATAGGTCAAAAATATTTCAGTCTTTTGAAAAGCAAAAACACAACCAAATCACCTTATGAAACATTTTGCTACAACGTATGAAACAACGGTTTCCAAAAAATCGAACGTTGTTTCACCCTATATAAAAACAATGTTTCAAGTTTCAACAAATAGCGAAAGGATGTTTCAAATCTTAAAAAATGTGAAACACGGTCAGATCGCTAGATGAAAAAATTTGGTTCAACATATGCAACAAACGATTTAAAGCCATTGCAACACTTATGTAGGATCGAACACAAGAAACCAAGTCTACCAGAGGGGGGTAAATGGTAGAGAAAACCAAAAACCCAAAAACTTTTAGCGGAAATAAAAGTTACCCTTAAATCGATGGAGATCTTGACGTAGTCCTGTCGCCGCCGGTCAGACAACTCGCACGCAGCCGGTCTAACCACCGCCTTATCATCAATTAAACCGCCCCCGTGCGGTTAGACCGCCGACTCGCCTCCGGTCAAACCGTCAGGATCTAGAAAAACACGTATCGACGAAACACTTGAAAGTATATCAACTTTATTGCATCAATATGTGTTTACAAAGTGCATCTAGAGAACTCCTCTCTCAACTCACGAACTAGGATTGAAATCTCGAAGTAAACCCTAACTTTTATTTCCCAAGAAGTCGATATCTCCTAGCCCTAACCCTCATCTATTTATACCTAAAATCTACTGCTTAAAGTAGATGTAGAACTCCTATCCACATTAGAACTCAATCCCTTAATTTTCAAACCCTTTACAATTTACCAAAACCTCCAGCCGCACCACACCTAGTCGGACTCGATCTCCTCGCGCGTGAGCCTTCACCGAAGAACTCTCAAAGTAGATGACAACTTTATTGCTTCTCTCCGTGTTTACAAAGTGCAACAACATCACTCCTTACAAAAATCTCGACTAAACTCGAAACCCTAACTAAACTATCAACTCCACGCTCTAAAAAACGATACCGAAAAGCGATACCGGGAAACCTCACGCTCTCTCTCTATTTATACATAAAAAACCCTCCTACTAAAAGTATACGTAGGACTCCTATTCATAATAGGACTCAATCCCTCAATTTCCTTTTTTTCGAGAACCACAGCCGCACCAGCCATGGAAAATTCGGCCATCACCGTGTCGTAGTCGGCCTGCTGCCTCCCGATTCCTTGCTGCTCCTGAACCGGCTCGGCTTGCCAGCCAACCGAGCCGACACACATGCATGCACAACCAGACATGCATGAATACCACACATATATGCATACACACTACGCATACATGCACGTACTGCATGACACACAGTACCATCACCACAGTACATCGAGTACTGTAGCACACCAATTACTTAGCCAATTTTCTTCGCGAACACCGATGCTTGCACACACACCTCGTGAAGCCCGTTGCGAAGATCTCTCCTACACGATGTCCATCCACCGTGTGCCATCTCGTATCCAACTTCGTTACCCGGTATCCTTAACCGTCTGGACCTCAACTCCTCCCTGACTTTAGTCCCGATCCCTATCGTTGACCGAAGTTGACCTCCAAGAATACTGACTCTAGTCACCTTCTCACATGGTATCCCGATCGCAATAGGCCTCTGCTCCTCCTTGAGCATAGTCCCGATCCTCACCATTGACCCAAGCTGACCTCAAGTCACCTGCACACAATCAGACAAAACAACCGTTTCTGGGCACAAATATCACAACCTGACCCACATTAAATCATTTTGCAAAGCCAATTATTCATCACAAATATTAATCATGACAATGATTTCACAACTTAAATCCCGTGTATATCAACAAACCACGTGTCCATATCAAGATGAAATTATTAAACAGTATAAAAATCTACTGTAATATTTGATCGATACTAGACATAGTGAAACATCATGAAAACACTAGCTGAAACATTGTTGGTTAAAAAAAAATAAAACGAATCCTGCGTTTCCGTTATATCCGGACAGCTGTTACAGCAGGCGCGTGGTGGGGCACGCGAGCGTGGGCTGCGCGGGGCGCCCGATCTTTTTGGGCACCCGAGCACCGGCAATTTCGAAGATTTAGTGAGTGATTATTCATTCAAAATCCCAAGGATCTTGCAATAATAAAATCACGTGGAATAGAACCCTCCAAAATCTTATAAATGTACTCCAATTAATAAGAAAGAGTAGTACATCAGATAGTCAATCAGTGGTACTACTAGTACAGTAACATTTTCAATAATAACGAAAATAATACAAGAAAACTCCTGTAATAAAGCACACCTATATCACTACATGTAACCACTTCAGCAAGCAGGTGAGCACTGCAAAATCGCCCAATCCCAACCGCGCCACTGTCGGTGTCGGCGTCGGCGCTGGAGGACCTCGAGCTCGAAATCTTGCCTCCCATGGCCTCCACCTCGAGGTGGTTTGCGGAGCTCTGCGAATCTGAAGCTCTTGGATACCTACAGCCTTTCATCCATGAGACCTGATGGCCATGTTGGGCCTTACAGGTATCCATTCCTGAAAGGTGACAAGGATGCCAAATCAGTTCAGAATGATTGCCTGCATTGGTGTGTACCAGGCCCTATCGACGCTTGGAATGATCTCGTTATGAAGATGGTATTGGGCTGATGAAACCTCTGAGATGATACTGAAAATGCAGGGTTTGTTTCAAGCACATTCTGCAAATCTCAAATCGGGGTCAATTTCCTGTGCTCGATCGTGTACTGGTTTAACCGAAATTTGTAACTAGTAAAACCTAAATTTTGTGGTTGTAAATCATATTTCGGTTTTGGGCCGGGAAGTGGCTTGTTGTTTAATGTGTGCGGCTGCAACTTTTGGAAGTCAAATCTGTTTGCCTGCTCTCATCTTTATGTGAAAATTCAGGGCATGCATCAGGAGAAAGTTGTTTTTGATAATAGCATATATCTGGTCAAAGGTTATACAGCATTGCAACATTAAGTTGCTAAGTTGAAACAATTAAGTTCAGATGTCTTGAATCATCTGCCTCGGCCCTCGGCAATGTCAGATTCTCAAAGAGGCCTGTAATCTGTTCATAGCAGTGCTGGTCTCACGCGCTTGTTGGGCCTAGGCATAAGCCCCTGGAAGGATAAAGCCCTACTATTTTTAATGGGTCCCACCAGTAGCACTCTACTCACTTTTCATCTCTCCTCTCTCTTCTCTGCCTTTCCCGCTAGTGGAGGAAGCCGAGGCTCCGGGCGGAATGGCGGCCCAAGCGGTGACGGCGTCCTCGAGCAACAAGCGTCCGGCGAAGTAGTAGTAGGTAGCACGTGGTCGTCCTCACCATCGGCCTACCACCACCAACTCCATCGATTCTTCTCCGCCGCCGCCACCTTCCCATCCCCATCCATGGAATAGATCGGACGCTACCACCTCTCTTCATCGGGGCCAGAAGACGTGGACGATGGCGCCGCCGAGCTCGCTAGATCCGGCCTGGGGCTCGCTAGATCTGGCCTTGGGCGATGGTGATAGCTCATCGAGGGGTAGCGTGAGGGTGGCAGCAACTCGGTGATGGAGTAAGAAAAAGCTGGATGATGGCATCACCGAGCTCGCCAGTTCCGCCGAGAGCACCGACTATCTTTAACTTCATTCCCTGCCACCATCTTTCCTTCTCCTCACATGTGTCTCTCCCCAGGTTGCCGCCAACGCCCCATCGAGCTCGTGGTGGTGACCTTGCTTGCAACGGCCACTCGTTGGATGCCTGTCGCCGCCTGCACGTGTTGTGGAGGCATCGCAAGGGGCCTAACCCTCTCCCAACGCACCACTCGAGTCATGCCTCGTCGTGCCCTAACAAATCCCTGACAAGGAACATGGGTCTCAACTTGTTTCTGCGGTCTTCACTTGGTAAGAGGAGAGGCAAACGTGACATGAAATCTCTTACATGAGAAGCTAGGGCACACTGTAAAAGCCCTAATAAACACGTAACAAATCCCCAAAGTAGTCATTTATACCAAAGCTTCGCTTAAGCTACACTCCAAAATTCATAAATTTAGTAAAAGAAAAAACATTGACGGGATTACAAATCGAGCATTTGAATTTTATTCCTAAAAATTGAGTGTTATTTCACTACTCGTAAAGAATGTATTTCACCCAATAGATTGGACAGTAAACACATTTAAACTATGATTGAAACACTTTGGTGTAACATATATATGAAACATCGAGTTTCACACTATTAAAACACCAACAAATCCAAATGAATCAATGACAATGTTATGGGACACCGTCAAAATTTTCATAGCAACATTTCAATCCAATACAAAGTGAAACATCAAAAGTTCATAGCGCACCCATGCTACCGGCGGTGAGGCATCGGCGTCCATGCCGACCTCCTCGAAGAAGAGAAAAGAAGGGACGCACCACCTATGTTCACAAGCTTGACACGAAAGTCACTACATGCTGCCGCATCCACATCATATTTTTTCGACGCCGGTCACTACGCTGCTGTCAATCAGCGCCGCCCACCGGACCAAACCTCCCTTTCCCCTAGCTTCCAGCAACGCAACAACCATGGATGTTCATTTGGCTAAGTTACGTTGTCACGACAGAAGAAGAGAGAGGGAGGGAGAGAGTGAGAGAGATGGGATGAAACTAGTGGATAGGAATGAATAGATTACCGTTCATCGACTAAAACAAATGTGAGCCATCGGATTGAATCGGAGGCCTGGATGACCAGGATGTGTGTGGGTGTGGGCATCTGATTTTTGCCTAGCATAGGATGCCCGGGCGGGAGCATTCTAAAAAAAGAAAAGAAAAAAAAGAGTATCTAAAGAACTTT
Organism: Oryza longistaminata; assembly: GCA_009805545.1. Classification (NCBI taxonomy): domain Eukaryota; kingdom Viridiplantae; phylum Streptophyta; class Magnoliopsida; order Poales; family Poaceae; genus Oryza; species Oryza longistaminata. Next base: position 3,126,949 of record CM020181.1, read on the forward strand.
CGTAATTTTTTTTGGGTCAAAAACTTTCAGACGTAACTAAAGTATAATTAAAATGTAATTATATTTTAACTACATTGTAACTATAACTGTAACTACGATATTACTATGTGTAGATAGCATTGGGTTTTCACGTGTAACATGTGTAAAAATTTCTTTCTAGCAATTTTCTCTCTTAATGCATAGAATAAATCTCGAGGTGATCCGATGGTCATAAATCTGAAAGTTTTAGGGACAGAAAACTTTCATAAGTTTTCTACCAAATCTGAAAAAAAAATGGTATAACAACAAAAATCAACAAAAAAGATGTAGTCAGTCCAAGTCAATCTCGGACGCACTCCTCGCACAAAGTTGATTTTTCGGACAAGTTTGATACATCGATTCGGATTTAGGAGCACGTCACGTAGCGAGAAAATTTCGATCGAAATAATAATCCCTAAAACTTTCATAGAAAAACAAAAGATTAATTTGTTCAAATCAGGCATAATTGCATTGTGCTTGTCTGCTTAGCCACCTGTATATAGTCAGATTGGGAGCAGCTTAATCCGTCGGCTAAATTAGTACCAGCGAAACTTGCTGGTCATATTGTTGACGGCCTGAATCTGCAGCTCCAGGTCGCGGATCTGCCTGCGCTTCGCCGCCGCGAGCATGAGCTCCTCGGCGCGCGCGTCCTTCTCCTCCGCCGCCGCGAGCACCCGCGCCTCGGCGTCGTCGGCGCGGCCTCGCGTCCGCGCCTCCGCGCCTCCACCGCCGCCCGCTCCGCCACGGCCACGGCCAGCGCGCGCTCAGGGCGCCCACCTCCTCCTCCAGGTTCGCCGCCGCCTCCCCCACCAGCAGCCTCCGCCGCAGCAGCGCCGCCGTCCCCTCCTCGCCGGCGTCGTCCTCCGCCGCCGCCGCCGCCGACGCCGCGCCGCCCTCAGCGAGGCCAGCACCGACGAGAAGCATGACAACGGCATGTTTTTGAGTCGCGTTGAGAAAAACGAAAATCCAAAGATGGCGGCACGTCGAGAAATTAATTACGTTGGGAAAAAGTGATGAGCCCATGGGCTTTTGATAGGCCAATTATACGAAGGAATACGAGTCCGATTACGATGGAAGTAAGCCGAGGTGTCCCGGTCTGAATCGAATTACACCCAAACGGTCTGAATCGAATACGTTGTTTATACGCCCAAACAAAGTGAGCGAAAGTGGTTCCGAGTCGGATAGTTTCGTGGAGAAAAAAAATTGAAAATATTTTTTTAGTTTGGGCGCGGATAGGCGCGCTGCCTGGCTTGGGCCGGGCGGCTGGGCCGAGAGGGAAAGAGGGAGGGGAGGCCCGGGAGAGAGAGAGAGGAGAGGAAGAACAGAGGGAGGAAAGAGAGACTTGGGCCGCGGCCGGGGAGAGGAGGGGGACTTTGGGCCGAGGGAGAGGAGGGAAAGGAGGGTTTATTTTTAGTTTTTCTTTTTAATAAACTATGATAATTGTTTTTTTGCTTAATAAGTATTTTCCGTGCTCTGAAAATACAAGTAAAATTGAGGGTGCCTTTTAGACCAAGGAGGATTTACAAAAATTCTCCGGGCAACACGAATTTTTCTTGTACGTATTTTAGTGTTTGCCAATTTCTTTTCCAATTTTAATTAATTCTATTATTTTTTTAGAGAATGATTTTTAATTCGGGATGAATTTATCAGGACGTGACATTGGTGATAAGGTGGAGGAGAGAAGTTAGGAGAGAGAGAATGAGCCACCCCTATGGCAAAGCTTGTGTGCTTCAATTGTGCAATTGATCTGACAGAAGAAAGTGATAGTTTTAGATGGAACTTTCATCAAAATGGTCAATTCACAGTTTGATCTATGTATTTAGCATTAATAATAATGGTTATATTGAGAGGATAAGATTATTTGGAAATTTAAGATGTCTCTCAAGATTAAGATTTTACGTGGTATCTACTTAAAGGAATTGTGTTAACTAAGGATAATTTGGCTAGGAGGAATTGAAATGGTAGTTTAAGATGTTTTTTATGAAAAATGAAACCATCTACCATCTATTCTTCGATTGCTATTTTTCGAGATTTCTTTGGAGATCTGTACACATTTCCTTTGGTTTACATCCTCCACAAAGTATGTCTCATATGTTTAGGAATTGGCTTGTTGGTGTTGATAAAAAAATTAAGAATCTATTCTTGTTGGAGCATCTGCTTTATGTTGGGTTCTTTGGCTTAGTAAGAATGACATGGTTTTTGATAAATCACCATCAAAATTTTATTTGCAGGTACTTTTCAGAGCAACGTAATTGCTCCGCTGTTGGGCTCAATTACAAAGGTGTGAAGAAGATATCAGCTTAATTATGATTATGCAGCTCTTTGTTACTTTGGATGGAGGTTTCAAATGGAATTAAATAGTTGTGGGATCTTTATCTTGTGTCAGTGTCTATTAGTTTGTGCTTGTTTGAAATTTTCATTATGTTGTTTTGGACTCACTGTGTGAGTTTGCTTTTGTGTGAATATGTAATAATTATTGTAGCTCGTTTAAGCAAATGCCAGGATATTTTATTCCATTATCTAAAAAAGGGGGCAATCTCTATATAATCTCTAAGAAAAGTGCAATATGTTGCACTTGCTATATTTTAATTAATGAGAAGATGACATGACTTAAATTAGATGTGCCATTTACATCTACTACAAAACTTGTCCTAAGTTCGGCACATGAACCAACCCGGGTATTGAAGTAATAAAATTTATGTTTGCAGACAGGTGGTAGGTAAGAAGGTAGAAGTTGGTTTATTTTGAGACAAACTTCAATCTCTATAAGTTGGTTTATTTCGGGTAGAGGGAGTAGCACCGTACAAGATGACCTGGATATGCAGACTTATTAATTAACAAAGTAAAACACGTTAGTGTGGGACATGTCGGATCGTCGCGCACACACACGCGTAAATTTATGATAACATGATAGCCGGCAGGTAGATCGAAAATATAGGAAGGAGCATGTCGAAAATAATTAGCCATGGATGCGCGCAGGTAGCTGCTTCATTAATTCAGTTGCGCACCCAGAGCATGTCGTCCTGAGGCAGGAAGTGGCAGACGGCCACCTTCCCGGGGCCACGCCGAGCCTCTCGTACGCCTCCGCCACCGCCACGCCGTGCCCGTCCAGTCCCGTGGCACGCCGCCACCGCCTCCGCCATGGTCCCGTCGGTGCCGGCCAGCGTCACCGTGTCACGCCGCGCCCTTGAGCCCATGCAACCCGAACACGGCGTACGCGTACGGCATCCTGTGGCATGCCACCATGTCGCCGCCGGGAACCGGCACGGGCCTCACGGCCTCCACCCTGTACGCCTGCGGCCTCGCCGTCGGCGTCGTCGTCGGCCCCGCGGCCACGCCGATCACCTCCGTGGACACGGCGTGGACGTCGCGGGTGCCGAGGCTGGACGCGACGAACTCGACCATGGACTCGAGCGACGTGGCGCAGTAGTGCTTGTGCTTGGTCATCTCGCCGGCGAGCCGCGCGGCCTCGCACTCGGCGAGCGTGGACCGCATGGCGTCGGCGGTCGGCGAGCCGGCCGGGATGGAGAGCTGGGAGAGGATCTCCGGGAGCTTTTCGGAGGCGAACGGGACGGAGTCGGCGTGGCCGCGGGGCAGCGCGCGCACCGGCGGTGGCGCGGGTGAAGTGAGCGTCATCTTGGAGCCCGGGAGAGGTCCTTCTCGAGGAAGAACACGGAGCCCACCGTGCCCTCCTTCGAAGCTGCTGAGGCCGCTGAGCTCGCTGGTTGATGAGGTCGCGAATGGCGCCGGGCATGGGCGAGGTCGGGAGCGCGATCTTCCAGTACATCTCCGCCGGCGACGACGCGGCATGGCTGGCTCCCGCGGCGGCGACCTGAAATGCAGTCAGAACAAGTTGAATTTAAAACGGTTAACTTCAGAGTCCAGAGATATATATATACCTGAAGTCAGAAACAAGTTGTTGAAAACAATCAGAGCAAAAGTTGCAACTAGAATAAGTAAAATTGTATTACGTTCAATCTCTAAATAATATATATATATATCTCCAAACTTATCTCTGTTCTAGCTCAAAACTACTAAACCATACAAAGAGCGATATATATGTGTGTCTGCTCACCAAAAGGAGTAAGAGAGCAGCGAGTGACCTAGCCATGCTAATTAACGAGCTGTCTCAGGACACAAGTATATGATCTAATTCACTGATAAGAGTGAAACTGAGCACAAGCAGTTCATAGCTTTTGGGAGCTATTTATGGTGGGAAGCGGCCGGGAAGAATACGAAAATAAATACATTGCATTGGCCCCACTGGATTATGCAGAACAAACAAATATGTCATGTAGGAAGATGCTATATTCGCATTCACGATCATGCCGGATCCCTGTATTATTGAGCAACTAATAAGGTAGCCCGCATGCATCCTAGGCTGCATTTGAGACATTTATAAGTAATAGGTTGATTGTGTTAAAATGTCGTATTTGTTACTGTGTATAGCAAAATATAGGTATTGGATCTTATATCATCGGTTTTATTTATAAACATATTAGAAATCAGACCTGGAGCTTATAATTGTAAACTATTTCTCTTTAGTAATACAAAATAGGAACGGAAGAGGAGAAAAGCGTAGAGCTGAGCCAAAGAGGGGAAGGAGTGGGTGTGTAGTGATGGGCACAGGTGAGGGTGATGTGGAGGGGATTTTTTCTTTGTAATTTTTCAAGTGATTGAAGTGAAAGACAATTATTAGATGCTATTTTCCTATGATTTGTAAAATTTTTTTTAAAGATGTGATACAAATCCTAGAAAAGTAACATCTAATAATTGGCTTTCACTTAAATCACTTAGGCTCTGTTTGTTTGGGCAGGTTCCACCTCCTCTTCTCGTCTTCCACGCGCACGCTTTTCAAACGGTTAAACGGTGCGTTTTTTTAAAAAGTTTCTTTAAAAAGTTGCTTAAAAAATTATATTAATCCATTTTTTTAAAAAATAGCTAATACTTAATTAATCACGTGCTAATGGACCGCTCCGTTTTCCATACATAGGAGTTTGGTTCCCATCTGCCCCAAACGAACAGAGCCTTAGAAAAATTACAAAAAATGAATCCCCTCCACGTCACCCTCGCATGCGTCTATCACTACACCTGGCCCACTCCTTCATTTCCTCTCTAGCTCGCGAGCTCTACGCTTCTCATTTCTCTCCCTTCTATTTTAATACTCCCTCCATCCCATAATACAAGGTATGGTCAAACTTGCACGTCTTTAAAAGATTAAATCTTTGACTTATAATTTCTCATATACTATCAGCTTTATTGCAACAAAATTATAACCATCTTAAATTAAATTTAAATATCAATCTAATGATATTAATTTAAACACAAAATTTAATTTATATTGTAATAATTGTTGGTCAATATTTTTAAGTTGAATATTGGAATGTGTGCGTGCCTTGTATTATGGGATAGAGGGAGTATAACTAAAGAAAAATAATCTATATTATAAGCTCCACGTCTGATTTTTAATCTAACTATTGCTCTATTTATAATCAAATCAACGATATAAAAATACATATGTCTATATTTTGCTATATAACAAATACGACATTTAACACAATCTTTCGGTAGTATTGTGTACAGCCGTGTAACATCGTTGTAGTTTATATATACACCGGACAAGATGCATGGATGAATCGTGGGAAAGTGAAATCATCCCTCGAGGGTATCCCGTCGTTTCGTGCATGTCACCTAAATAGTCATAAAAAAATATGAAAAAATTGGCAACATAGATTAATATGAAATATATCACTCCACAAACATGCAAGTTAATAATTCAACTTCTACAAGTTGTAACAAGAATAACAAATATAGCTGCGAATGTGCGATAACTATTTTCAGTTTAATTTGTTATTTTGTTGCAAACTTATATAAGTTGAATTTGGTCTTGTTGTTTGTGAAGTGATATATTTCGTATTAATCTATGTTGTCAATTTTTTTTAAATTTTTTGATAACTATTTAGATGACATGCAATCGACGGGGGATATCCCCTAGATTGATGAAAATCCACATCCGATGAATCTTACATGCAGACATATTAACATGCTGCCACACGTACAGTGGCATGTCGATCGATCGGTTCGTCGCACACACATATATGATAAGACATGATACGCACATAGCTCCAAATTATAGGAAGGAGCTATCTTGAGATCACACAATTTTTATCCCTTTCACGCGCGCGCTCAGTTGGCGCACCCAGAGCATGTCGTCCTGTGGCAGGAAGTGGCACACGGCACGCTCCCGGGCGCCACGCCGAGCCTCTTGTATGCCTCCGCCACCCTGGGCGCCGCGTCGGTGTGGCACGCCGCGAGCGCCTCCGCCTTGGTCCCGTCGGCGCCGGCCAGCGTCACCGTGTACGCCGCCGCCGTGGTCGTGTGGCACCCGAACACGGCGTACGCGTAGGCCATGCCGTGGCACGCCACCATGTCGCCGCCGGACACCGGCACGGGCCTCACGGCCTCCACCCTGTACGCCTGCCTCGGCGTCGGCCCTGCCCTGTCGACCTCCGTGGACACGGCGTGCACGTCGCGGGTGCCGAGGCTGGACGCGGCGAACTCCACCATGGACTCGAGCGACGTCGCGCAGCGCTTGGCCTCGCCGGCCTGCGGCGCGGCCTCGCACTCGGCGAGGGTGGACCTCATGGCGTCGGCGGCCGGGGAGCCGGCGGGGACGGAGAGCTGGGAGAGGATCTCCGGGAGCTTTTCCGAGGCGAACGGGACGGAGTCGGCGCGGCCGCGGGGGAGCAGCGCGGCGCCGGTGGTGGCGCGGGTGAAGTGGAGCGTCATCTTGGAGCCCGGGAAGAGGTCCTTCTCGAGGAAGAACACGTTGTTCACCGTGTCCTCCTTCGAAGCTGAGGCCGCTGAGCTCGCTGGGTTGATGAGGTCGCGAATGGCGCCGGCATCGGCAAGGTCGGAGCGCGATTCTCCAGTACATCTCCGCCGGTGACGCGGCATGGCTGGCTCCGCGGCGGCGACCTGAAATGCAGTCAGAAACAAGTTGAATTTATAATATACCTACTACTCCAGCTAGTAGGATGCGAATTGCAGAGTGATGAGTTTTGTAAATACTGATGAACCAAAAGTTAATTACAACGAAGAATAAGTAAAAGAAAAAAACTTATATTACGTTCTCATCAGAATTCAATGAACTCCATGTTCATGAGTTCATCACCAACCGTTTTAACTATGGGGTGGGGCATATATTGTTCCGGTTAATTAAAATTCTAGCTAGAGTGATTTCAACTTAATCTTCATTCTCTAACTAAGATATATATCTCTCACCAGAAGGAGTAGGAGAGCAGCGAGTGACCTAGCCATGCTAAAATACGAGCTGTCAAGGAAACAAGTATATGTTCTAATTCACTGATAAGAGTGAACTGAGCACAAGCAGGCCATAGATTTTGGGAGCTATTTATAGAGGAGGGAAGTGGGAAGATGACGAACACGTAATACACTAATACATTGCATTTGCCCCATGTGGATACGAAATATTATCTGATGCAGCAATGCTGCTACTCTATCGCATTCACGCGCGGCGATCATGTCGGATGCCTCTATTATTGAGCAGAGGCTGATAGTGTAACAACAATAATCATTGTGTGGCCTAGGGTTACCCGACTCCCTATCGGATTCTTTGAATGATCCAACATGCATGACTATTTCTAGTAAATTTATGGATTCGCCAATTGAGCAATTTTAGTTTGGCTCAGTTCTATCCATGGATGAGTCCATGAGAAGTTAGTTTTTTTTACAAGCGGTTCAATAGTTTGAATGTTTTTTTTTTCAAAAAATTACAGAAGTATGTTATTAATTGTATCGCATGTTTATTGAAAAACACGCAAGATCAATTCAATATATGCATGGAATAAAAAAACAAATCAAATTGTAAAAGTTACCTATATACTTCCACAATTCGATTTTTTTCTCGATATAGATATTGAATTTGAACTTGTATTAAAAGACATATATAACAGTCTGCCGTAGGCAACAAATTAAATGAATCACAGGGACCACTCGACGTATACAATCCCTGTCGGTATTTGTTATGTCCACAGATAAATCCGCAAGCACACAAACCGATATAGGATTTCACCTCAGAGTATTGCAAGTGTATTGAATCACAGGAAACATATGCTTATAATCCAACAAATATCATTTTCTAAGGACAACAATTAAATGGTAGGCTTAAGAGAGATAGGATTTGATGAGGACATCCCAGCTACACTTGACGTAAACAAGGGTGATGGTTTACGTCATACATCACATTAAGAAATAAAGATGACGTAAACCAAGTTAATGGATTATGTCTCAGCAAGAATGATCAAGCTTATCATGATCCAATTACGGCAGCCGTGCTAGAAAAATACAACAAGAGGTGAACTCGCTCTTTGCTCAACTTAACCCAAATTTTAGTGAGAATTTTATACTACCTAAATGCTCTACCTTTGTATGGCTAGGTTTACACCCGAGGACATCATCGCTACGCCAAGTAAGATGGGTTACGTTGAGGACGACAAGGGTTACGCCGAGGAGGATTCAGCCCATGCCCAACCAGCAGCTGTTTACCCAATGAAGATGGTTTACGCTGCAAATCTCAACTTCCAAGGCTTGTGCGACCCAACCAATCAAGAGACAGGGTGCATGGCATACATGGTTGGAAAGAGCGACAAGTCTAGTTTAGAACGCATCAAACCCCACCTCAATACATTCTCCAATCAAATTATGGCATTTTTACTGAAGGCTGCGCAGGAGCTGAAGGGCTGTGCGCGAACCCGAGAAAACTCTTTTGCATTCTCATTTTTGTTAGCCTTGACCACCAGAACGTGGCTTCTTATTTGCACACCTCAGCTAGGAGGGATGTTCCTAGTATAATATACCCCTCTACTCCATCCATTAGACAACTTTTGTTCAATTGAAAACCTCATATATGAGAGATTGCTGAAGACTGCATAAGTGTCTTACCCCTTTGTTCTTGCAAGTTCTTTTGGACTTGCGAGAAGGCTCCTCTGGTGCCCCGTGCTCTACAGCTTCCAGTTCGGCTGCACCATATTGTGTGGATTAGTCCCGGATTGTGGTTCTGTGATTGCTCGGTTTGACGGGTCGGAGTCCAGGAGGATTCGATCGTTCTACCCTCACCACTTTGGTCGCATCCAACCTTGGTAGGTATAAAGCTAGTTATTCCAATCGTGGTTGTGATGCTCGGTGTGACGGATCGGAGTCCAGGAGGCTTCGGATTGTTCTCACCCTCACCACTTGGTCGCATCTGACCTTGGCAGGTATAAAGATAGTTATCCTCTTGCTGCTCGCAGCTAGTTACCTCTTGTGTTTCGGTTTACGCCGGCACTCTCTGTCTTGAACCTACTGCCGTGAAAATCGGGCCACCCCTCGCAAGTGTGTTCGCATCAGGATTCCTATGTATAAATAATCTTAGTTAAGTTAAGGTAAAACTCTATTAGTTGCTTCGAGCACCGTTCACCGCTGGTCTACCAAGGGACTCCAGCATGTATCACTATGATGTACCCGAACATGGAGGATTAAGAAAGACGGACATGATTGTCACCACATGTTGGCTGTTGCCTACGTCTACATTCCGTGGAGCACACAACAAATGAGGTAACTTCTAACCTAGACAACACCTCTACAACATTGATTACAACTCGGCCAAGAACTTTCTTCTTTATCTAGAATCTTAGTAGTAGAGCACTTAGTATAAATACTAAGTGATGAACCCGCAATGATGAAAATATATCTTACTTAATAAGAAAAGTAAATACAAAAAAAATCATGATGAATACTTACTTATATAAAAGACGAATTCGTCGAGGTACAAGATAGGAGAGAGTGCCGACATCTCCGCAATCCTCCAGTACACCCATGGAGAGAATGTCGACATCTCCAGCACTCCTCCGAAACTCGGAGAGAACTCGATATTTTGGGCACTTCTTTGGGAGCTTCCCCTCATTCTCTTCCTATATTCTAACTCTACTATAGAGTAGGCTAAATATAAAAGTGAGTTATACTCAACTTTCTAGTGTTTTGAGAGTGGGAACTTCTCCTCCTTATGTAGCCTAGGAATCAAGCATAACCGCCATAGGGGAGGCTAGAGGAAGCGACATGTGGAAGCTGTGGGAGTGATCAGTCACACTCTTGGTTCGACCGAACCATGGTTCGGAGGGAATAACTTTCACCGCCTTTCTTCCTCATTTTCGCCTTAGTCATTGTCCTGTGGGTCCTCATGACGGTGCATAGTAAATTGGTTTCAATTATGTTAGTTTTATATGATTAGTTGGCCCATGGATCTTCGTGCTAGCCTTTGAGTGGCCGGAGGCGGTTTTCTTCGCATGGCAGGTGGTTTTCTTCCATAATTACATGCATACAAATTCACCAACACTTGTGAAAATGATTGGTAATAAATCCTTTTTTTTAGATAATGGAAGCTTTATTGATCTCGATCATTCTGAGGATACTTCTAGCCTCTACACCACGACAGTGCACACAGCCAACAAACTCCAACACACTCAAAATAAGAGAGAGAAAAAAACAGCGTGCAAGATCAAGGCCCTACAACCCGAAGACTAGGTCGCCACCCATATGCCGGGGTAAAAAACTCCTTGACCACTTGCTCCAAATGTAGACAAGCCGAAGTGACAAAGTCCTGCAAATTGGGTTTCTGGAGAATAACCCATGATCGGAGCCAATGTGTAATCAAGAAAATAACCTGCAAAGGAGAAGAAATAGTTTTCCTATCAAAAACCACATCATTCCTTGAGAGCCAAATTGCCCAGCAAGTTGTTGCCGCCCCTAGTAAGACTAGAGGTATAAACTCTTTGGTATGTCGTAAAACCCATTGCCCAACCATATGTGACACGTTCCTAGGCGAACAAATGTTTGAAGCAATCTGGATTAGAGACCAAACCGACCGTGCTAGCCGACATTCAAAAAATAAGTGTTTTATCGTTTCTTCTTTGTGGCAAAAACAACAGATCTTACTCCCTTTCCATTTCCGCTTTGCCAGGTTATCTTTTGTTAACACCACTCCTCGACGTAGATACTACAAAAAGATCTTTACTTTAAGAGGCATTTTAAACTTCCAAATAGTTTTGTTAATATTGGGAGCTCCCGTATGAGCCAAAGCAAGATAATGAGATTTAACCGAGAATCTTCCATCTGGTGTTAGATTCCATTTAAACTCATCTTGCTCATGTGACAAAACTATATTAGCGATGCGTGGGAATAGATGATTCCATGCCACTAATTTGGAGCCAATAATATCCCTGCGCCAAGTGAAATTTAATGGGGTTGTTTGGAGAAAATATGATATTGTCGCTTGTTTGTGTCTTACAACGTTGTAAAGACAAGGATATTGTTCTCGTAAAGCTGCATTACCCAACCATTTATCTTCCCAAAACCGAACTTGAGAACCATCCTTTATAGAGAAAGAGCCAAACTTTAAAAAATCGGGTTAGCCCAAAAGTGCGAATTCCCAGGTTTCCACTGGACTTGTGATAGAGGTTGTGAACCGAGGTATTTATTACGCAGAATCTGTTGCCACTTTCCATCAGTAATAAATCCTATCACTAGGTTTAATATTTCATTGATTTGCTTTTATACAGGAATTGATAGTTATATTTGGTATTGAAGGACTATCAACCATTCCAAAACATAAGTAGGTATACCTCTCATCGAGAGGGCCTAAACCTGTCTAAACCTTTGTCCCGATAATCAATCCACGTTTAGATCTTGTATTTGTATATTACCCCTTTTAGTATTGTTGATATGCGACACCGATAGTTGGCGTGCCAGGTAGGGGTTGCATTGAGTTTTTCAGTGACAATCGTGATGAAATCATCTTCAGGAGTTGTCAGATTCGTCTTCCCTCCAAGGCAAACATTTTGTTTTGGCGGTTTCATCTTTCTCACCGACAACTTCTACAAGCATTTGTTGACGGTTGTTAGCAATCAGTTTTGACCGTCATTATTACCAAAATAGAGGAGAACTAGTTATACTTGCAATGCATATTTAAGTTAGAATAATAATATTCCACCAGTATTAGGTTTACTAACCTTTTGCAGAGAATAACCATAAGTTGGAGAAGAATCGACATCAAATCAGACGATCAATCAATTGGATGATGTCGAGAATCAGACTTAGGCATGAATGGGCCATTAACTCAAAAATGGCACGACGAATTGGACCAAAATTCACAAGTCTACAGCAGGGATCAAGAGAGGAGGCCGCCAACTGAACTGTGGGCTGGTTTGGCCAGCCCCTGGTTCGGCCGAACCCCCCTCTTGCACTACTAGAAAATTCATTTGTTGCCACCAAAAAAATCGTGGCATCAATACTAAAATTGTGGCAATAGATACATATTGCCACAATTTTAAAATCGTTGCTAGCCGTGGTAATAAATAGCGTAGCAATAGGTTATTGCAACGATTTTTATTTAGTGGTAATAAATTTAGATGTTGCCACGGAATGGATGTGGCAAAAAGTCATATTGCAATACTTCGCATCGTTGTAATAAAAAATTTTTGCCACCACTCCATATGTGGCATTAGTTTTATGTACCAAAATAAAAGTTCAAATACTATTCTATCATCCTAACTATTTATCTATTTGTTCTTTTATATCGTGTCTTGGCTAGGATTCGAATGCAAGACCTATCATTCACACGTGCTCTCCTTTACCAACTCACCTACGCATCAGTTCTGTTGGAAAATGCATATCGTTCCATTTGAACCTATCTAACTGAGATTTGAATCATAGATTTGAATATCTAAAAGATTTCAAATGAAAAATTTATCACCTATAAAATTGTAGATCTCGTCGAGAGCTATAATTTCCATATAAAATTTGTCTCAATCCGTGTACATATGAAAAAATTAAGTTAAATTATAAGACGACAATTTTTTTATTGCAACGAATTTGTTGATCGTGGCAACAAAAAATAGTGAAAAGTGCCATGTACTATGTAAATTGTCATTATTTGAGGTTATATGCTGCGGATGAGAGGTGGGCCACTGATGGTGACAGCTCAGTACGGGTATTCCTCCGCGCGTGTATATAGTCCTAACTTAATTTCCTGGGGAGGGTACTCCTCTGTATTTAGCCCCGGTTGTATGGTCATGACGGGCTGTCGTAAGGAACTCGGCAATCAGGGGTGGCTTCTCGAAGTACTAGGAGGGCATCGGAAAGAGGGTATTAGCTAGTTAATCATATAACTAGAATGTATGTATACTAGAAGTATAGGAATAGATTCTTTTCTATTAGCTAGAATGCTTGTGTGTAATTCTACCCTATGTATTATACTAACTCCTGCTTAGACTATGATTATTACAAGTAATATATAAATTATTAGTACGGTTCTCTCTACTATAATCTTTCCACAGGATTAAACAAATACAATACCCTTGGAATACTCTTGGGTGAAATGCTACAATGGTATATCTGTGCGCTTGCGGATAAACTCTATAACCATAATATACCAGGAGTATTTCTGCGTCATTGCTGGGAATTATATTTTTAGTAATGTCGTTAAGAAATACCAACAAACATTTCTGGCGCTGTTGCCAGGGATTATATTTCTAGTAATGTCGTTAAGAAATACCAACAACATCCTGTTGGCGGCGTTCGAGACTTCCTCGGTCCCTTTTGATCTCTCAAATACAGTTGTGGCCTACTCCAGGTTGGATTTCCATGGCTCGGCCACGGTCTGGGGAGTCAACGCCACCTACTTACCCAGACAACATCTCCAACAACGCGGCAAACTACCCCAAGATTCTGATGCAACTCCCTCCGCTTCTCGCTGCGACGGTTCAAGACCTACTCCATCCTCGTGAATTCAATCTAGGCATGATTCGACCATGTCCGAACATGGGCCCAGGGAGGTGGGCATCCTGATTTGTTCGCTCGATGACTCCTGTAGCATCACGGAGATGGTCTATGACCTCAACCACTCGGAGGACTATGCCAGTTTCAGCACGGAAACAATCTACAGCTCCAAGTACTCCAACGATTATACCCTACTCAGGGAAGTCTTTCTAGTTGGAGCGCCAAAAGAGGACGAGCAGGCCCGCATCCACTAGGAAGCGGAGGAGGAGCACCTACGTAAAGAGGAGAAAGACCGCTTGCGGAAACAATGTAACCTAATGCATCGAGGGTGCACGACACATGACAACATCATCCAGACTGCAGCAGATCAGCGTTGCTGTTGTAACGCTACTTGACACCCTAATCGATGCCTTAGACAATGCCATGACTCCGACGCTCAACAAGGTCGATGCCATGATGGTCACTACGGCCGCACAACAGGAAAAGGAGCTAGAGGCACTCAGCGACCAAGCCAACCACCAGAGGAGTCTATTACCAAGACACCCAAGAATTCATCGGGCAATCGACCAAGCAAACGGCCATCTCTTCACCCTTCAAAGGATAGCTGGTCAGCCGAGAGCAGTTGGGGCCACACAGCCTCAAATCTTCAACGCCACGAGGAGAATAACATAACACATTCTTCAGTTGAAAACTGTGATAACAATCATCGCGAAGATGACCACCATGAAAGCGACCGTAGACAGGAAGACGACCACGGGCATCGGGAAGGCGAAGACCTCAGGATTGAACAACACCGTTGTCACCGAGAGAGAGAAGACCAGTATCGCCGCAGTTCACCAATCACCTCGTCGATCCATATTACCTAATTATGGTGATGAAGGAATAGCAACTTTTAGCCGAGACCTACGTCGAGTGGACTGGCTGGCCGACTTCAAACCAACTTGTATCGAGAAGTACGATGGCAAAACCGGCCCCGAGTCGTGGCTCACCATCTACACCTCGGCCATTCGCGCAATAGGAGAAGATATCAAAGCCATGGTGAACTACTTGCATGTGGCACTCACTAAATTCAGTAAGAAGCTGGCTTTTGGGGCTTCGGGATCGGTTTGTTGCAAATTTTCAAGGCACCTACGTGAGGCCCGGGATACAGTTCGATGTTTACCACATCATACAACAGAAAAATGAATTATTAAAGGACTACATCCTGTCGACGGTGGATACCCGTAGACCAGATAAATGGGGTACTGGGTACGTTGGTACAAGGATCTATACAATACGACATCAAAACAGACAAGAGACAAGGATTATACTCGTTCAGGCCCCTCGTAAGGTAATAGCCCTAATCCAATTTATATGGGATTGATATGGAAGACCACAGAATAGAAAGAGAACTGATGAACTCGTTAATATAGACGAGATCCTTATCGAGATTATTCGATGAGACCTTCCGGCGGCTTCGGCTTGAGTCCTTTGGCTTCATAGAGTATGGTGGGTGTGTTGGCACTATGATTCGATGATCCTGAACCCCTCCAGGGGTATGCCTTTTATACAGCGAGTTGCTTTAGTCTCCAAGTTGAACTCAGAGGCAATGAACCCTGCACGATATAGAGTACTATCCCCACGAGTAGGACTCCGATAATCTCCAGCCCGTGAGGTTATTTTCCATGCTATCTCGTATATTTCCTTATCGCATATAGAAACATATCGTAGGATACGGGTATGCCAATCTGGTATATTTGGTAAATCGTAGGATAGGAGGTATGCCTTATCCGTAACCCTGACACATCCGACTTTTCTTCGAGACATGCAACAAGATTCCAGAAGACACGGACAATGTCATCATCGCTACTTTTTAGAAAGGAATCTGTGACGAAAATCTCATCGGCAAGTTCACCCGCAAACCGCCACTTACCGTCATGAAGCTCTTCAAAACAGCCAATTCATACGCCAATTCAGCCGAAGCCGTCAATGTTGTGCGGGAGGACAAGCAATCAAGTACTCCACATCTGGTGAATAATAGGAATGAGTATCACAAGAAGGATCGCAATCGAACACCTGAAAACTTGGTGGCCGCAACGTCTTATTTTCAGTCACATTGTCCGCATGCTAGAAAATTACAACCGAATCTTGAACGGGCCTGTCCAAATCACCCAAATTCCAAACA
Organism: Oryza longistaminata; assembly: GCA_009805545.1. Classification (NCBI taxonomy): domain Eukaryota; kingdom Viridiplantae; phylum Streptophyta; class Magnoliopsida; order Poales; family Poaceae; genus Oryza; species Oryza longistaminata. The sequence continues at coordinate 3,142,964 of CM020181.1, forward strand.
CTCTGCTAAGGACTGTTTCACATTCAAGAAATTTGTTGAAGACCATGCTAAGCAGTTGAAGCTAACAGCTGGAAAAGGAACTTCAGGACAGAACAAGGACAATACTGGTGAGGCTAATCCGGATGGTTTCCAAGACCCAGAGTTGAGCTAAACCACATCTTTGGTCGCCCTTTAGCTTGTAAGTTCAAGAGAAAAGCTGATCGATCATGATCAACATAATACACTCGGCAAATATCAATTCCCAAAATAGGAGTAGGGTATTACCTCTCATATTGAGAGCTTGAACTTGTCTAAACTTTTGTCCCTACAGTCCATCAACTTTTAGATCTCATTTGCTGCCCCTTTAAGTATTGCCTATATAGAACGTCGACGGTTTATCAATTTTTTGAATTCACCAATGCCAGTGCCGTGGCATCCAAAACCACTACAAATATTCTCGAGGTTGAAAATTAAATTCTATAATTGAAATTATGGTTAGAGAGTCTATCTAAATAAAGTCTAGTGTTGATCTAGAGTATTGGACCTCCATAAATGTTTACGATTGGAACACAATATTTGTCCTAGTCAATAGGTGGGAAGTAATTCGGCAAGTAGGTACTGGTATTAGATATATAAAGAGTTTATGAGGATGTTTGTCCATCCAATCAACATATATCGTAGTTTTTCCAAACATACATGAATCTTGTATGAATTTATGTTATATATTATTATTACTCTAGTTTTATTATATAATGGCTATATGTTATTAATATAAATATTAAATCTTAAATCTCTACTACTTCCTGGTGCTTCCATCGTCCGTCAAAGAAACCGGACGAAAAAACCGGGCAAAAAAACCAAATATGTCCTATCCAAATAAATGGGTGAAAAAACCGGGCAAAAAAAAAAGAAAAACCAAACCTGTCCGATCCAAAAAAAAGGCGAAAAAAAGAAAAGAAAAAAAACTCTGTCAACGCGGTAAAAAAAGGCAAAAAAATATAAAAAGAATATGTCTGATTCCAAAGAAAAAGAAATTACATGTCACGTGGTAAAAAAAATCAAATCCTATTATATGTGGCACGGTTAAAAAATGCGACGCGGTAGAAAAAACAAATCGAATCCGATTCTATCGACGCGGTAAAAGAAAAATCAGGCAAAAAAAAATGAATCTGTCCGATTCCACAAAAATAGGAAACAAACTCCTGTCCAAAAGAAAAGAGAAAAAAAGGAAAAGAAAAAAAAACTCTGTCAACGCGGTAAAAAAAGGCGAAAAAATAAAAAAAGTAATATGTCCGATTCCAAAGAAAAGAAATTATACGTGACGCGGTAAAAAAAATCAAATCCTATTATATGTGGCACGGTTAAAAAAAATGCGACGCGGTACAAAAACAAATCGAATTTGATTCTATCGACGCGGTAAAAGAAAAATCAAGCATAAAAAAATGAATATGTCCGATTCCACAGAAATAGGAAACAAACTCCCATCCGTTTCTGCTACTTCTATCTATCTACTCTACTACTTAAAAAAGCGTTCCCATCGTCCGTGCAAAAAAAAATCGGGCGAAAAAAATCATCCGAAAAAAAATCGGGCGAAAAAAAAGGGGTGAAAGAAAATCCTATTCCGTGTAAAGAAAAGGGCGAAAAAAATAAAAAAACCAATCTGTCCGATTAAAAAAAAGAATCGGGCAAAAAAACCAGCGAAAAAAATCGGGTGAAAAAAACCGGGCAAAAAAACAACGGTGTAAAGAAAGGCGAAAACAATCTGTTCGATTAAAAAACGAATCGGGAAAGAAACCAGGCAAAAAAAATCGGGTGAAAAAACAGGGAAAAAACGTATCCGATTCCGTGAACGCAGTAAAAAAAGGTGAAAAAAAATACAAAAACGAATTATGTCCAATTAAAAAAAATAATTATATGTGACGCGGTAAAAAAATTCGAATCCTATTATATGTAACATGGTACTATATATCTCTATCTATTGCTACTTAAAAATTGAAACGTTTCCATCGTTCGTAATAACGAAAAAAGGGCGAAAAAAATATTAAAACAAAAAAGATTTACCTCCGTCATCCATGAAAATCTTATCTTATCTTAAAAGGTCCAGGTCGCTCGGTGCTCATCGTTGTTTGCGCGCCCGCCTAGCCGGACCGCCGACGCCATGGCACAGCTTTGCGCCGCCCTCGTGTGCACCCTTAGCAGGTGAAGCAGGAGCCGCTCGATGGTCGTCACCGCACGCGCGCACTAGCTCATCGGACTGCTGTCGCCGCCTTCACCGTCGTTCCACTCGCTCGTCACCGGAGAGAAGAGATTTGGGAGCTAGGGTTTTGCCCCTCTCTCCAAGTCGGCACTTCATCCAGCATGGGAACAATCGGAGCCGTCCATTAGATCGAACGGCTCAGATTTGCCCAGCATTGGGCCTCTGCCGCTGCTGATTACGCTGTGCCCAATGGGCTGCCGAAGTGCATTGAAACATCCCCGCATATGTGGGCCGCGCTCAGCTGCTCGGCTTGTGGGCTGTCGAATTGACTCAGCTCGCCGAAGATGGGCCAACCCAAGTTTGGGCCGGCTAGGAAGACCTAGGCCGAAAGCAAATTTGATCAAACAATATGGCTCAGATTTTTTAAATCAAAGTCCGTCGGATAAGCTCCTAAGTAGGCTCGAAAAATTAAATCTAAAACTAAATCATAAATTCTATGCTAATTCATCAAATTAGACTCGGTTCTACCTATTTGTTAATATATCAAATTAGACTTGATTTTTACCGATTTGAGGTTTTCAAGGTGTCACACTATCAAACGGTGTTTTTCCCGTTGCAACGCACGGGCACTATTGCTAGTCATTCAAAAATTATATCATGGTCCTTGTCTCTCCCTTACATCTCTCTTTCTCTCCCCTCCTCCCTCATGTCCTTTCTCCCACATCGCCGGTTCCTTCTCCCTCCTCCCTCCCTCTCTCCCGCGGCGGGCGGAGCGGTGGCAGGCAAGCGGAGACGCAGGAGTGGTGGCGGCATGCGCTGGAGAAGGGGCCTTCTGAGCAGTCGTCCTCTGGCTCCTCCGCAGAGTAGCTGGGGTCGGCGCCGCCTTCTCCATCTTGGGCGCAGCAGCGGTCGGCCTAGTGGTCGCAGGGGTCGGGATCGGCGCTGGTGGGGCCCTCGCGCGGCAGCTGGGTACTACGCAGCGCCACGCCCGGGTCACAACCCCTCTCTCTCTCTCTCTCTCACAACTTATCACTTTGCCAGTGCCAGCCCTGGCCGATCGGATCACCTCCCAGGCTCCCACCCCTCCCTTTTGCTTTTCGCCGCAGTGTACGCTGTTGCCTCCTGCCGCTGTCCCCTCCCCTTCCTCCCGCGGAAACCGCCACGGCATAGTGCATCGGAGGCAGAGATGGTGTGTGCATGCATTTGCTTGACCACCAGTCCACCACCAACCTCTCCCCTACACACACAGAGAGACAGAGACACAGACAGACACAGAGAGAGAGTGTGTGTGAGAACCGCCTCCTGTGCAGCTCTCCTTCCAGGGTACTACTACGTACTACCTCCGTCCCAAAATAAGTGCAGTTTTGCACTATTTACGTTCAACGTTTGACCGTCCGTCTTATTTGAAATTTTTTTATGATTAGTATTTTTATTGCTATTAGATGATAAAACATGAATAGTACTTTATGTGTGACTAAATGTTTTTAATTTTTTCACAAATTTTTCAAATAAGACGGACGGTCAAACGTTAGGCACGGAAACCAGGGTTTGTCTTTTTTTTGGGACGGAGGGAGTATAGTCCAAACCGGAGTTAAAAAGTGTGTGTGGGAGGTATAGTAGTAGCTGTGGCGCCTGTGTGATTTTAACTGCAATTGAGTTATGTATTCTGTAGTAGCTCGGTTTTTGTCATCAGTAACCTACTAACCTGTGAGTAGAAACAGTTTCATTAGCACATGAATGTACCTACATGCAGCAAAATTTTTACCACGTTTTTTTACCTCTAGTATAGTGCCGGGAAAATGTAGTACGTAGTAGTACCCTGGAAGGAGAGCTGCACAGGAGGCGGTTCTCACACACACTCTCTCTCTGTGTCTGTCTGTGTCTCTGGGGACGCTATCCCGTCACAGCGGGACAGTTAACGAATATATCCTACAACTAAGGATGTCGTCGGCCCTACGTGATCCATCTCACATTAATTCCCACGTGGCTGGATCTCATCCCAGGCTCCCACTCAGCATGGTGTCCCTATTCTATTAGTTGCATGGTGCCTTTTAAATGATGAGAGGACACGTTGTCTAGTGAGTGGTGAGAAAGAAACAAAAGAAGTCCAATTCGTGTTAAAGTCTATGCATCTACTCTTAGATACTGCCACGGTTCTGGCTACCATGGTAGTGGTGTTTCTTTTATTTTTTTTGATTCTTGGTTTATTTCTTGATCTTTTTTGTATTTTCAGTTGAAGCACATTTGGAGGTTTTGATTTTGTGAAGTATTTTCCCCATAATATACTATGATAAGTTCTAATGCTCAAGTTTGACCTATCTCATTCCGTGTTTCTATCCCGACACATCTTCCATTTGTAACCAATACTACTTCGTAATAGTAATATAAGTATCAACTCAAATACGTACCATCTTAAATTCCATGGGATACCAAATTTGATACAAGTTTTCGCTAGCTTTGAAACCTACTAGCTCTGAAACCTGTGCATACCAGATTTGATACACAAGGTATCATGCCTGATATTTATGGGTACCAAGTTTGATACCCAGGTACCATACCTGATATCTATATGCACTAGCCATGATACATGTGGATATCAGATGACAAATATCAGGTCTAATACTTACAGATACCATGTTTGATACCTAGGTACCAGGCCTGATACCTATATGTATCATCTATGATACATATGGGTATTAGATGAGTTTGATACCCAGGTACCATGCCTGATACCTACAGGCACTAGCCATGATACATGTGGATATCAGATGACAAATATCAGGTCTAATACTTACGGATACCAAGTTTGATACCTAGGTACTAGGTTTGATGCCTATAGGTACCAGGCCTGATACCTATATGTATCATCCATGATACATGTGGGTATTAGATGAGTTTGATACCCAGGTACCATACCTGATACCTACTGGCACTAGCCATGATACATGTGGATATCAGATGATAAATATCAGGTCTAATACTTACGGATACCAAGTTTGATATTTAGGTACTAGGTTTGAGGCCTATAGGTACCAGGCCTGATACCTATATATATCATCCATGATACATGTGGGTATTAGATAATAAGTATCAAGTCTGATATGTACGGATATCAAGTATGGTACCCAGGTACCATGCCTGATACCTATAGACACTACTCATGAATCATGATACATGTCAATATTAGATGACACAAGTATCAACTTTGCTCAGATGACAACTTGTCTTATATGATCCATCTAAATTACATGAGCAATCATTAGTTGGTCCAATTAGCCAACTGATAACTGTGCATGGTTGGCGTAAAAATCCAAATTATTTAATAACAAAAATACCGGAAAAATTATATTTTACCACAAGCAAACTCATTATACAAGAATAATTTTAGTGCAGGCTACGGCCAGGGAACACTGTCCAATACTAACGCATAGGCATTAGGCATAGCTTCTAGCTAGCTAGCGATTGACACATGTAGGAGTAAGCTACTAGACCCTATACCAGCCGACCAGGCAAGCTACCAGACCCTGTAGTGTTTCATAGTGTGTCTAGGGGCACGTCTTGTAGAGGCGTGTCTTGTTTGGATACTATACGCACATCTCGTTTAGGGGAGAGTTAAAGGGTATACCGTTGAACGGTATTCCGTTCTCTAGCAGCCCTCATACTGTACCACTTACCGATGGAGAGAGAACGGGATCCCGTTAGAACAGGAAATTTTAAGTGACTCATTCCCTGTCTTTCCGTGAGCTTCCACATGCGTGTTCCCCTGGCACGTACCAGAGTATCTGATACCTTGTACCGACTGGTACTTGGTACTTGGTACCTTGGTATCGGCTGGTACCTAGGTATCACAGATTTTGATATCTGGGTACCAGGACTGATACTAGATATCACGACTGATACCTGATAGAGAAGATATCGGGACTGGTGTTTCTACGGCGGTGGTGGTGGCGGTGGAGCCACCTGCGCTCACCGTAGCTCCCTCATCCTCCTCTGGCGTAGCGGTAGCCACCACAGCTCTGCACCCACGCACCCACCAGCTCCTACTTGGTTCTTGTGGCAGGAGTCCTCGGTGACGCACGGTGGAGGCAGAGCAGGGGTGACCAGCGGCGGCTGTTCCCTATCCCTGACGATGGCGATAGCCTAGCGCGGGCGCCATGCCCATCCGATGAGAAGACCGATGAGGGCAGGGAGCCAGAGCGGCGCGGCAAGGGAGGCAATCTTGAGGGCGACCTCGCTGAGGCCGTGCAATCGTCGTCCTCCTTGGCCAGCAGAGACGACAACGACGACCCCTTTCTACCGTCCGGCTTCGTCTCCACCTTCTCGGGCTTCTCCCAAAAGAGAGAGTGGAGGGGAGAGGGAGACCGAGGGGAGTGAGGGATTCGGATTATCCCGTGGAGAACGGGATCCTGTGCTATAGATATTCTCCTTATTCATCAACGGATAAGTTAGAAAACTGTCGACATATTTTCTTTTAGAAATTTGTCACATTTTTTTATCCATTAGCCTTTAGGCAGTGACGGAGCTAGAGAGAATTGGAGGGGTTGCCTCACTTAATCATGCGTCCATACCAATGGAGTCATATAGAATTTTCATGTAATATTGTACTAAATAATTGCGCCTCCCAACAATTATTAAAAGAGATAAATCAATATGTGATGTCAATTATATCAAAAGAGCAGTACAACGATTAAAAGTACTAACCAATATGAGTGAATGCATTATACCAGCCTAGTAGCACCTGTTCGACTTGGTGGTCTGCAATGCACGCGTTGGGCTTTACATCTCCGTAGCTTAATTCTCCATCTAGGGGTACACATACATGAGCCAGGGGGTGCCCACATGGTCATTAATCACTAATTTTACCTTCTTACCCGGGTTCTCGGGACTGCATAGCTTCGCTCCAGCTTCAGGCACAGCTCCCTCTATCCCGCAGAAAACCAATCTAGTATTTAATGGAACGTTTTTTTTTTAATATATTGTACTAGAATATTTCATTTAAAGTATGTTATTTTTTAGACGGAGGGAGTAGTGTTGTAGCAGCGTTATTGTGACATACTCCATCCATCGTAAAAAAATAATGTAAGATTAGATATGACATATCCTAATACTTTTGTATAAAGTTGTTGTATTAGGATATGTCACATTTATTCCCAGGTGTATTTTGTGTTTGACGGAAGGAGTATCGTTTTCAAGAAAGTGCTAAAGCGGTTACGATAGCCAGTCAATCCACTCCCAACCTGGACTCGCTATTCCACCTTTTGGCCAAACGTGCCCATGCACTCATTACAAACGACCAAAGTCTCGACACGTAGGCTCTGTTCAGATTCGAACTTTTTTTTCTTCGAATTTCCAACTTTTCCGTCACTAACTACCTCTTTTCCTTCTCTCGGTGACAACTGACGACAACAATGACGCAACGTCGCCTGGACATACTAGCCGCCCTCGCCACAACTTCAAATGCCCAACGACATCCATCCACACACATGCACTCCATCGAGTACACTCCACTGCGCACATCCAGCCGAGCTAGCTCGCGCGCGCGACACAGCTCTCCTCGGCGAGACGGTCGCCGTCGTTCGGTCGTACGTCGGCGGACATGGGAGGTGCCCGTGGTGGAGCTCCGGCGACGGCGAGCGCGCGTGCGCGGCGGCCTCATCAGCCTCGCGTGCTGCTGCTGTGCAGCCCGTGCTTGGGCCACCTCATCCCGTTCGCCGAGCTCGCGCGCGCGCCTCGTCGCCGACCACGGCCTCGCCGCCACGCTGCTCTTCGCCTCGGCGACGTCTCCCCCTCGCGAGCAGTACCTCGCCTGGCGGCGTCCTCCTGGCCGAGGGCGTCGACCTCGTCGCGCTGCCAGCGCCGGCGCCCGCGGACGCGCTCCCGGGTGACGCCTCGGTGCGCGAGCGCGCCGCGCACGCCGTCCGCCGCAGCGTCCCGCGCGTCCGCGACGTCGCCCGGTCGCTCGCCGCGACGGCGCCCCTCGCGGCGCTCGTGGTGGACATGATCGGCGCCCCGGCGCGCGCCGTCGCCGAGGAGCTCACGCGTGCCGTTCTACATGTTCTTCACCTCGCCGTGGATGCTGCTGTCGCGTGTTCCTGCACCTCCCGTCGCTCGACGCCGACGCGGCGCGCGCGGGCGGCGAGCACCGCGACGCGACGGAGCCGATCCGCCTGCCCGGCTGCGTGCCGATCCACGCGCACGATCTGCCCAGCTCGATGCTCGCCGACCGGAGCAGCGCAACGTACGCCGGGCTCCTGGCCATGGCCAGGGACGCCGCGAGGGCCGATGGCGTCCTCGTGAACACTTTCCGCGAGCTCGAGCCGGCCATCGGCGACGTCGCGGACGGCGTCAAGCTGCCGCCGGTTCACGCGGTCGGACCGCTGATCTGGACCAGACCGGTCGCCATGGACCGGGACCATGAGTGCCTGAGCTGGCTGAACCAGCAGCCACGTGGATCCGTGGTCTACGTGTCGTTTGGGAGCGGTGGCACGCTTACGTGGCAGCAGACAGCTGAGCTGGCGCTCGGATTGGAGCTTAGTCAGCACAGGTTCATTTGGGCTATCAAGAGGCCTGACCAAGATACATCGAGTGGAGCATTCTTTGGAACAGCTAATAGGAGAGGTGAAGAAGAAGGAATGGATTTTTTGCCCGAGGGATTCATTGAGAGGACTAGAGGGGTGGGGCTTCTGGTGCCGTCGTGGGCCCCGCAGACATCGATACTCGGGCATGCATCAATTGGGTGTTTCTTGACGCACTGCGGATGGAACTCTACGCTAGAGAGTGTTTCCAATGGAGTCCCGATGATCGCATGGCCACTCTATGCGGAGCAAAAGATGAATGCAGCGATGATGGAGGTTCAAGCAAAGGTAGCCATCCGGATTAGTGTCGGAAATGGAAGGTTTATAACGAAGGAAGAGATTGCAAATACGATAAAACGAGTGATGAAAGGGGAGGAGGCAGAAATGTTGAAGATGCGGATTGGTGAACTCAAAGATAAAGCAGTGTATGCATTGAGCAAAGGTTGTTCAATCCTCGCGCAAGTCACACATGTGTGGAAATCTACTGTTGGTCAAAAATGAAATGATCAGTGGAAATCATTTTGTACTGTGTTTTTCATATTGCAATTTTGCTTTGGTTGACCTTGTGAAATTTAATGCAGACTATTTGCACTACATCCGGATCAATCAAATATATAACCATCTAATGGTTATATACTTGGTCTCTAGGGCAGGGACAAGGCTAAAATAGTTAGGACACTTCGATTGTCTTAAATTACCTTGAAAATTTTAGAGAAAAATTCATAATTCATTAGTTCAGCTCCAGCCGAGCCCTAAGTATTAAGTAATTTCTAGTCCGCCCTGTTTGGTCTGGTTCATATATAGACAGGTAAAGTATACATTATTAGCGTTTCAATAAGTTGTTTTAGAAAAATGCGTTTCGCATTCGCAAAACTTGGTATTTGATTGAGCAAAGGTTGTTCAATCCTTGCGCAAGTCACACGTGTGGAAATCTACCGTCTGACTTGCACATTGTCAAAATAATGGTAATTGATATATAGTCAACATTAAAGTCTACAGTGTGACTTTCTGTGTTGCAAAACATGGTATCTGATTGAGTAAAGTTAACATTAAAGTCGACATTTTACAGTTTTCCATCAGTTGTTTTAGAATCGTGCGCTTTCGCAAAACATGGTAAAAAAAAAGTCTGAAAAGGCATGTAAAGAAATGCCAGTGTTTTTATCTGTTAAAAATACGATAAATATGCCTCTCGTATAGGCATGAAAACGGAGTGGATACGAACGCATAATGCCCATACCATATTCGGTTTCATATTTTTTGTCTGATATGGAAACAAATATGGATAGCTCGAATACGGAAACAGATACGGATTATCTCGAATACGAATAAGAATCAAATATGATTGGATACGAATACGGAAACAATTTTTTCTCAGAACACGAAAAGCAACCCAACTTCTAATATAAACAAATATCAACATATATAATTAGCTCATATTATATAAACTGTAGTATAATTTATAAATATTTTTAAAAAATTAAATAATATTAATAGTGTGGACTAGTGTTAAGAGATGAATTACTATTAAATTTTAAAAAAGGTATATTGAAGGTCATAGAGTTATAAAGAAATATGATATGTCTAATGGCTTCTACATATATCTGAATTATTATCCGTATCCGACGGAAATCCCGATACCATATTCATATTCGGGAGAAAATATCCGTATTCGTATCCGCATCCAAACTAACCGAGAATTATCCGATCCAAAAGGTATCCGTATTCGTTTTTCTCCGTAGCGGACGGAAACTATCCGTTCCGTTTTTACCCCTACTCTCGTAACCTCCAAAATTTGTTTGTTCTTTATGAGTGACGGTGATTTTCTTCTTAACTTCACTGGAGAGTAGAGAGCAGAGACTGTATGCACGGTAGTGGTACTACGTATTTCAGATGATCACTCGCAAGAGACGATGAACCAGATCTTCTCCAGCCATATATTCGCGGCCAACCAATTCGTTAGTTGTAATTGTTCTAAAAAAATCGTTGTAATTGGTCTGTGTGCCAGATTTTTTTTTTTTTTGTGTGTGTGTACAATGAATTTGAAAGCTCACTAGTCAACTCTGATTAATTGCCTTGATGGAATTCATAGATTATATAATATACTAGATCCTAGAGATTCACAACTTTTTCAAAGCACATGTATCTCTTCCTCGTAGGAGCAATTTTCTTATTTTGGTGATAACACTGTATAGTTGACTACAACATTGTTTTTCAATTCATAGTACTGTACTGCAGTCAAAAATAGTTGTCAGATTTTACATTAAGATGTCTAAGGTTTGACTGACAATATGTTTAATCAATCATTTTTTTTAGATTTTTAATCAGATGTACTTTACTAATATATAATATATTACCTTTAAAACTACTCACTTTTTGTTGTTGCTTTAACAAATAGAGTAAATTTTACCATACTATAAGTTTTATGTCCAAGTTACATAAAATCACATGGGTTTTGGTATATGATGTATAACCCTGGGTATTACGGTTCAAAAGGATTACAAAACTACACCATTATCTAATTTAACTTGTTATTGTAGCAAAATAAAAATGCTAGTATGCGACGAGTCAAAGAAGTTGTAAATTTGATATATAATTTTAAACTCCTAAATAATGGTGGATCAAAGAATACTTTGTCAAATTAATTAATGTGTGGTTTTATAAAACTATATTATGGGTTATGTAGCATGTGCCATGAACCATGTGGTTTTATGTAAGTTGGATCATAATACTTGTGATTTTATAAAATTTACTTAAAAATAACTATTAAAATTCACCAGCTCTGGGTCAAAACTAAAAGGTTATTCAAAATTCAATCGTATATATATAGTAACAAGTGTAAACTGGTACTATTATAACCACTGGATAGCACATGCTAACATCGCAGGCTGCCACCGACCTTGTCCCTCTCTTGCTACCTTCTTCTAATCCCCACCTTGCCTTATCCTTCAGCGCAAAGATTCCTTTGTGGAAATACTTTATGACTTCCGTTGAGAAGTGAATTTTAATACTACCTCCATATTTTAATGTATGACGCCGTTGACTTTTTGTCCAACGTTTGACCATTCGTCTTATTCAAAAAATTTAAGTAATTATCATTTATTTTACTGTGACTTGATTCGTCATCAAATGTTCTTTAAACATGACATAAATATTTTCATATTTGCACAAAAATTTTAAATAAAATGAAAGGTCAAATGTTAGTTGAAAAGTCAACGGCATCATACATTAAAATATGGAGGGAGTATTTATTTGTCGAAAAAGATTGCTTAAACATGTGTGCACAAGATAAAAGTGCCAAGTGAACATAAACAGAGGGTACACAGTCTTTGGTCTACTAATTTAGAACGTCATTTGCACTGTTTACTGCATTATATTTTGGGTAATGAAATGAAACTAGTACTATATATGGAGTATGTGGTAATGTCGCGGTGTCATCTGATATTACAAAGGAAACAACCAAAAGAGGTTAGGTTAATATATATTTTGGCGATAAAATATAGAATAAGATAGTTCTTGGTCAGCTCGTTAATGTATTCTTTCAAGAACTACATCACACCACTATTAAACTTAGTGTAAAATAACAAGAGCCGGTAGCAGGGTGATATATACATAAGATCGAAACATATGGTCATCGAGGTCAGCTTGTCGTGAACAAGTGCCTCCCATGATGTAGCACATACCGGTATGCAGCTAAAGATGATGGCCGGGCATGACAGTGCGGTAGAGGATGACGACTGTGATGCAGTAGAGAGTGACAGAGACGACAATGTGGTGTGATGGTCCAGATGCGACGGCAGCGGTAGGGGAATGGGTGTGACGGTGAGGACAACCGATGGATGCGTTGTGTGAAGTAAAGGACGAGGGTGTTGAGTGATGAAAGGGTGTGTGATTTGGGGGATTCATGGGGATTGACATGGGGATGGAAAGGACGTGTTCAGGGGACGCCAGCTACATGCGAGGTGGGATTGTGGAAAGTGAAGACAATCGGAGACGCTTTAGATCGACCGTCCAATGGAAGTCTAAATATTGGATGACATCCCTTATCCTCTTGAGCACACTTTTTCCCACTCTTTCTCTCTCTTTCCCATATCTCTATGTCATTTGTACGACTCTACCATATCTCATCTAGAGCAGCGGCGACTCTTAAGCTCAGCGGTGGCTCGGCGTGACCAGCTTGGCCTCAACGGCACAACGAACTCAACCTCAACATTCTTGGGGCAGCGAGGTTGGCCTCGGCTTCCTCAATGATAGTGCACCATGATGGCTATGACCTCTACGACCTCTCCTTCCTCGATGGTGGTGCGGTCAGCGTCGTCTTAATTCTCAACGGCGGCGCGGTACAACGGTAACAAGGTTGGCTTTGACTTCCTCGATGGTGGTAGGGTTGGCCTCAGTTTTCAGCATGGGCCATTAGCAGCACGGAAGAGAGCTCCGGTGCTGAGCCCGGCAATGGCCAACCACTCACAGGAGAGGAGGAAGGAGGATCGGGTACCTTTTTTTTTACGATTTTTTTTATGCTTCAGTCCACATTTTTTTGGTGTTTCAATTTGTTGGATCAAAATGTCTAGGTGGGTATTATGGTGGTGTTTCACATATTTATGTCTTTGTGTGTGTAATCCGTGGATGTCTCAATAAATGAAATGTAACACCCCAGGTAGCCACATACCTAGAGTGCCACACCAAACTACACTCAAAAACCACTAACTCCCAAAATTATTAGAAATTTCGGCAGAGTCACCTAAAAATACAGACATCCACGACAGGCAGTTATAAAATAACTCAATAACGATATAAACCACACAATCCAACCCATCCTAGCTCTACAAATTCCACGTGAAAATAAGGACCAGAACTTTAAATGACCTTCACAAGTTCTACGCAAAACTTATCTAAGTAGAAACATAATCTAAAACTAAATTTCAATAGTGTGCAATAATAATGTGTAGTTCAAGGGTGCTACTCCCGTCCCATGCAGATCAATATCATTAGGTACCTAAAAACCAAATTAAACACAAGAGTGAGTAAAAAGACTCCGCAAGTACAATATTGAACTAGTAAAACATACACAGGTTTAATGCAATAAGAAAACCAATATGAAACATTTGTCTTCCTTTAATTTAAAACGAAGGAGGCAAAAAGTAGTAGTTCCCTCCCGAGCAGGTGTGAATATCCTCTTAGCATTACCGGTAAGCCGAGCAAGCGTGATCAGCGCTTCTCAAGGATCATGAATAAAGATCCAAATTGCACTCCCATGACTACGCATGGTACTTGAATAATGTAAACAAAAACTTCCGGAATAATGAAACATGAATAACGTCGTGAACTTGAACATGAAGTGAAATATGAATATGTAGCATAATACCAAAACCACACAATTGATAATAGGAA